>JAAMPC010001585.1:0-482879 GCA_016771965.1 Brassica carinata | reverse complement strand
AACCTAAACCTAGGCCTAAAACCTAAACCTAGGCCTAAACCTAAACCCTGGGCCTAAACCCTAGACCCTAGACCCTAGGCCCTAGACCCTAAGACCCTAGACCCTAGACCCTAGGCCTAAACCCTAAACCTAGGCCCTAAGCCCTAGACCCTGAGCCTAGGCCCTAGGCCCTAGACCCTAAACCCTAAGCCCTAGACCCTAAACCCTAAGGCCCTGGGCCCTAAACCTAGGCCTAAGACCCTAGGCCCTAGACCCTAAGACCTAGACCCTAGACCCTAGGCCTAAGACCCTAGGCCTAAGACCCTAGGCCTGGGCCCTAGACCCTAGACCCTGGGCCTAGGCCCTGGGCCTAGACCCTGGGCCCTAGACCCTAGGCCTAAACCCTAAGACCCTAAACCCTAAACCTAAACCCTAAACTCCTAAACCCTAAACCCTAAACCCTAAACCCTAAACCCTAAACCCTAAACCCTAAACCCTAAAACCTAAACCCTAAACCCTAAACCTAGGCCCTAGACCCTAGACCCTAGACCCTAGACCCTAGACCCTAAGACCCTAAGACCCTAAACCCTAGACCCTAAGGCCCTAAGACCCTAAACCCTAAACCCTAAACCCTAAACCCTAAACCTAAGACCCTAAACCCTAAACCCTAAACCTAAACCCTAAGACCCTAAGGCCTAAGGCCTAAACCCTAAACCCTAAACCCTAAACCCTAAACCCAAACCCTAAACCCTAAACCTAGGCCTAAACCTAGGCCTAAACCCTAAACCTAGGCCTAAACCCTAAACCCTAAGGCCTAAACCCTAAACCCTAAGGCCCTAAAACCCTAAACCCTAAACCCTAAACCCTAAACCCTAAACCTAGGCCTAAACCCTAAACCTAGGCCCTGGGCCCTAAAACCCTAATAATCTCATATACCCCTAATCTCAAATACCCCTCTAATCTCTAATACCCCTCTAATCTCAAATACCCCTAATCTCAAATGCCCCTCTAATCTCAAATGCCCCTCTTATCTCAAATACCCCTCTTATCTCAAATACCCCTCTAATCTCAAATGCCCCTCTTATCTCAAATGCCCCTTTAATCTCAAATACCCCCTTAATCTCAAATACCCCCTTACTTTCAAATACCCCTCTAATCTCAAATGCTACTCTAATCTCAAATATCTTATAATCTCAAAAGCCCCTCTAATCTCAAATATCCTCTTAATCTCAAATGCCCCTAATCTCATATATCCATTTAATCTCAAATACTCAATCGCAAATATCCTCTTAATCTCATATATCCCATAATCCCAAATAACCCTCATCTCAAATACCCCATAATTTCAAATATTCCTTAATCTCCGATACCCATTAATCCCATATACTCATAATCTAAGGCCACCCGACTACTGGATGTATATTATTAATTTTATAGCACAAAGTAACTAACGATGTATAGTTTTCTTTCTCACCTCTCTCCTAAACAACTGTAATTTTTACATACATAAGAAACCCAAACAAAAACCCTAAAATTGGTTGTTTTAACACACTAATCTGAACGAACAACTCTAATATAAGTAAAGGCAATTTCTACGAATCTGGAAACTGAACAACTCCACGCGTAAGAAACCCAAACAAAAACCCTTAAAATGTTATTTTTTAACAAAAAGAAAGAAACTACATACACGAAATTGAACAAACAATTCTAATTTACGTAAAGGCAATTTCTACGAATCTAAGAAACACAAACAACAACCCTAAAAAAAGTAAATCGTAAAGCAAGAAACAATGTACACAAGTTTGAACGAGTATAGGTTAAAAGAAATCTCACGAATTTCATTCTTCAGAGCAATCAACAACTTGAATACAAGTAGAAAGATAAATCTATGATTAAATCAGACTCAGAAACGAACAACAGAGAGTAAATTCCAAAACCCAGAACAGAGTATGCAAAACTTACAAGACCAAGTAAGCATCGTTACCTTATCGAGCAGAACAGACGGAACCCTAACGAGGAATGAAAGAAGCAAAAGGACGAAACTTTCGATTAGAGAAACAGAGAACTTGTTCGTCTATCGGACATGGAAATCGAACCATGGGAATATTCTTTAGAATCGAGCGAGGTGTTTAGTCATTGGATCACCTGCGCTTTTATCATAGAAGAAGAAGGCATTATATCGATTCGTGGAAGATGTGATCTCAACGGTTGATATTTGAAAAAAATAAACAAAGTCGGTGATCAAATATTTGTCATCTTGAATCCAGGTGGCCCCATGTGACAATATTTTTTACCGTTAGAGTTGGGCTGTACACGTGTCATGCATAGGACATATGAACTGTCCTTGAAAATGCGATGAAGATTGAGGATCTAAAGCCCACGTTTGAAGATGATCTCCACATAAATCACTTGCCTTGAGATGCACGACACCGAGGGAGGAACCCTGTTCGTCCTCCATTGGTGGTGGCACTTATAAGATTTCCTCTCGTAACAAACAGCATTTCCCCAACAGGATCTCTTTCACGGATCACGTAGCTCTTGTCTGTGTAGAGGACCGGTTTTAGCCTATCGCAATTGCTCATCCATTATCTCTAGTTGGATTTCGACTTGATATTTGATTTAATGAAGATCTTTGTTAATTACTTTCTTCAAGAGATTAAGGCAAAGATGGCGCTTAATATCTCTTCTGAGGTCTTTAGGGAGGTTGCGGAGAAGGGTTTCTTCCTCGACTCCTCTTGTCTCTTGCCATCTATATTGTTCATACCTCCGTATACTCATAGAGTGGCAACTTCATTGAGGATGGCTAAGTCCGGACTCCGGAGTGACTCATGGAACTTCTTCTTCTGTTGCCCATCTCAGCTAGCTATCTTTTTTCTTCTTTGATTGATTCAGATTCAGATTCAGATACATCTTCCCCGGCGAGAAATCTTTCTGCTTCCAATCAACAACCGAGTCTTTAATTCCCTCTTCTTCTTCTCAAACTCAGCTTCTAGCTACTCCTCCTCTTATACCCTTAAAATGCCACCTCCGAGGGAGGACACGCCTCTTCACCCCCTCTGTCCAGCGAGTTCAAGACCTTCGCCAACGTCTTCATTGCTGTCGTCAGAGCCAACGAGGTTCTAGGTCTTCCTTACGCCTTCAAGCGCACCGGATGGCTCATGGGCGTCCTCCTTCTCCTTTCCGTCTCCGTTCTTACCCATCACTGCATGATGCTCCTCGTTCATACCCAAGATCGGCTCTTTTGGTGACCTTGGCTTTGCTGTCTACGGCTCCCTCGGGAGGGGAGGCTCGTCGTTGACCTCTTTATCATTTTGTCTCAAGCTGGCTTTTGTGTCGGTTATCTTATCTTCATCGGCGCCACTCTCGCTAATCTCTTTGACCCTGATTCCCCCACCAGTCTCAGCCATCAGTTTACACGCCTCGGCTCTGATTTCATGGGGGGGCGTGTCCTCTTCTAAGAGTCTCGACATCTGGGGATGCTTCCCCTTCCAGCTTGGTCTGAATTCCATCAAGACCCTCACTCACTTGGCTCCTCTTAGCATCTTCGCTGATGTTGTTGATCTTGCTGCTATGGCTGTGGTCATTGTTGAGGATTCCATGATTATACTCAAGCAAAGGCCTGACGTGGTTGCCTTTGGTGGTTTCTCACTCTTCTTCTATGGGATGGGCGTGGCAGTTTATTCCTTCGAAGGTGTTGGAATGGTCTTGCCTCTTGAATCCGAGATGAAAGACAAGGACAAGTTTGGCAAAGTCTTGGCACTCGGCATGGGATTCATCTATACATAGCCTTTGGTTTCTTAGGTTACTTAGCTTCCGGTGAGGACACCATGGATATAATCACCGCTAACTTGGGGGCAGGACTTATCAGCACTATTGTTCAGCTTGGACTCTGCATCAACCTCTTCTTCACCTTCCCGTTCATGATGAATCCGGTGTTTGAGATAGTGGAGAGGCGGTTCGCGGGTGGGTGGCTGAGATGGCTGCTAGTCTTGGCGGTGACTCTGGTGGCTCTCTTTGTGCCTAATTTTACAGATTTTTTGTCCTTGGTGGGGAGCAGCACTTGCTGCATCTTTGGCTTTGTGTTACCTGCATTGCTGGTGTTCAAGGAACAGATGGGGTGGAAGCAATGGAGTCTGGACACAGCGATAGTGGGACTGGGCGTGGTTCTTGCTGTGTCGGGAACTTGGAGTTCACTGAGCGAGATCTTCTCGGTCAAAAGTGTAAGCGTCCTGAACAGTGAAGCTTCTATCCAAGATGTGTCATATATATGTATGGTTTTAAGAGCATCTGAATTGTGATTGTATTTGTATTTTGATGATGGTTGGAATAAAAGACATTAGCTCTGTTTTTTCTGGGTTTGTATATACATATGTGAATGTTTTTCAGATAAGATAATGGCTCAATAGGAACCCTGTCATGCTTTGGTTTTGTATTACACACTCTTGAGGGGAGTGGGATATTATATATATAAATATCATAAGGAAAAGGCATGATCAAGGGGGCATTTTGTAAGTCATAAGGAAAAGAAAAGAGAAATGGAAAGTTTCCACAAGAGGCAATGACAGAAAATAAGTGAATGATAGCTCTATACCTGTAAAAAGGACAAGCAGCTACATGTTTGTCTGGGAGGAAAGAGCAATCTGAAGCCAGCAGTAGGAGAGACTGACGACAACTAGTGTGGAGTCGTATCAACCTGAGGTTGTTTTGTGCCGTTTTAGTAATCAATGCTAGCAGTACATGCCGTTTTTCAGTGTCGGGTTTTTGACCATGGACAAAAGAAGATGAAAAAGGTATCTATCTATCTCTCCTCGTTGTTCCGTCTTAGTTTTGAGCTCTGATCAATTCCTCCCTTTCGTCGTCGTCGGTCATTAGGTAGTATTCTCCGTCTCCGTCTCCGTCTCCGATCTTTTTGTTGAGAGATCGGTTTTGTGATCAAATCGATTCTAATGGCTTTATAATTCTTTTTTTTACATTCATTCATTCAGCTCCCCCGATCCTCCTTGAGACCTTGACCTTATGGTAATAGTTGTTTTGTGGTTAGGGGGTGATGGATATATCATCAACAACGCGGCTCCTAACTTACTCGGCTCCCGCTTGGGCAAGCTTTATGGCCGGTGCTTTTTTGATCCTCACCCTCTCCCTTTCCATGTATCTTGTCTTCGATCACCTTTCTACTTACAAGAACCCTGAGGTTCCCACTTTTTCTTCTCTGTCCTTCCTTTGTTATGATATCATCTTGACTTCTTCTCTGTCCTTTTGCTATATCATGTTTTCATTCGCCTCTCTTTCTCTTTCTCTCTCAGGAGCAAATGTTTTTGATTGGAGTCATCCTCATGGTCCCTTGCTATTCAATTGAGTCTGTGAGTGAATATATCTATCTTTAATTTTTGTGTTCTAGTAAGCTAAGTTAAGCTAAGCTAATCTAATCTAATATATCTATCGATTCAACAGTTTGCATCACTTGTCAACCCATCCATCAGCGTTGATTGTGGTATTCTACGTGATTGCTATGAATCCTTTGCCATGTACTGTTTTGGTCGATACCTTGTCGCTTGCTTGGGTAGGTATCACTATCACTCCCTCTCCTTTCTTCTTTTCTTCTTTTGTGTCATTCCAAACTTCTCTCTACTTTTACCAGGTGGGGAAGATAGGACCATTGAGTTTATGCAAAGAGAAGGCCGCAAGAGCTTCAAGACTCCCCTCTTAGTAGATCACACTGATGATAAGGGAATCATTAAACATCCTTTCCCTATGAATCTTTTCTTAAAACCCTGGAGGCTCAGTCACTGGTTCTATCAAGTTGTTAAGTTTGGTATTGTTCAATATGTATGTACTTTCCCACCAATCCTCCTAATTGTCTTTGAGTTCCAAGTAAAACTATTTCTCTCCTTTGGCAGATGATTATAAAGTCTCTCACTGCCCTCACTGCTCTGATTCTTGAAGCCTTCGGTGTGTACTGCGAAGGAGAGTTTAAATGGAGTTGTGGGTACGTCGATGCTTCTTTTTGACAAACCACAGTGCTATAACAATGAAGAAACATGTTTCATCTTTCATGAACTACTATATGATATTGCATCTTACCGTTTCGCCTGTGATTTTTGTAGGTACCCTTACTTGGCAGTTGTTCTAAATTTTAGCCAGTCATGGGCATTATATTGTCTGGTTCAGTTCTATGGTGCAACAAAAGATGAGCTTGCCCACATAAAGCCCCTTGCCAAGTTTCTAACATTCAAGTCAATCGTGTTCTTGACTTGGTGGCAAGGAGTTGCCATCGCTCTTCTCTCTTCCCTCGGTTTGTTCAAAAGTTCCATTGCACAGAGCTTGCAGCTGAAGACTAGTGTTCAAGATTTCATCATTTGCATTGAGGTACATGTCTTCTTCTCTGCCTGTCTTTTTCGAAATGAATCGTAAGTTTCTCTTTAATACTTGTGCAGATGGGTATTGCTTCGGTTGTTCACCTGTATGTCTTCCCAGCAAAACCCTACGGTCTACTGGGAGATCGCTTTACTGGATCGGTATCAGTTCTGGGGGACTATGCATCGGTCGACTGTCCTATTGATCCCGATGAGATTAGAGACAGTGAGAGACGAACGAAGGTCCGCCTGCCACATCCTGACGTTGATATCAGAAGTTGTATGACCATCAAAGAAAGCATGAGAGATGTGTTCGTTGGTGGAGGTGAATACGTGAGTATTCCTTGTAATAATTCAATTAAAAAACTTTTTTTTTTTAGTCTGATGAAGAGCTTCTGATCAGAAAGAGGATATATCTATGTTGTAGATTGTGAAAGACGTGAGGTTCACAGTGACTCAAGCAGTAGAGCCTATGGAGAAGAGCATAACAAAGTTCAATGAGAAACTGCACAAGATCTCGCAGAACATAAAGAAACACGATAAGGACAAGAGAAGAGTAAAAGATGACAGTTGCATGTCATCATCATCTAGTCGGCGAGTGATTCGCGGGATCGATGATCCGCTTTTGAATGGGAGTTTTAGTGACAGTGGAGTCACAAGGACTAAGAAGCACAGGCGAAAGTCAGGGTACACGAGTGGGGGAAGCGGGGGAGAGAGCAGTAGTGATCAAGCTTATAGTGGATTTGAAGTAAGGGGTCGGAGATGGATCACAAAAGATTAAACATTCAATGAAATTCTATCATAAACATCCGAGATTGATGAGACCACCGGGTGTTGTTTCTCCTCAACGTGCAGGGGTTTTTGCAGGGCACCTAGAAGCCGTTAAGTATTGAATATATTTGTGTACAGATTTGAAGATACATAACGTAAATGAGGCATGATTTTTTTATAAAAATGTACCTTCATGTTGGCTTTGTCTTTCTAACAAAATGATGATGACATTATAGTTAATTACAAACCAAGTAACTGCAGGTTGTATACCTTTTTATTTGTAAGTTTCCTTGCAGGTTGCAGAAAAGCAAAACATCCAAAAAGGGAGGAGCATGACTCCTGGCCATGTGAGTGCTTGGACATTGACTAGAAGCGATTATGGGTAGGATGTGCAGATGACAAGGTTAAGGAAATTGATAGAGCACAATGTATAGAAACACACCGTATATTGTTGAAACACGAACCTCTTACTCGTACAAGTACAAGCAAGCCCAAATCCTAAGGTTCACACCTCAAGATCCCAAGAACTCTTTCCCAAAAGCCACCTTGACTCTTACTCTATTACAAGTATTTATACTACTCTCTTCACAACTAACACCCATAACTAACTCACAACCGAATCAGTCACAACGCCCTCCACGTCAGCTTTCCGGTGTAACGACTTCCACGTCAGCTTCTTACTTATTTCCCTTGTGAGGAATATGCAGGGGAGATTAGAGATACTCGCTGTATCAGTTCATGCTGAAGGTGACACAAGCATGGATCATTACGATGAGCATGATGATATGGCATTGCAGACGAACAAGCCCTTGTTGCCTATTGAGACTGAGACAGATCCCGCCGTTATCTATTAGAATAAGAAGCTTATCATTATCTATATTGTAATATTCCATATTAGTTTAGGAATTAGGTTAAGTCATCTATATATATATAAGCATGTATATATTGTAATTTATTCTCCATGAGAGTCAATATTACTTCTTCCAATTCTATATTCTCATCAATCTATCACAGTTCTTCCTCTGTTCAGTTTTTCTTCTCTACCATCGCCATTTTTTGCTTTGGGAGATTATGGATCTTTTTGGATTTTTCAGATCGTGCTGTGTTTGATTTTGAAGGAGGGACTGGTAGCCCAAATTTGCATTCTTAGTACGCCCCATGAACGATCTTTAGTTTCCTTTTGTAACAGCGAATCTCTTCTACTTGCCGGTTGAGGTTAAAAAAAAACAGAAAAGAAACATCACATTAAGTTGAAAAGAAAATGTTTTGTCTGATTCCACAACAGCATGGTGGGTTCAGATCTTATTGATTGTTGTTACAGAAAGACTTGATGCTCAACTATTAATGGACCTTTATAACTCATCTCGTGAATCACTCTTGATTTCATATGATGCATAAGCTTTGATTATTGAAACATACACGTCAATCCCCTTCAAATACTCAGCTCTACTCAAATACTGCAACAAAACAAAACCACATGCGTCAGGAAATTGATAATGATAAATGATAACAAATCAATCACACACCTCATTGTGGTCATGAAGCAAACTCGGGGTGTTTGAAATGGGAGAGAACCCAAAGGCGGGAACGCCAGCCATCCGGAAGTAGCGAGCATCTGTTGATGCAGGGAAAATCTCAGGCTTACTAGTTTTACCTCCAGCTTCCTTGACAGCATTTTCCAAGAGCCTCCACCAAGGATTTGAATCATCTGCTGCTGTAAGGAGCGGTTCCCCCGAATGCTTCTGCTTGAACTGCCTCAGACATTGACAACACCACAACACTTTTGTCTATAATTTGCATGGATGGAGTAGAGACATCCAACACTGCTAGGCTTGAAGAGGACAAGAAATTACCTCAACGGACATGTTGCGTGCCGCGGGTGCCCATTCCTCCACCAAACGCCTTTCGAGTGCTTCAGAATCAACGCTGGGTGGGATACGAATGTCGAAACCAGCTTCTGCCTCAGACGGTTGCAGATTCATCACGAAACCCTTGGAGAGAGAGAGAGAGAGAGAGAGAA
Organism: Brassica carinata; assembly: GCA_016771965.1. Classification (NCBI taxonomy): domain Eukaryota; kingdom Viridiplantae; phylum Streptophyta; class Magnoliopsida; order Brassicales; family Brassicaceae; genus Brassica; species Brassica carinata. The sequence continues at coordinate 473,756 of JAAMPC010001585.1, read as the reverse complement.
TAAAGAGCCAAATTTTCATATTAAAAGACCTCAACTAGTTATCTATGAAGAAAATGGAGGAGACAAGTTACCGTTGGGGAGGGAGTGCCAGCCTTGAGGAAGGCCATGTTAACGGAGACCACATCGCCTTCAGCAGTGCCACCAGCTTTGAGCAGATCGAATTGGGAAGCTCTGAATAGACGAATACTCTCAATGCTTTTGAGGAGATTCTCAATAGCAGAGTTGTCATAGAGCTTGGCACCGTGGCCAGGGGGTCCTTTAGCCTTAATCACAAGCCACCAGGGACTCCTCTCTCCATAGAATACTCTGTAACTCTTACTAGGCGATGGCAGACCTGTAAAGAATGTCATTTTGCTAGTTAACATAAAAATAAATAAATAAATATTCCTTACTTACCTTCGTCGAGCACGATTCCGACGTTCAGGCTCTTGAAGAGGTGGGATTCAACGAACTTCTCGGCTCCATCGTGGCCGCCGATCTCTTCATCGGGGACGAAGGAGAGATAGACGGATCGGACTGGGTGGAAGCCAGAAGCCTGGAGCTTGCGTATGGCCTCGAGGTACTGCATCCCAACGCACTTCATGTCCTGCGAACCTCTGGCATAAATGTCTCCTTGGTTGTCCATGTGAGCGTGGAGCGGGTGGTGTGTCCACTTGGATTCCTCGAAGGGAACGACATCGGTGTGGGAGTTGAGGAGAATGGCAGGCAGGGTTGGGTCAGAGCCTACCCATTTGAGGAGAAGATGCGGCTTTCCCTTAACGAATTCGTTCGTCTGAGATTCGAGTGACAGCGACTTCGCCTGAGAGTTTAAAAAGTCAACGGCTTTGTAGTAATCGGGTTTTGGCTGAACCGTGTCGATTCGGAGATACTCCTGGAATCTGGAGACTATAGCCTCCCCGTCGTCAGCAGCCGCAGAAAGGATGCATAGAGCAAGAACAACTTGAGCAAGGAGAAGACGACTCATCACTCACTGGAAAGGTGAAGATTCTTCTGCAACCACTAGCACAAGCAGCGATTGGAGAGATAGAGCAATGGGAAATTAAATTGAGACTCGGGCCACGTATTAAGGGCAGTTTTGTGAATAAAAGCAAGGACAAGGGGGAAAGAAACAAAGCAAAACTTTTAACGACTTTTGATAATCACCTTGACATCCGCCCCAAATGAATGAGAGAAAACTGGCCTTGTGAGAGAACCTTCAAGCCCGTTATGGCCCATGAGAAGCTGGATCCAATCATGTCAATAGTTTCGCTTCTCTTATATGATATCTTTCCGAATTGAAAGCTGGGCCGTCAAATGAAATGGGCCTGGAAAACGTATTGGTCCTTTTCTTCTTCTTTTTTTCTCTTTATAGAGATGGTCTGAAAGGGAACTATCAAAGTCAAAACATGTCAGAGCAATCTTTTGTCGCTATCATCCCCACAAGTCTTGAAAGGGGAGCCTTATGATCAAAAGGAACCCACAAAACCCTCTCAAACGCATTGCTTTTGTCTGCCACTTTGTGACTGTGAGGATCCCAAACAAACCACACCACACTGGTAGTTCATGGATTCTGGGCTTCAGCATCTCGCATTGCGCTTCTTCATTCTTCTCTGCTGCCTCTTTCAAGCCACCGCCGAGGATGGTAGCTGGAAGATAGCCACGGCCACGCTCTCCAGGGACAAGGACGGCTCCTCCTCTGTCACCACTGGTTCTTCTGCTTCTCTTTTTTTTCACTTTCTCCTATCTATCTATTTATCTTCTTTCCTCAGGACTAACTAAGTGGTGGTGATAGGAGGCGCTTGTGGGTATGGGGATCTGAGGCAGAGCAGCTATGGCGGGTACAGCGCAGGCCTGAGCGGGAAGCTGTTCAACAGGGGAAGCAGCTGCGGAGCTTGCCTGGAAGTGCGGTGTGTGAACCACATAAGGTGGTGCCTTCAAGGCAGCCCCTCCGTGGTGGTCACAGCCACAGATTTCTGTCCTCCCAATTCAGGCCTTTCCTCCGATTACGGAGGTTGGTGCAACTTCCCAAAGGAGCATTTGGAACTATCTCATGCGGCCTTCACAGGGATTGCAGAAACCAGAGCCGAGATAATACCTGTGCAGTACAGGAGGGTCAAGTGTGGGCGGAGAGGCGGGGTGAGATTCAGCTTGAACGGGAGCTCCCACTTCTTTCAGGTCTTGATAAGCAATGTGGGACTCGATGGGGAAGTGGTGGGAGTGAAAGTGAAGGGGCATACAACGGCTTGGATTCCAATGGCCCGAAACTGGGGACAAAACTGGCACTCCTCACTCGATCTCATCGGACAGTCTCTTTCTTTCGAAGTTACTCTTATCGGCGGCAAAACCATTGCCTCTTACGACGTGGCTCCCCCTTATTGGCGCTTTGGAATGACCTACCAAGGAAAGCAGTTTCTTTCGTGACTACCTCTCCTCTTTTCCTTTTCTTTATATAAAGTTATGATTCACTTTCGGTGGTCAAACACAATTTGTGGCCTTTATCATGACTTTTAAGACATACTAGTAATCACTTCAGTTCAAGGTATAAATGACTTTACCATTGTCTTTATATATATAATAATAGTAATATCCTACACAAACCTTCCCCGAAGTGTTTCTGTTATGCTCATGTATTAGAAGTTTTAGGCATCTTCGCTGTGTATTCAAACTCGATTTGATAATCTAATTTACATTCTATCAAAAAAGAAATGTTACCAATGTTACAATGGCACTACGAATGTATACAATGTTACAATGATTTCAATGTACTGATCATTACTTGTTATTCATGTTCTCTCTTTAACTCAATGTATTGTTATTCATGTTCTCTCTTTAACTCAATGTACTGATCATGTTTGTTTGTATGATGTTTGGTCTTGAAGAAAGCAGTAGCAGACAGTTTGATATCAGACGTCCCGCGGGACGACTGCGAAGCCTACTAACAATGCGGAACGGGATTGGTCAGACATTCTGGAGACCGCAGCCCGCACGGACCTGACCCGCTTAAAGATGAATCCGCTGCGGTACGGGACGGGACGGATAAACTTGTTTGACATCGCTAGACCTACTCAAAACCAAACCAAACGTTGTGCTTTCTTCAACTAAAGCAACGCCTGAAATCTATCTCAGCCCAGTTCTGAAAATTATCGGACTCAGGCTTAGTACATAAATCCAAATATGAAGTCCTTCAAAACTAAAAATGAGCATTTGATCATATTTGAAATTTATTTAAATTAAAAAAAATAATATATCTTTTATCAAGCAAAATCTTGATTATATTCTACTTCTATATTTATTTATTTTTTATTTGGGCATATATTTTGGTAATAAAATTTTGTAGTTATTTCTCTGAATTAAATTATCCATTTATTAATGTACAGCAAATCCAAAAATAATATTCATTAAATTAAGACAAAATAATTGAATAGATAAAAACAATAATTTTGAGAAAACTTTATATATAATGTGCGATTCAAATAATTTGGAAAATAATTATTTCATAAATCTATACATATCTGACTAAGATACCATACTAAAATATAGATATAATGTTGTTTTCATTCAAACTTGAAATCTTGTCATTGTTCAGCTCTAATAACTTTTATTATATAAATAATTTCATAGTCTTGTTCGTCTTTCAATATAAATCCAATTTTTTAAGAGTTTTAAATGTAATAAAAAAATTAAAACTACTTTCAATTATATTATAATATACAGTTTCAACTTTATCGTTAGTATCAGAATTGTATTATCATTAAAATAAATTTACAATATATATATGCATTATTTGCATGGTCAAATATGATATTATGATCATCATATTGTGACATACAAGATCACTACTCATAATTACAAAAATTATATGTTATTTGTACTAGTAGTTTCATTTCATTTACTTAGTATAATGTTATTTCAGATATTTTTAAATAAAAGATAACATCTCTCTATAAATTAATAATTTTATTAATATCTTTATAGATTAAGTAAATTTTCATTAAAATTTAAATGATTAGTTATAGAACTTATATTGTAGCTCTTATTTATAATTTTCCAAAATAAGAAATCCTCCATATAATTTTAACTAATTTAACTAAACGTAAAGTTCACATTAGTTGTCTTTCTAATCTAATTAGGTGGGGTTAATCATGGTAGATAATCGATTAACTAGGCAATTGAAATGTAATCATCCTGCTAGAAATCGAATGTCAATTCGTGACAGACTTTGCTCGTAGGGCATCAACACACCATCAGGATGCCTCCTCTGATCAAGCGGTCAAGAGAATCGCCCACATCTCTCCTTCAACTGCACATACTGGACTGAGGTTTGGTCTATCTTCACTCGCAAGGCCCATCTCTCTCCTCCTGCTCTATTTGAGGATTGCTTAAGATAGATTAAAGGCCCTTTAAAAGATCTCAATTTGGTTCTGATAATGAAGCTCACCTTCCAAGCTTCTGTATACTTGATTTGGAAGGAGAGAAGCTCTCGCCTGCATAGCTCTATATGTATGCCGTCTTCTTCGCTCATCGCTGATATTCAGCTAATCAAAGCTCGACTCCTTTTCGCGTGTTGATCATCTGTTGATCTGGATCTGTTCAATAATTCTGTTGATGCTTTGCAAGAAAACCCGTTTTGAATACTAAAGTAACGAAAAATATTTAGTTACAAAAATGAAATGCAATCATAAAAAAAAAGATCCAATCATCCAAATAATAATTGAATTATAGCTGCAAGCAATGTAATGTTTGTGCATTAACAGTTTCGAGGGAATCAAATCATATTGGAAATAAATTTATAGAGTAATCCACATTTTAACTAGAATGATTGAAAAAATAAAAATCTCTTGCAAAAATTAAAGATCATTTAACTAATTTAATTAAAAAGGAAATAATATTGCGGATAAAAAAAGGAAATAATATTATAAACCGTACGTAAATGAAAAGATTATGAATATTTTTGTAGTTTGACAATAAAATAATTAAAAATGTTAAAAAATAAAAATCCCAAAATAGCAAAAGTCAATTAATTTTAGAGTTTCCACAAATAGGTTGATGCATAATATAGATATTCTAAAACTAGTGGCATAAACCGTTTTCATGTCCTAATAATCCTCCTATCCTCTCCTTATCTTTTTTTTTTTTTGTTTTCCTTAACTGTGAGAAAGTTAAAAATTGGTGTATCATCTTGCGAGAAGATTAAAATCCATGTATCATTTTTATTCTGCATGATCACACTGATTCATGCAAAAAAAAATCATCATTGTTTTGCTTCACAATGGCGTCCACTCCTCCTCAAAATTCTAAGAAAGTTCGAAACAATTCTGGTAGTGGCCAAACTGTAAAATTTGCAAGACGGACATCTAGTGGACGATATGTGAGTTTATCCCGGGACAATATTGAATTATCAGGCGAGTTCTCTGGAGATTATTCTAACTATACAGTGCACATACCTCCAACGCCTGACAACCAGCCCATGGCCACTAAAGCTGAAGAGCAGTATGTGTCAAATTCCCTATTTACTGGTGGTTTTAACAGTGTCACGCGTGCACATCTTATGGACAAAGTCATCGATTCAGATGTCACACACCCTCAGATGGCTGGCGCTAAAGGTTCTTCGTGTGCCATGCCTGCTTGCGACGGAAAAGTCATGAAAGACGAGAGAGGAAAAGACGTGATGCCATGTGAATGTCGGTATGTGTATATATATTAAACAACAATACTTTATTTGCTTGTTTCACAACACAATGAAAAGGTTTCTAACCAACTTAGTGGTTGCTTAGGTTCAAGATTTGCAGAGATTGCTTCATGGACGCCCAAAAAGAAACAGGTTTATGTCCAGGATGTAAGGAACAATATAAAATTGGTGACCTAGACGATGATACACCTGATTTTTCTAGTGGTGCTCTCCCCTTACCAGCTCCAGGAAAAGATCAACGTGGCAGCAACAACATGTCTATGATGAAAAGAAATCAAAACGGTGAATTTGATCACAATAGATGGTTATTTGAAACACAAGGCACATATGGTTATGGAAATGCGTATTGGCCTCAAGATGAAATGTACGGTGATGATATGGATGAAGGAATGAGAGGTGGCATGGTGGAAACAGCTGACAAGCCATGGCGACCTCTGAGCCGGCGGATCCCAATCCCAGCTGCCATCATAAGCCCATATAGATTGCTAATCGCAATTCGCTTTGTGGTGCTATGTTTTTTTCTAACTTGGAGGATTAGAAACCCTAATGAAGACGCAATATGGTTATGGCTGATGTCAATAATATGCGAGCTTTGGTTTGGATTTTCATGGATTTTAGATCAAATCCCAAAGTTGTGTCCCATAAACCGTTCTACCGACCTTGAAGTTCTTCGTGACAAATTTGACATGCCTTCTCCTTCGAACCCCACAGGGAGATCCGATCTCCCAGGTATTGACCTCTTTGTGTCCACAGCAGATCCTGAGAAAGAGCCACCCCTTGTCACTGCCAACACTATGCTTTCCATCCTGGCTGTTGATTATCCAGTGGAGAAAGTGTCGTGTTACCTTTCTGATGATGGAGGAGCCCTTTTATCATTTGAAGCTATGGCAGAAGCTGCTAGTTTTGCAGACTTATGGGTGCCCTTTTGCCGCAAACATAACATTGAACCCCGAAATCCAGATACATATTTTAGTTTGAAGATAGATCCAACAAAGAACAAGAGTAGGATTGATTTTGTGAAAGATAGGAGGAAGATTAAGAGGGAGTATGATGAGTTCAAAGTTCGCATCAATGGGCTCCCTGACTCAATAAGAAGGAGGTCAGATGCGTTTAATGCAAGAGAGGAAATGAAGGCTCTAAAACAGATGAGAGAAAGTGGAGGTGATCCGATGGAACCTGTGAAGGTCCTCAAAGCCACATGGATGGCTGATGGTACCCACTGGCCAGGAACTTGGGCAGCCGCTACTCGAGAGCATTCCAAAGGTGATCATGCTGGAATTTTACAGGTGATGTTGAAACCACCCAGCAGCGATCCTTTAATCGGCAATGACAGTGATAAAATCATCGATTTTTCCGAAACGGATACTCGTTTGCCCATGTTTGTGTATGTGTCACGTGAAAAGCGACCTGGTTATGATCATAACAAGAAAGCTGGAGCCATGAATGCACTTGTTCGTGCTTCTGCTATTCTCTCAAATGGACCTTTCATCCTTAATCTTGATTGTGATCATTACATTTATAATTGTAAGGCCATTAGAGAAGGAATGTGTTTTATGATGGACAGGGGTGGTGAAGATATTTGCTACATTCAGTTTCCACAAAGATTTGAAGGCATCGATCCTTCTGATAGATATGCTAACAATAACACTGTATTCTTTGATGGTAATATGCGTGCCCTCGATGGTGTCCAGGTATATATATTAATATAAACCAATTATAACTGTTACATCTTTGGTTTGCAATGAAATAACAATTTTTGTTTGATTTTTTTTTTTTTTTTTGTAGGGACCAGTTTATGTAGGAACAGGTACTATGTTTAGGCGCTTTGCCTTATATGGTTTTGATCCACCAAATCCTGATAAGATTCTCGAGAAGAAGGAATCAGAAACAGAGGCTTTAACCACCAGTGACTTTGACCCAGACCTTGACGTCACACAACTCCCCAAGCGCTTTGGCAACTCTACACTTCTGGCAGAGTCAATTCCTATTGCAGAGTTCCAAGGTCGTCCATTGGCAGACCACCCTGCTGTCAAGTATGGCCGTCCTCCTGGGGCGCTTAGAGTCCCTCGCGACCCACTTGATGCCACCACAGTCGCAGAATCAGTTTCTGTAATCTCTTGTTGGTATGAGGATAAAACAGAGTGGGGAGATAGAGTCGGATGGATTTATGGATCAGTGACAGAGGACGTGGTCACAGGGTATCGCATGCATAATCGTGGGTGGCGCTCTGTTTACTGCATCACCAAAAGGGATTCTTTTCGAGGCTCCGCACCCATTAATCTTACAGATCGTCTTCACCAGGTGTTACGGTGGGCAACCGGGTCTGTTGAGATCTTCTTCTCTAGAAACAACGCCATTCTCGCCTCAAAACGTCTCAAGTTCCTCCAACGTCTCGCATACCTTAATGTTGGAATATATCCTTTTACATCATTGTTTCTAATCCTCTATTGTTTTCTTCCGGCGTTCTCTCTTTTCTCTGGCCAGTTTATCGTGCGGACGCTCAGTATCTCTTTCTTAGTTTACCTCCTTATAATCACCATTTGTTTGATTGGCTTGGCGGTTTTGGAGGTTAAGTGGTCAGGCATTGGACTGGAGGAATGGTGGAGAAATGAACAGTGGTGGCTTATCTCAGGAACAAGCTCTCATCTTTATGCTGTGGTCCAAGGAATTCTCAAAGTCATTGCAGGGATCGAGATTTCCTTTACCTTGACAACCAAATCAGGAGGAGATGACAACGATGACATATACGCAGATTTATACATAGTAAAATGGTCGTCGTTGATGATACCGCCCATTGTGATAGCAATGGTAAACATAATAGCAATTGTGGTGGCATTCGTTAGGACGATATACCAAGCAGTGCCACAATGGAGCAAGTTAATTGGTGGAGCATTTTTCAGTTTCTGGGTGTTGGCACATTTGTATCCATTCGCAAAAGGACTAATGGGACGAAGAGGGAAGACTCCAACAATAGTTTTCGTGTGGGCAGGTCTAATTGCCATTACCATCTCTTTACTATGGACGGCTATTAATCCTAATTCTGGACCTGTTGCTGCTGCTGAAGGTGTTGGAGGCGGTGGGTTTCAATTTCCTTGAAAATCTATATTATTAAAAGAAAAGTACCCATTTGAAAATGTTCTTACTTCATTAATTAAACTTCTTTTTTTTTGTTTGTCTTTTTCAGTTGCATTTATTAAATATCATAAAACGAATAAAACTGCCTAATTTATTACTTGTCTTTTCAGTTAATGAAATATGCTTAAATGAATTTAAACTTCCTATTTTATTGTTTGTCTTTTTCAGTTACCTTAATGAAATATCTTTAAATAAATTTGGACATAATGTCATTTAATCAACCAAAAAAACTCATGAGTTATCCTTACGTGCATAATTTTAATAATGGAGATTTTTAAAAACGTGCATCATTAAAATGTTACCTAAAACATACAGCACTAATATATAACATGCATGAATAAAACTAAAATTTGACTCACACAATTGTACGGATATTATTTTCAGTTGATTAAATTTAAAAATAATTATTTATTCAAAAAATATTTAAGAATGACTATGTTTTTAAAAATTATATGGTATTATTTGCTCATAACTCATTTGTCATTTGATAAATTGTTAGAAAGAAAATTTTAGCATAATATAACTCAGTTGTCATTTGCTAAATTTATGGTTTTTATTTATATTTTTTATTATTTAATTATAATATTTTCATTTTATATTTGAAAGATAAATGAATTTTCTTTCAAACAATATTTTTGTAAATGTATTTTTTTTTAAATAATCAATTAAAATTGTTATTATCATTGAATATCATTATTTTTGACATAATTTGAGTTTTCATTTACATCAACACTTATCATATTTTAGGATAATTTTAATTTAAAATGTAATTTTCATATTTTTCAAACAAATTCTAAAAATATTTTTTAAATATTTTGTTATAATTGTTAAAAAAATATTGAGTTGCATTTCAAATAAAAAGGTAAAGATATTAAAAATATTCTAATTAAAATATGTAAAATTTAATATAGTTTTAAGGAAATGGTCAAAATAAAAAAAATTACACATAAAATAATCATGAGTTTTTTTAACTGGGCGGATCATTATTTATATGATATCGCACACGAAAGAAAAATTTCTGTTTTTAAAATTATCTAATTAACTCTATACTCATTTTTTTATATTTTTTATATGATATCACACTTTCGTAAAAAAATAGATAGTTTAAGATGCAAAAAAAAATATTTACTTAATGAATATAATATGAACGAATAATTCAAATACATCATTTAATAAAATAAATAATTAAAAACTGAAAATTCATACCTGCGCTGACAGAGTCTAGTGTTTATTTATAGTATATATCTAGGCGACTTGAGTTCTTAGTAGACTAATTAATCAAATAATATGCACTTATTCAAAATCTTTTTTGTTTTGTTTATTTTTCCTTTCGTGGTAGTAAATTTTAACATATATATTTGGATTGACATTTGATGAATGTAACATGCGATTATATAACAGTAGAATGTCATATTCGAGAGTCCTTGTTATTAGAATCAGAACAGGTAAGATATCCAGCAGATGGACGTAACAATAATGCCTCAGATAATCAAGCACGGTCCACATGTTCTTTGTTCCGAAAGAGAGATCTCTCAAGACAAATGAGTTCTCTTTTTTTTTACCAAGAATACTAAAAATCATATTGATGATGTTCAGATTTTACAATAAGTATAATTTAGATAATACTCTATCTTGGCAAAAAGGTTTATATAAAGACAAATGAGTTCTTTCTTAGAAACTTATGATATGTCGACGACTCAGAGAAACTGGATACGTGATCAGCCTGAAGTTTGAAACAGGTAAAGCATAAACACCACGAAATAGCTAATAAAGGTCCGGCAGTCGTCAACTCTAACTCCTGCAGACACGAATAGAAAGATAATAGGGCTGTTCGTTTGGTTCCCGCAGGTTCCTGCGGCAATGTTTTTTTTTGTTCGTTTGATTGACGCAGGTCCTTGCGTCTAACCGCTGCGTCTGACGCCACGTCCTGCGATCGACTCTCTGAAATCCCGCGGTCGCGACATAAATGATGCGGCCAGAAGGTCAATTTACATTTTTACCCTTAACATCTTTCAATATTTACAAATAAACCTAGCCCTAATTAGATGTTTTAGTTAATGACTTTTTTTTTTTTTTTTTTGAAGTTCGCCCTAGAGAGAAACTCTCTCGAGTCCGCATCCCAAGGTGCCGTTTCGATGGATCTTCCTTGCTCCAACCACGACGCTCTTTTCTCCTCTCTCTCTGAAACAGCCATGCTCTTCTCCATGGACATGATGGTGACTATTCCTCCGTCGTGGCTCCGCCCCCCTCCAGATCCGCCGCCCCCGTCGTTCCTGATGCAGCACTGCTCTTCCACCTTGAAGATGATGGTGACAGGCCTTCCCCCTCTTTCACAGCCCAGGCCTCCTTCAGATCCGGCGCGGAACAAGCATCTTCCGATTGAAACTCCTCCCGTCAAGCCACCAGAACCTCCAGACCCACCAGACGTCTCCGTCAGCCTCGTTCTTTTCACTTCCTCAAGCCCTTCTCCACAAGCTACTCAAGTCCTAGATCTGATGTTTAATTTTTCAAGGGTTTCAAGTAAGCTCAGTGATGATGGTGTTGTTCTTGTGTTCACTGGTGACACCATCTTTGTCAACTGGTGTTCTTCTCCTGTGGTATACAGGTTGTATCTTTGTCAGTTCGGGAATGGGTCTTCTCCCGGCTCTTATTCCAACTTTCATTTTATCAATCCGCTTATAGACGTCCAGGTCCACCTTAGCTCCTTACTCTCTGTTTACTCCTATTCTTTTGGAAAGGATGCATGCAATGCTAGATGTGTGGGTGACTTTGGATTTGTGGTTTCTGGCTTTATTTGGTAGTGTACTGATGGACTCAGTGTCCTTTGGTTATATCTTTGTGCATGTTAGTGGTTTTTATGTTGCGTTGATGCAACTCTCTACTGCAGTATGCAGTCCTATTATTGTATTCAACCTGGTTTGTGGTGCAGTGTCTGTGTGTTTCTCTTCTGGGTGGCAGTTGAAAGAGACAATCATTGTGATTTGTTGCTTGGTGAATATGGTTATGGCGGGTATTGATTGTCCGCTTGGCTCCTGTTTGGAGCAGTCTCTTTTCCCAATATTTCCTCATGTATGGAGTGAATTGGATGAACATGTGTGGCTGGTATTGCAAGGATTCTCCTCCCGGCTAACGCTCTTCCCTGCCTTTAGTGCAGTGGTTGTGACTCTCAGAGTTACCCGAGATACAATCGTTCAAGAAACTCATGAAACCGTTGTGATGCGATTTCTAATGTTTACTTGTTGTGATTTGTATTTTCATTCTATCTTAGGTTTATCCCATGTTCTAGATTACGCTAGGCGTGAGTCGGGCGGTTGACCGGGGCCTAGCGAATTAAACATTAATCGGAGATTACTCGGGGATTACTCGGGGATTAGTTTTACATGTTTTTTTATTTTTGCAAATATATTTTTATAAATTCAGCTATTTATACATGATTTCTTTTGTTTGTCATGGTCTGATGGGCAGGTTGTAGGCAAATAACCTCTTCCTCTAGAGTTCGAATCCGTAAGTATCCAACTTTTTGTTTTTTAATGTTTTTTCTTTTAACGAGTGGCAAAGATGTAATTAATTCATCTTCTCCATTTAATTGTCGTTTAGCTTTCCATAGCCATCACCGATAGATCTGCCACCAATCACTATGTTTACTTATTATTATTCATAAAAATTGTAGATCTCACCTATATGATTAGATTTCCAACACAAAAAACCCGAAAAATATAATTTTTTTGGTAAGTCCGATTAATTAACCGATTTTGAAGAATCGCAACGGTGAAGCGACGAGTAGCGTGTAAACGTCCGGTTAATCGGTAACTCGGTCGAGTTTTTAAACATGGGGTTTATCTGTTTTGTATTCCATTGGGCTCTTTGTAGCTTTGTTGTACTCTCCTTTCATGGAGCGTAAACTCTTCTAAATTTAATACAAGTTGGTTTGATCAAAAAAAAAATTTAATGACTTTTTTTTGCTTATAACTTTGATTATCAGTTCTATGTGATATTTGAAATACAAATTCATAAAATTCATAAAATTAAAATATGAAATTTTACAATATTTTACAATTTTATAATATTTTATTTATTTAAAATACAATTTTACAAATTCATAAAATTCATAAAATTAAAATATGAAATTTTACAATATTTTACAATTTTATAATATTTTATTTATTTAAAATATAATTTTACAAATTCATAAAATTAAAATATGAAATAAATGAAAATTGCGTCTGCGGCAACCAAACGAACAGAACTAAACCTACTTTCTGCATCTGCGGCTGCGGTAATGTCCTTCGTTTTTGAAACGAACAACAAGTTGCGGCTGCGGCTGAGTCTGAGTCTGCGGCTGTAAAATGAACAACAACCAAACGAATGACCGCAGCCGCAGACTCAGAATCAGCCGCAGCCGCAGCCGCAGCCGCAGGAACCTGCGTCAATGAAACGAACAGCCCTAATCTCAATATAGAACCTAATTCTTGGATATGTAGACTAAATAAATAATGCATATAGAACATTAAATGCTGCATGAAGTTTGAGGATTCTTACGGCAAAATTTAAAGTAGAGAGCTCCAATCCTCCAGCAGTCGTGGCAATGCACACTGGTTTCACTTGGAGCCTGATCTTAGGAAATAAGTTATTCCATGCAACGTACTCGATTTCAAGAATGAATGCAAACAGAAAATAAACGACAGGCCATAGTTTCTGAATTAGGCGTCTTCTGAAGAGCACATATGCAGTGCAGCAATAAGAGCCACTATAAATTTTTGTGTGTTGTTTTAAAGATCCATTTAAACTGTAAAAATTATCAAAAAAGTTCATAATTAAGTAAATTGAATTTACTTATTAAAAATAAAACAATAAAAAAATATATTTTCATTATTAGTTTTGAGATTTTTTTTTTTGTCTAAGGTCTTGGAGCTCAAGTTTAAAGAAATATAAAAAAGAAGAAATATAGAAAATATTTATAAAAGGGTCTATATTTTATGTTTCACCCAGGGCTATTATATTAGTTAAGACGGCACTGGCAATCAGTGCAATGTATACCAAGGAGTGGCATTCAATAAAGCGAAATTTGCCGTAGTGGTTAAGCATATTCTCAATCCAAAACTTAAAAGTATGAACACATTCTTATGCGTTTCAAACCTCTCCTTCAATGCCAAAATCCTCGTCCAATTCCACCTGTGACTCTCTTTGATGCTTCCTCAGAAGTGACCAAATGATAATTTCCTACTAGTGTCACTTCAGAGCCTCAAGTCTTTGGGATGCAGAAAACCAGCTGCCAGATTTTCACGGGGAGAGAAAAAAGGCCATGAGTTACTAGTAGCCTCCCCTTGTTTTCACTGAAATAGAGCGTGATCAGTGGAAGATTGGTTTTCACCATTAGAGCAATACTAATCTTCTCCTTTTCTTCTGTTTAGCCTCTCCTTCTTTATGCAAGAATCAACATTCTTTCATCAACAGAGAAATTCTTTGAAACATAAAAGAAAGAAGTAATGTCATATAACTTGGTTACCGGTAGAAAGAATGGTGGTCATGTGTAGACCTTCTTTATGCAAGAATCAACATTCTTTCATTTGTTTGTCTGCATTATGTTTTTTTCAGTTGATTGCTTGCTACTTCTTTTATTCTATCCAAGAATAAGATAGTCAACATCCAATAAATTGTGTGGTCATGTAGAGAAAAGTTGCCTTGTCAGAGTTTAAAGTTTCACCGGGTGGCTTTATTTGGTGTCAGTAAGGGCCACGGTGGTTTGTCTAAACTATCCTTAAGCTTTTTTTTTTTTTTTTTGTTCAAACCAACTTTCATAAACTAAGTTTAGACTCCATCAAAAGAGTAATCGTTCAACAAGTAATATAACAGAGCTAGACTAGCTAAAGAAACTGCTGCATCACATGCAAAGCAGGTAACATAAACATAGATATAAGCAAACATAACACACAAGCAACTTAAGAGTGAACCCCTAGTGCTAATCGGTGAGATGACGCCATGGGAATCAGAAGCCACACTCGGTGAGCTGCTACCCGTACATACTGCCGCAACAAATGCATAGAAAGCAGCAAGAAGCTTGGCTACAAAGGTGATCATGCACCTTTTTGATGAGCCTTGGAATTGTGAGGAGATCCTCAACCATAAAAGGGTGTGGAGTTGCAAGAACCACCACGGACAGACAAACAAGTCTGAAAGTAAAGAGCCAAGGTTGGCTTTTTTGAATCCATCTCCTATCTTTCTGAGTAGTAGTATACCTGAAACGTCAAAGAACACTAGCAAGCTTCTTTGATAAAATATATGGGATAAACTATCCTTAAGCTTCTTTGATGGAAAATATATGGGACAAAGCTTTATGTATAAGTCATCCCTTTAGCTTGATGTCACTCCCTCGTTAGCTTGATGTGTAAGTCATCTCTCTCGTTAATTCAGCTCACCCATTTAAGATCTATGGATCACAAATTTTAATTTATTTTCAACATATTCCCCTAAAACTTGATATTATATGAATCAATGCAAAAGAGAGAGTAAGTTGCGAGAAAGTATATCTATTTGTTTCCAATGAACGACATTACATAAGACACAACTTAAAGCCTCAGATTACATCTCATCTTCTTGCTTAGAAAACCAGCTGCTATGAGGTCCACTAGTATCCCAAAGCCTAGACATTGCCGCTCTCGTGGCTTCTAGTAGAGCACTCACCACAGTCTTCAGTTGGAACTTTACCTTGCAATTGCTCCAACAGTTTTGTCCCTCCAGGAATCTGGTCATCGCCAAGGATTGAAGATAGTTCAGCCTCAATGCATGGCATGGCTTTAACCCGTGTAACACCAGGATGTTTTGAAACAGGTGGGTTCGAGGGTCTGGACACCATCCACAGCAACTTCATAGATCCGCTTAAGGAGATACTTGTGGGGATAAAACTGTCTCCAGGTATATGGATCACCTAAAAGATATACTACATAGTTAAATTTCTGGTTGTTCTGCTGGTTGTTCAGCTGATTTAAATTTTATTGATTTGTTACTAAGTGTCATAATCATACCTTCTTGATAGAGATAGAGGTAGTACAGCTTAACAATAATATTCCTGGAAATCTGCATTTTACGTTAGTATTAGTAATGAAACATTTGATTAACTTGATAAGGAGGCAGAAAATTTTGTTATTACCTTTGGATAGCAACTATTGCAAGAGATGAATTTGGGATAGTGCACATATCCGTAACTTTGACTTGAGCCGGCGGCTCAGATTCATTAACCTCTATATATTCAGCCTTCAAAAAGCAAATCAATTATTTCTCTAACAATGTCAACGAAGATAATTAACTAAGAGTTTTATGCAATAAAACTGACAGAAGAATTTAGGACGGAGACTCTTACCATTGTGCTAATGTCACATGTGTGGAGAAGAGACCCAGATGAAATATCCCAAAGTCTAACCTAAGAATATACCATTGTTACCAATGTGTCAAGCCTTTATTTAAGATAAAGAAATAGAGAATTTATTAAAGATCACTTACAGTTGAATCGTCACTTCCTGACAAGAATCTTTCAGTAACCTCTGAATTCCAGACAAAGGCTATGCAGGTAATGGACCTATAACAAAATATTACATAGCCTTTAAGTAACCGGTCGTGCATGTACCGTGTATCAATTACATGTAGCTTTAAACTCACTTACGCTTTATGTCCAAGACAGATACTCTGTATTTCATGAGCTCCTTCTAGAGGCTTCTTTGGAAAAACAT
Organism: Brassica carinata; assembly: GCA_016771965.1. Classification (NCBI taxonomy): domain Eukaryota; kingdom Viridiplantae; phylum Streptophyta; class Magnoliopsida; order Brassicales; family Brassicaceae; genus Brassica; species Brassica carinata. The sequence goes on along the minus strand of JAAMPC010001585.1, from coordinate 457,229 downwards.
TCACCTTGACATGGCAAACGTAATTATTCACAATAGAGACAGAGCAAAAAAAAATGTGACACTGTACCTTAGTGGATTTGACTAGCTTACCCTTATCTTAAAGTCCCCATCAGCACTAAGGATGTATCGACCATCAGGTGAAAAATCCTATGAACAAGAAGTCAAGAACACATAGACTCAGTGAAAAAGTAAAAGTAAAACTTGAGCTTTTTACAAGAAACTTACCAGCTTAGTAACAATACTACTAGAACGGAAAAGCAGTCGAGCAGTCTTATTAGAAGGTGAAACTTTACACTCATCGATCCCATCAAGCTCGACCACCCATACATCACCACGGGTATCCGCATAGCAAACATGTGAATCATTGCTTCTTATAGCAATTGCAAGAGCTACCCTCTTAGAGGGTGACCAACGGGAAGATATTAATGGATATCTAGCATTTTTTTTAAAAAAAAAGTAAAAAAAAGATAGATAAAAGAGAGCATGGATTCGTCTGCAATAAATTTTTAGAACCTCTCTATTCACATGTCATCCTTAATATACATCACTTTACCACTTATCCTCTTCCAATGATTTAATTATTTGATTTATATTTAAACTTAATTATTAAGTTTAAATATTAATATTTTGCTTTTGAGAACCTATGTTTTACAAAACTACCGATAATGTTGCTCTTAGAACATTTGGGATAATGATTATGCAACATAGTTTATACTAATGGTCTTGCAAAATGCTTACGATTTGGTGTTACAAATAACTTACATGGTGTGAAGGCGGTGCCAAGACTCTGCAGACCAAATATTAACCCACCCGTCATTGCTTGCACACACAAAAAACTTTCCACTTGCACCATAACGAATAACTCTAGTATTAGTGGAGTCTTTACGGCAAGACCTACGAGATTTACCCACCAGAGTAACTCGACGATTCTCTGTGAATAAAACATTTAAATCAACCAGTTAAATATAAATAGATAGATAAACATTTCTACCTTATCCTAAAGTACTTCTTAAAGATTTTACATTGGTGACTGTACTAGTTGACATGGATTAATTCAAAGAAACCAATGAGCGAGTTTAGCAGAACATCTCTTGTGTTATTCTCTATTTCCTAAAATAGGATAGAATTGATTTTAAATCAAACACATAAAATTAAAAAGAAATTTGGTTGAAACTATATTTTGAAGTGAAAAATAGAGATGCTCTTACATAAGATCAAATACACGAAGATCCATGCCGACAGTGACAGCCACAGATTTCTGAGATGGGTGAACATATATAGCCTCAGCCCGAACCTCACGCAGAGGTAAACCATATTCTCTTGGATCCACAAGAGGAGCGTTGGCCAGAACGTCAGACCAAAGCAAAGAGAAGTTGGGTACGCTTATAAGTCTGTCAGACGTGAAGGCTGGGACATAGATGATACATGTTTTGAAACCCTCAACTCTCAAGCGGTTTACCAAGGATCCTAAACCTTTATCACAGCTGATAATTACAGCAACAGCTGGGGGCTCGTGGGAATGCATCCACTCGCTAATGTTGTTCCTAATGAACATACTGCACGACTGCCATGCATATTCACGCTTAATTCTAAACCCAGTTGTCTCGATCCTGTATAGGGTGTCACCATATGACCATCCTTTCACAGCAACAGCCACATAGTCAATAGGACCGAAGAACCCTAGGTTCCTCATAGCCGACTTCACGGCCACATGGACTCGGAGAGGTTCGTAGCCGTATGGAAGTCTGCAGCTCTGGATGTCCCACCAGACATAGATGGGATCACGGTTCTCCATCGGTGCGACTCTGAGAGTTTTGTAATTTGATTACTTTGTATCTTCTTAATATATTTATATATTACTTTTTTTTTTCTTATAAAATCACACAAAACCTAGCTATGTAAACCAGATTTATTATGCATATACCAAAAAATTACATGTAGGCTCTGTAGAATTGGTTGAATTGAAATAAATGGAAAGTTAAAATACAAAAAAAAAGGAATAAAAGTTATTCAATTCAACCGTATATATGTATTGATTAAAATCGGTATAACTATTTTAAACTTAATTAGAAAATGATAAAATTGATTAAAAAAAAAGGAAATCACTAAACTAAATTACAAAAAAAAAGTAATAATAAGATATCTAATGGATATCTTTGTAAAGCAAATTAAATTAATTTATCAATTTAGTTTTTATTTAATAATATTATTTTGTTAATGATATATGCTAACTAATATAGGTATCTTAAAGACAGTAAAATCTCAAAAGGTATTAGTAAAAAAAAAGGAAAGATAAAATTTTTGTATAAATCTATATATTAGATTTCCTTCCCTAGGGTGTGATAGATCCATCTCTTTCTCTCTGTACGTTTCAGTTTCGATAACAATCGAGCGAGGTGGTCAAAAACTCGAAGACTTTATCAATTCTTCTAGACCTAATTAACGCGATTTGGTGGTTTTGATTAAAAAGGTGTTAAAATTATTTAAGTATGGTAAAGCCTGCTTTTGCTGAGGCTGTAACATGCGTGTGGTGGGACATAAACAGGTGCCCGGTTCCCTCTAACGCTGATGTTCGTTTCATCGGTCCGTGTATAAAAACGAAGTTGGAGAAAGAAGGATACTGTGGTCCTCTCACTATCAATGCCGTTGGCATACTAACAGAAGTCTCTCATGATCTCCTGAGACAAGTCAATTCCAGTGGAATCTCTCTTCATCACGTCCCCACCGGTTAATAATATCTTCTCATCCTTAATTAATTTAATTATTTCTCCATTAATTAATGGGTGTTTTGAATATTGGCACTCAAGTCTTCTTAGTTTCTTAAACAGATATCGACGGCCTTGCGAGGGATTTGCTTAAGTGGACCTGGTCTAATCCCTCTCCGGCTAATTTAGTCCTCATAACTAATGAGCCAATCTTCTATGAAACTGAAAACACGATATCCAGGATGGGGTACAACGTTAATAGGTATTTTTTCTCTAGATGCTTATGGTCAAGTGTGCGGGGTGCAGTACTCTCCTGGAAACAAAGGATGGCAAGAGAGCAGGATTCAGGTGTTTGTTCGCTCACTCTCATAGTAGCTAAACCAAAAGTTAAGCTGTTTCTGAACTAGTAATTTTTTTTTCTCCCACATATGTTATGTATTCAGAGGTAGTTGAGGTTGAGAAGTGGAGGGAAGAAGGTGAATCTGACTTGCATTGCTCAACATGCAGCCTTGATATCCAAAGCTTTGAAAGTTTTATGACGCATCTCAACAGTAAAGAACATGCACTTGAAGTACGTATCGATTGGACTTTAATTTTTGTGTCATCAGTACATTTTGTCATTGGTCTAATAACTCCCATTTGTTCATTTTGTGTTGTCAAGCAGGAGTTGGAATATTACCCTCGGGGTGTTGCGGCTGCCCGTAGACATGGTACTGAGGAGAATGTTACTGCCATCCAAACAACGCTAAAACGTTTTAGAGAAAGAAGAGATGGAGAACAGAGATGTACATACATCCAAAAAATATTACTTATGGAGAATGGTTATACTAATTGTGGCTAGAAATGTTGTATAAAACTTGTGCTTTTATCAGCATTTTTCTTTATTCTCATAAACTCGTGTGTACCCTTGTTTTGTTGTTTTATTGAATACTAGGTACGTAGGGATCACGCCCTAAAGTTTTTTTTTTTTTTTGCATCTTTTTGTTGTTTCTTCCTTCGTTGTATTGTTTTCCACCGATGTGTATTTCTAAACTCTCTAAGCTTCTTAGATGGACTATGGGTCGACATAACTTGATGTATACGTCATCTCTCTCTCTCTCTCTCTCTCTCTCTCTCTCTATCTCTCTCTCTACTTTGCTGTTTTTAGCTCACCCTTTAATAAGATTAGTGGATCACATATTTATATGAATCAATGCAAAAAGTAGAGAAGCGCATATATTTTATTCGGAAGATCAATAGCATGCAATCTACGAGAGCTACGCCCAAATGGCAAGCGCTGACATAAGTCCAGCTCCAAGGAACAACATTACATAAGACACAACTTGAAGCCTAACATTACAACTCATCCTCTTGCTTAGAAAATCAGCTGCGATCAGGTCCACCAGAGCCATGTACACCAGTATCCCAGCCGAGAGCGAGTCAAGTATCCCCTCGGCGACCAGAGCTCCAGGACTATGCGAGTTGAAAGAAGAGGCCACCGCGCGCGGTTCCAATCCCGATCCCTACAGGTGTTGTCAGTGCGAAGAAGAAGCCATTATGGTCGCTGATTTGTTCTTAAACTGTGCTTGAGAGATGCAGCCTCCATCGGTTGTCTCCCTGATGGGAGGTTTGCTACCATTTGGAAGCAATGTACTTTGTCTTCACATCCTTTTGTAATTACAAGGTAAAAGTAGTTGCTTTGATAAGAACAAATCTACAAAACTGCTTGTTCTTTTATGAACAAACCAGAGAGGCTTGATTGACCAAACCCTAGAAATCCAGCCCTCACTAAATGCTCTCTGGCCAACTCACAACAGCTACAATCTGCTACATTTAGACACAGGCTTGTTGTATTAGACATATAGCTGAACTTCTTCAAGTAGACCCACACTGTGTCTTGGCTTATCACTGTAGACCCACACTGTGTCTTGGCTTATCACTGTAAAAAGCGTAAATTTGATTGGCTATTCCTGATACCCTTTTGGGTTTTGACAGGTGTACTATGTGTATAGATTCATGCTGCTAGTATTTGTGATTCTGGTCATAGTGACGGTCTGTGTGACAATCGTGGGAACTTATTTCCTGCTGAATGCAGAGAACTATCACTGGCAATGGACTTCGTTTTGCCCAGCGGCTTCAACGGCTGTCTCTGTCTACTTATACTCCTTCTACTACTACTACTACTACTACGTAAAGTCCAAGATGTCAGGATTCTTCCAGACAAGCTTCTACTTTGGATACACCACAATGTTCTGTATTGGCCTTGGAATCCTTTGCGGTGAGCTCATTCTCTCTCCATTTTCTTCAAAACCATGGTTTAGTGCTTAACGCTTTGATTAAAAAATATCTTCCTCTGAAAACTTTGCAGGAGCTGTTGGATTCTTGGGATCAAATCTGTTTGTACGGAGAATCTATTGAAACACCAAGTGCGACTAGATGGTTAAACGAAAAGGAAGAAAAAAACATCCAATGCGGGTGATCTATTATATAAACACAGTAGAGAGGGAAATTAAGATGAAGTTGGAGCATCCTTCAATGAGGGCTTATGTCTTCTTCTTAGTTTCTCCCTTTTTGGTAAATGAACTGTTCTCTTTAGCTTAGAAACTAGTGGGTCAAATATACTACTACTACTAGTACCTATAATCTTTTTTTTTCCCTATTCCTTTTCATATTTACTTAGCTTTCATTAGATCATTGAATATGGTGTCATTTAGGAGCAATTGGATATAATCAATCTGTCTTTCATTTGTTTGTCTGCATTATATTTTTTTCAGTTGATTGCTTGCTACTTCTTTTATTCTATCCAAGAATAAGATAGTCAACATCCAATAAATTGTGTGGTCATGTAGAGAAAAGTTGCCTTGTCAGAGTTTAAAGTTTCACCGGGTGGCTTTATTTGGTGTCAGTAAGGGCCACGGTGGTTTGTCTAAACTATCCTTAAGCTTCTTTGATGGAAAATATATGGGATAAACTATCCTTAAGCTTCTTTGATGGAAAATATATGGCACAAAGCTTTATGTATAAGTCATCCCTTTAGCTTGATGTCACTCCCTCGTTAGCTTGATGTGTAAGTCATCTCTCTCGTTAATTCAGCTCACCCATTTAAGATCTATGGATCACAAATTTTAATTTATTCTCAACATATTCCCCTAAAACTTGATATTATATGAATCAATGCAAAAGAGAGAGTAAGTTGCGAGAATGTATATCTATTTGTTTCCAATGAACGACATTACATAAGACACAACTTAAAGCCTCAGATTACATCTCATCTTCTTGCTTAGAAAACCAGCTGCTATGAGGTCCACTAGTATCCCAAAGCCTAGACATTGCAGCTCTCGTGGCTTCTAGTAGAGCACTCACCACAGTCTTCAGTTGGAACTTTACCTTGCAATTGCTCCAACAGTTTTGTCCCTCCAGGAATCTGGTCATCGCCAAGGATTGAAGATAGTTCAGCCTCAATGCATGGCATGGCTTTAACCCGTGTAACACCAGGATGTTTTGAAACAGGTGGGTTCGAGGGTCTGGACACCATCCACAGCAACTTCATAGATCCGCTTAAGGAGATACTTGTGGGGATAAAACTGTCTCCAGGTATATGGATCACCTAAAAGATATACTACATAGTTAAATTTCTGGTTGTTCTGCTGGTTGTTCTGCTGATTTAAATTTTATTGATTTGTTACTAAGTGTCATAATCATACCTTCTTGATAGAGATAGAGGTAGTACAGCTTAACAATAATATTCCTGGAAATCTGCATTTTACGTTAGTATTAGTAATGAAACATTTGATTAACTTGATAAGGAGGCAGAAAATTTTGTTATTACCTTTGGATAGCAACTATTGCAAGAGATGAATTTGGGATAGTGCACATATCCGTAACTTTGACTTGAGCCGGCGGCTCAGATTCATTAACCTCTATATATTCAGCCTTCAAAAAGCAAATCAATTATTTCTCTAACAATGTCAACGAAGATAATTAACTAAGAGTTTTATGCAATAAAACTGACAGAAGAATTTAGGACGGAGACTCTTACCATTGTGCTAATGTCACATGTGTGGAGAAGAGACCCAGATGAAATATCCCAAAGTCTAACCTAAGAATATACCATTGTTACCAATGTGTCAAGCCTTTATTTAAGATAAAGAAATAGAGAATTTATTAAAGATCACTTACAGTTGAATCGTCACTTCCTGACAAGAATCTTTCAGTAACCTCTGAATTCCAGACAAAGGCTATGCAGGTAATGGACCTATAACAAAATATTACATAGCCTTTAAGTAACCGGTCGTGCATGTACCGTGTATCAATTACATGTAGCTTTAAACTCACTTACGCTTTATGTCCAAGACAGATACTCTGTATTTCATGAGCTCCTTCTAGAGGCTTCTTTGGAAAAACATTCACCTTGACATGGCAAACGTAATTATTCACAATAGAGACAGAGCAAAAAAAAATGTGACACTGTACCTTAGTGGATTTGACTAGCTTACCCTTATCTTAAAGTCCCCATCAGCACTAAGGATGTATCGACCATCAGGTGAAAAATCCTATGAACAAGAAGTCAAGAACACAGAGACTCAGTGAAAAAGTAAAAGTAAAACTTGAGCTTTTTACAAGAAACTTACCAGCTTAGTAACAATACTACTAGAACGGAAAAGCAGTCGAGCAGTCTTATTAGAAGGTGAAACTTTACACTCATCGATCCCATCAAGCTCGACCACCCATACATCACCACGGGTATCCGCATAGCAAACATGTGAATCATTGCTTCTTATAGCAATTGCAAGAGCTACCCTCTTAGAGGGTGACCAACGGGAAGATATTAATGGATATCTAGCATTTTTTTAAAAAAAGTAAAAAAAAGATAGATAAAAGAGAGCATGGATTCGTCTGCAATAAATTTTTAGAACCTCTCTATTCACATGTCATCCTTAATATACATCACTTTACCACTTATCCTCTTCCAATGATTTAATTATTTGATTTATATTTAAACTTAATTATTAAGTTTAAATATTAATATTTTGCTTTTGAGAACCTATGTTTTACAAAACTACCGATAATGTTGCTCTTAGAACATTTGGGATACGATTATGCAACATAGTTTATACTAATGGTCTTGCAAAAATGCTTACGATTTGGTGTTACAAATAACTTACATGGTGTGAAGGCGGTGCCAAGACTCTGCAGACCAAATATTAACCCACCCGTCATTGCTTGCACACACAAAAAACTTTCCACTTGCACCATAACGAATAACTCTAGTATTAGTGGAGTCTTTACGGCAAGACCTACGAGATTTACCCACCAGAGTAACTCGACGATTCTCTCTGTGAATAAAACATTTAAATCAACCAGTTAAATATAAATAGATAGATAAACATTTCTACCTTATCCTAAAGTACTTCTTAAAGATTTTACATTGGTGACTGTACTAGTTGACATGGATTAATTCAAAGAAACCAATGAGCGAGTTTAGCAGAACATCTCTTGTGTTATTCTCTATTTCCTAAAATAGGATAGAATTGATTTTAAATCAAACACATAAAATTAAAAAGAAATTTGGTTGAAACTATATTTTGAAGTGAAAAATAGAGATGCTCTTACATAAGATCAAATACACGAAGATCCATGCCGACAGTGACAGCCACAGATTTCTGAGATGGGTGAACATATATAGCCTCAGCCCGAACCTCACGCAGAGGTAAACCATATTCTCTTGGATCCACAAGAGGAGCGTTGGCCAGAACGTCAGACCAAAGCAAAGAGAAGTTGGGTACGCTTATAAGTCTGTCAGACGTGAAGGCTGGGACATAGATGATACATGTTTTGAAACCCTCAACTCTCAAGCGGTTTACCAAGGATCCTAAACCTTTATCACAGCTGATAATTACAGCAACAGCTGGGGGCTCGTGGGAATGCATCCACTCGCTAATGTTGTTCCTAATGAACATACTGCACGACTGCCATGCATATTCACGCTTAATTCTAAACCCAGTTGTCTCGATCCTGTATAGGGTGTCACCATATGACCATCCTTTCACAGCAACAGCCACATAGTCAATAGGACCGAAGAACCCTAGGTTCCTCATAGCCGACTTCACGGCCACATGGACTCGGAGAGGTTCGTAGCCGTATGGAAGTCTGCAGCTCTGGATGTCCCACCAGACATAGATGGGATCACGGTTCTCCATCGGTGCGACTCTGAGAGTTTTGTAATTTGATTACTTTGTATCTTCTTAATATATTTATATATTACTTTTTTTTTTTCTTATAAAATCACACAAGACCTAGCTATGTAAACCAGATTTATTATGCATATACCAAAAAATTACATGTAGGCTCTGTAGAATTGGTTGAATTGAAATAAATGGAAAGTTAAAATACAAAAAAAAGGAATAAAAGTTATTCAATTCAACCGTATATTTGTATTGATTAAAATCGGTATAACTATTTTAAACTTAATTAGAAAATGATAAAATTGATTGAAAAAAAAGGAAATCACTAAACTAAATTACAAAAAAAAATGTAATAATAAGATATCTTTGTAAAGCAAATTAAATTAATTTATCAATTTAGTTTTTATTTAATAATATTATTTTGTTAATGATATATGCTAACTAATATAGGTATCTTAAAAAGACAGTAAAATCTCAAAAGGTATTAGTAAAAAAAAAGGAAAGATAAAATTTTTGTATAAATTATTTGTTTTTCTATCAGTCCTCTATATAGCTAAAGATGCAAGCTTGAGCATAATGCATGAGTTCTCTGTCATTGTAAAGCTTGAAGTTTCGTTCTTTCTCCACTCCTTCTCTGGTCTCCATGAACATGCATGAAAATGTAGTTGATTTCGCCCACTAATTATTTGTTTTTCTATCAGTCCATCTATATTCAGAGTTTATCAACAAAAGCCCAATTAAGTAATACTGTCTGAAGCCCGTATAAACCAAAAGAGATTGTCTGAAAGCCCATATGTGATAATTTGTTTTCAAACCTCTCCTTCAATGCCAAAATCCTCCTCCAATTCCACCTGTGACTCTCTTTGATGCTTCCTCAGAAGTGACCAAATGATAATTTCCTACTAGTGTCACTTCAGAGCCTCAAGTCTTTGGGATGCAGAAAACCAGCTGCCAGATTTTCACGGGGAGAGAAAAAAGGCCATGAGTTACTAGTAGCCTCCCCTTGTTTTCACTGAAATAGAGCGTGATCAGTGGAAGATTGGTTTTCACCATTAGAGCAATACTAATCTTCTCCTTTTCTTCTGTTTAGCCTCTCCTTCTTTATGCAAGAATCAACATTCTTTCATCAACAGAGAAATTCTTTGAAACATAAAAGAAAGAAGTAATGTCATATAACTTGGTTATCGGTAGAAAGAATGGTGGTCATGTGTAGACCTCCTTTGCACATACATATGTCCATCACCCTTTTAAAAATCTTTCTTAGTTCTCTTGTTTAGTAATAGTTCTGGTACAAACTCACTTAATAATGAATATGCTTGATTATTTATACATACGCTTCTAAGAAAAGAAAGAAAGAAAAAAGGAGAGTAAGTAAATCAGTTCCAGATGTGATCGTCGCATGGATCACAACCTTCCTGAGCAATGTCGGTGATCTGAACGCCGGCGTCGTAGGTCTTGCCGGCTTCCCAGTTGGCAGGAAGAACCTTCTTAGACCAGAGCATTTTTCCGTCGTAGCCAGCTGTCACCACGAACCTGAACTGAAGAGGTCCGGTGGGTACATTGTCAGTGACCCATACGGCGCCGTGGCTTCGTGTCATGTAACTCCAGTTGGAGGAACCAGCCTGAGCAATGTCGATTGCTACGACTTCGGTTTGGCCTCCTTGGTACAAGAGCTTTATAGCCAAGTAGTATGGTTTTTTGCTTGATTCTTCAACTCTAACATTCAACATCTTCTTGTTTCCGTAATCGCAAGGAACTCTGTTTTTCAGTTTTTTTTTTTGTCCCATTACTTTTACTGTATTACTAAAGCAAAAAAAAAAAAAAAAAAAGATGTAAAAGAAGTGTCTTTGTATGATGATGAACCTTTGGTATTCAACGTCGACGATGCCTTGTCTGAGAAGATCTGTGTCAGCCCCGACAACCGGTTTGGCCATGGCCCTGAAGGCTCTGCTGCTGAGGACGAGATCGGTCTGGTTGCTCATGTTGAGGTCGGTGACCATCACCGTGGTTCCTTTGGTGCTGCAAAGAGTGGGGTTGTGGCATCTGACCTGAAAGCAAGCACCGCAGCCAGCGCCGTCTTTGTAGATGGAAGGAACGGCGGCGGCGATGTGACCGGCGAAGAAAGCCGTAGCCATGGAACCATAAGAACAAGCTCCGGCTGCAAGGCAAGGCAATGGATGAGAAAAAAAAAACAAAAAAGAGAGAGTATAAAACAATAAGAAAGAGAGAGTGGATACAGGATAGGGCGGATGCGGAGGAGAAAAAAGCAGCCTTAGAGTGGTGAGGACATCGGTCGCAGGCGTCAACTGAGGAAGATGAGGAGAAAAGCAGCACAACAACGACGAAGAAGAGAAAGCGGCAGAGTCCCATTTTGTATTTTCTCTGCTGCACGTTTCTGAGATAAAAATTTACAAGGGATGCGATGAGAAGAGGAAAGCTAGTGTGAATATATATATATATATAGATATATAATGAAGAAGAAGAAGAAGGAAGTGGTTGCCAGCTCAGCCTCGCAACACACTGTTAGAATGGACAAGCAAGCAGGGTGACCTGGCGTGTCTACTATCCTCACAATTTACTCAAGCACACGTTTTGTGGAATACATACTCTAATATTCTTTGACATTCACATCATCTTCAAGTTTTGTGTAAAACATATCTTATTCTTCTCCTCCTTTTCAGGTCACTCATCATATTTAGTATTATTATTTATTATCAAATAAACAAAGGGCCATTTCCTAGTGTTAATATGGGTGGATGACGTGCCATTGCACCTACTCTTTGCATCACAGCTGTGCCCCCAGCTGTTCACTTCGCCATTGGTTACCATTTCTCCTGATTTCTTATTATTCTCTCTCTCCTTAGGCAACATCTGTTATCTTAAGCAAACTGAGAAAATCTGACCAATAACCATGTTTGTTGTTTTATTTTTGTAATCAGAACTGAACCAGTACATTTTAAACAAATATGTAGTCAATTTAGGGTCGGAGAGAGAGATAAGGACCAAAAATAAAAGGAATTGCTTTTAGGTGGGGGAAGATAGGGGTACAAATTCCAAAGTCTTGTATGTATGGCATGCTAACATTCCAAACCCCAAACTTCACTTTCTTTCTTCCGTCACTTGCGCTTTGCTTCACACACGTTGTGTCATAATAATATTCCTTTTTCATATTTTGTTGGAGTTGAAAAAAAAAAAACGCAAATGTGAGAAGAACTAAAAAGGAAGATTACCTTTACGATTATAACAACTCTTTTTGTCTGAACTTATATATCATAACAACTCATTTTCCACTAACAAAGAAGTCCTTGTGACTCATAATTAGGTGTAGATCATTACTACTATCACGATTTCCCTACCGGGGTTCTTATTGTTCCTTTGTTTGTTAAAATAGCGAAGGCAATGAAACCTTTGAATATTCACTAGATCGGTAACCAAGCGGCGTTACTAAAACCCAAACTAGCCATTCTTTTGTTGTAAGCCCATCTTCCGATTCGGCACACTTTTATTAGCATTAAAATTAAATTCTAAATTTGCCAAACACTGTATAGCTGGATAGATCCGGCGAGGGAGAGGATAGATAGATCCGGCGAGGCGATGCTGTTAAGCGCTTCAGCGACTCCTCTCCGATTTTGTGGGTTTGTTCCCGAGAAACCCTGTCGTGGTGTGCGCATGAAACAATCAATTCGGTCATCATCGTCCAATAACTTCGATCTGAGGACGTATTGGACAACCCTAATAACGGAGATCAACCAGAAGCTGGACGAAGCGATACCAGTCAAGTACCCTGCAGGGATCTATGAGGCGATGAGATACTCAGTCCTCGCTAAAGGCGCCAAGCGTGCCCCTCCTGTAATGTGCGTGGCCGCCTGCGAGCTCTTCGGTGGCGATCGACTCGCCGCTTTCCCCACCGCATGTGCCCTTGAAATGGTTCCTCTCTCTCTCTCTCTCTCTTTGCAATTTTCCATCCTTATAAAATAGAAACCCTCTTGGCTCTTGGTTGGGAGAAAAACAAAACAAAACAAAATTTGATTTTTGTTGTTGTTGTTGTTGTTGTTGTAATGGAATCATCAGGTCCACGCGGCTTCGCTGATTCACGATGACCTCCCCTGTATGGACGATGATCCTGTCCGCAGAGGAAAGCCATCTAACCACACTGTCTTCGGCGCTGACATGGCCATTCTGGCTGGTGATGCCCTCTTCCCACTCGGCTTCCAGCACATTGTCTCTCTCACCCCTCCTCACCTTGTTCCCCGATCCACCATCCTCCGTCTCATCTCCGAGATTGCCCGCACCGTCGGCTCCACCGGCATGGCTGCAGGGCAGTACGTTGACCTCGAAGGAGGCCCCTTTCCTATTTCCTTTGCTCAGGAGAAGAAATTCGGAGCCATGGGGGAGTGCTCAGCCGTCTGTGGAGGTCTCTTGGGTGGTGCCACTGACGATGAGCTTCAGAGTCTCAGATTGTACGGCAGAGCTGTTGGGATGCTGTATCAGGTGGTGGATGACATCAGAGACGACGACAAGACGAAGAAGAAGAAGAAGAAGAGCTATGCGGGAGTCTTTGGTTCAGAGAGGGCAATGGAAATGGCAGATGAGCTTAGTGTAAAGGCCAAGAAGGAGCTGCAAGTGTTTGACAAGTATGGAGACGCATCGGTTGCTCCTCTCTACAGTTTCGTTGACTACGCTGCTCACCGAGACTTCCTTCTTCATGTCTGAATATTGATGGGCCTGTTTTCTTTTCGTTTTGGGCTTTATCTGTTATCTACGTGTATCATATTATTTGTTAGCCACGTAAAAATTGTGTGTGTTTAATATGAATTAACTGGTAGATTATATTTTGTTTGAACAAGTGTACCCCTATCTTCAAAGTGTTTTCCAAAATGGATCTTGTCCATCTTGGTTGGATGATCTATTTGTTAATGAAAGAATTAGCATGTGATGTGTTTTGGAGTTTGTAGTCCATATTTTGTTGTGATAGTTGTTACTTCGGTGGGTGATGAGTTTTGCTGTATTGCGGTATGTGTGAACTTTAAGAACCATTCTTTGTAATGGTGTGGAATCAATGTATGCAAACTCAGACGGTAAAAAAGGAAAGAACAACTGTACCTACTTGTTGATGTCTAACAAAGGAAAGTGTCTTCTGATGTTTAGACGACATTGCCAACTCTTACTCTTATAAAATTGTTTTATTAGTCTAGTTTCTCAATTAAGATCAAAGCCGAAGTCTTATCTTCTTTCTTTAAAACTCTTTCCACTTTTAATCGGTGGCCATCTTATCAAATGTAATGATGCATACATCATATCCTACAACCTTATATATATATATACTAGATCCGACCTCGCAGAATATGAATTTTCAGTTTTAATTATTTATTTTATTAAATGATGTATTTGTAAAATTCATTCATATTATATTCATTAAGTAAATATTTTTTTGCATCTTAAACTATCTATTTTTTTACTTAATGTGTGATATCATATAAAAAAAATAAAAAATATAAAAAATGAGTATACATAGCTAATTAGATAATTGTAAAACATAAATTTTTCTTTTCGTTTTGCGATATCATATAAATAATGATCCGTCCAGTTAACAAAAATCATGATTTTCTTATGTGTATTTTTTTTTTGCATCTTAAACTATCTATTTTTTTACTTAATGTGTGATATCATATAAAAAAAATAAAAAATATAAAAAATGAGTATACATAGCTAATTAGATAATTGTAAAACATAAATTTTTCTTTTCGTTTTGGGCTTTATCTGTTATCTACGTGTATCATATTATTTGTTAGCCACGTAAAATTGTGTGTGTTTAATATGAATTAACTGGTAGATTATATTTTGTTTGAACAAGTGTACCCCTATCTTCAAAGTGTTTTCCAAAATGGATCTTGTCCATCTTGGTTGGATGATCTATTTGTTAATGAAAGAATTAGCATGTGATGTGTTTTGGAGTTTGTAGTCCATATTTTGTTGTGATAGTTGTTACTTCGGTGGGTGATGAGTTTTGCTGTATTGCGGTATGTGTGAACTTTAAGAACCATTCTTTGTAATGGTGTGGAATCAATGTATGCAAACTCAGACGGTAAAAAGGAAAGAACAACTGTACCTACTTGTTGATGTCTAACAAAGGAAAGTGTCTTCTGATGTTTAGACGACATTGCCAACTCTTACTCTTATAAAATTGTTTTATTAGTCTAGTTTCTCAATTAAGATCAAAGCCGAAGTCTTATCTTCTTTCTTTAAAACTCTTTCCACTTTTAATCGGTGGCCATCTTATCAAATGTAATGATGCATACATCATATCCTACAACCTTTATATATATATATATATATATATATATATATATATATATATATATATATATATATATATATATATATATATATATATATATATATATATATATATATATATATATATATATATATACTAGATCTCGACCAACATGATATGAATTTTCGCTTTTAATTATTTATTTTATTAAATGATGTATTTGTAAAATTCATTCATATTATATTCATTAAGTAAATATTTTTTTGCATCTTAAACTATCTATTTTTTTACTTAATGTGTGATATCATATAAAAAAAATAAAAAATATAAAAAATGAGTATACATAGCTAATTAGATAATTGTAAAACATAAATTTTTCTTTTCGTTTTGCGATATCATATAAATAATGATCCGTCCAGTTAACAAAAATCATGATTTTCTTATGTGTAATTTTTTTTTGACCATTTCCTTAAAACTATATTAAATTTTACATATTTTAATTAGAATATTTTTAATATCTTTACCTTTTATTTGAAATACAACTCAGTATTTTTTAAAATTATAACAAAATATTTAAAAATATTTTAGAATTTGTTTGAAAAATATGAAAATTACATTTTAAATTAAAATTATCCTAAAATATGATAAGTTTTGATGTAAACAAAAACTCAAATTATGTCAAAAAATTATATTCAATGATAATAACAATTTAAATTGATTATTTTTAAAATTATAACAAAATATTTAAAAATATTTTAGAATTTGTTTGAAAAATATGAAAATTACATTTTAAATTAAAATTATCCTAAAATATGATAAGTTTTGATGTAAACAAAAACTCAAATTATGTCAAAAAATTATATTCAATGATAATAACAATTTAAATTGATTATTTTTAAAATTATAACAAAATATTTAAAAATATTTTAGAATTTGTTTGAAAAATATGAAAATTACATTTTAAATTAAAATTATCCTAAAATATGATAAGTTTTGATGTAAACAAAAACTCAAATTATGTCAAAAAATTATATTCAATGATAATAACAATTTAAATTGATTATTTTTAAAATTATAACAAAATATTTAAAAATATTTTAGAATTTGTTTGAAAAATATGAAAATTACATTTTAAATTAAAATTATCCTAAAATATGATAAGTTTTGATGTAAACAAAAACTCAAATTATGTCAAAAAATTATATTCAATGATAATAACAATTTAAATTGATTATTTTTAAAATTATAACAAAATATTTAAAAATATTTTAGAATTTGTTTGAAAAATATGAAAATTACATTTTAAATTAAAATTATCCTAAAATATGATAAGTTTTGATGTAAACAAAAACTCAAATTATGTCAAAAAATTATATTCAATGATAATAACAATTTAAATTGATTATTTTTAAAAATACATTTACAAAATATTGTTTGAAAGAAAATTCATTTCTCTTTCAAATATAAAATTAAAATATTATAATTAAATAATAAAAATATAAAAAATGAGTATACATAGCTAATTAGATAATTGTAAAACATAAATTTTTCTTTTCGTTTTGCGATATCATATAAAAAAAATAAAAAATATAAAAAAAATAAAAAAATAGGATAATGAAGTAGAATATTTTTAAATGAGTACTTCTCTTTAATAATATAGATGTACATTATCCCGCACATTGTGTACTTTCTCTCAAACAAAAATCACCAATCTATTTCATGCGGATTATCATCACACCTTTAGCTGGATTTGTCAGTTTCCGTACATCAACTAATACAAACTCTTTTGATACAATGAATCCGGTATACAATAAAATGGATCGTGTAATACGAACTGGATAAACCTGGCTCACATAACTTATGATTTATGTAAACCAAAACAGGGCTTATTCAAAAGGTGTTTAAATATTCGAATTATTTGGTGATATTATTTTATAACTGATCTGACATTGTGTGTTAGTGGTTGAATCTTTAATATATCTATCTGGTACTTAATTGATCAACGAATAGATTAATTATACACATGTACTCAGTACTCCCATATTTTGTTGTGATAGTTGTTACTTCGGTGGGTGATGAGTTTTGCTGTATTGCGGTATGTGTGAACTTTAAGAACCATTCTTTGTAATGGTGTGGAATCAATGTATGCAAACTCAGACGGTAAAAAAGGAAAGAACAACTGTACCTACTTGTTGATGTCTAACAAAGGAAAGTGTCTTCTGATGTTTAGACGACATTGCCAACTCTTACTCTTATAAAATTGTTTTATTAGTCTAGTTTCTCAATTAAGATCAAAGCCGAAGTCTTATCTTCTTTCTTTAAAACTCTTTCCACTTTTAATCGGTGGCCATCTTATCAAATGTAATGATGCATACATCATATCCTACAACCTTTATATATATATATACTAGATCGACTGTACACAATAATGATATGAATTTTCAGTTTTTAATTATTTATTTTATTAAATGATGTATTTGTAAAATTCATTCATATTATATTCATTAAGTAAATATTTTTTTTTTTGCATCTTAAACTATCTATTTTTTTTACGAATGTGTGATATCATATAAAAAAAAATAAAAAAATATAAAAAAATGAGTATACATAGCTAATTAGATAATTGTAAAAACATAAATTTTTCTTTCGTTTGCGATATCATATAAATAATGATCCGTCCAGTTAACAAAAATCATGATTTTCTTATGTGTAATTTTTTTTTTGACCATTTCCTTAAAACTATATTAAATTTTACATATTTTAATTAGAATATTTTTAATATCTTTACCTTTTTATTTGAAATACAACTCAGTATTTTTTTAAAAATTATAACAAAATATTTAAAAAATATTTTTAGAATTTGTTTGAAAAATATGAAAATTACATTTTAAATTAAAATTATCCTAAAATATGATAAGTTTTGATGTAAACAAAAACTCAAATTATGTCAAAAAAATTATATTCAATGATAATAACAATTTAAATTGATTATTTTTTAAAAAATACATTTACAAAAATATTGTTTGAAAGAAAATTCATTTCTCTTTCAAATATAAAATTAAAATATTATAATTAAATAATAAAAATATAAAAAATGAGTATACATAGCTAATTAGATAATTGTAAAACATAAATTTTTCTTTTCGTTTTGCGATATCATATAAAAAAAATAAAAAAATAGGATAATGAAGTAAGAATATTTTTAAATGAGTACTTCTCTTTTAATAATATAGATGTACATTATCCCGCACATTGTGTACTTTCTCTCAAACAAAAATCACCAATCTATTTCATGCGGATTATCATCACACCTTTAGCTGGATTTGTCAGTTTCCGTACATCAACTAATACAAACTCTTTTGATACTCTTTTGATACAATGAATCCGGTATACAATAAAATGGATCGTGTAATACGAACTGGATAAACCTGGCTCACATAACTTATGATTTATGTAAACCAAAACAGGGCTTATTCAAAAAGGTGTTTAAATATTCGAATTATTTGGTGATATTATTTTATAACTGATCTGACATTGTGTGTTAGTGGTTGAATCTTTAATATATCTATCTGGTACTTAATTGATCAACGAATAGATTAATTATACACATGTACTCAGTACTCCCATATTTTGTTGCTCAATATGATATTATTTATGTCTACGTATAAAACCCGAGTGGATGGTTACTTTAGAACGACGACAATTCGCGGCTTCGCTGGCTTGAAAGAGGACCTTTGGTGAGCGTAAAGGGGCAACAGTCCACGTGGGATGAAATACAGCCACGTTCTGCCACGTCATCGACATTGGGACCCTACTGAAACACTAAATAATTAGTCATCTACTAATAATGATGACCGGTCAAAGCGGTTTATTCCTTTTCCGGCTGCCGCATCTTATTACCCTCTGGTCAACTCCTTCCCTATTTATCATCAACATGACCTATTTTTTTTTTTAAATACCTAATCTCATTTCATGAACTTTTTTTGGGTGTTTAAACTAGTAGTCATCGTACTCTGGATCATTTATTCTTTCGTCGTCAAAAAAAATACTAGTAGTCATGTTCATGTATCTGTATATCTCTGATGAAAATGAAAATATTTATTTGTCGACGTCTAAACTCTCCCAATACAGCAGGCCTCATCCGGCATGGCTAATATTGCATTATATATTGCGAAGAACTGCTTAATAATAGTGGGTGCCTAATCGTATGGAAAATGCTATAGAATGTACAGTGCTGCACGTGTCTCCATTTATTTTACAATATTTTTAATTTGGGTCAATACAATATGCGTCTTTAATTATAGTTTTAGAGTATGTTGCTTCGAATTATTTGATGGAAAATATGGAACGCATTAATATAAGAGACCATATAGACATTTTTATCATATACAAGCTGAGAAGTGAGCAGCCATGGACGTGTATTATTTAATTATATATGTATTTATAGTCTATTACACCACAACTTCTGATCATAAAATATATTGGCTACACACGTGAATAAAAAAAAATACTAAGAATATACATATACCATTATAGTGTTCCCGTAATTTGCCACTAGTTTACGTGCGTGTATTTGCTTAATCATATCCTAAGTAGTCAGCCGCCCCGCAAAATTAAAATAAGAAGATGATGTTTTCCAACTTATATGCATAATGCATTGCAAGACCTCAGTTTAATGCAAATGAGCTTAGTTTAGAGAGACGCTGTAGAAGCAGTCCTGTGTAGAAGTTATGATATGTTGGTAGTTCAGGAAAACGGCTTATTCATGCCCGCACTATGAAGTCAAGGAAAATACATATCCAAACAATATTAACGTGCTAAAACATTCTTAAACTAAATAGGAATTTGAATTGCATACCTAAACTCATAATAAATAGATAAAACATGCCTCGTAACACATATGAATGACTATATTTGTAAAAAAAAAAATTATATAAATATAAATTGAGTGGTATTTCTTGTAAATATTACATATGAGTAAGATTATTTATAATAAAATTGTACTTTTCAAATTAAAATTATAAATACGATAAATTTGATTATTTAAGTTATTTAAGGTATATTAACAAAAAATAGAATTATAGGGACTAAACTACAAATTTTTTTAAAAAAATAGTTCAAATCATCGTATAACAGGTTATAGGCATGTTTTAACTATTTATTATGAGTTTAGATATGCATTCAAATTCTTATTTAGTTTAGGAATATTTTGGCACGTTAATATTGTTTAGGTATGTATTTTCGCTGGCGGGCATGAAAAAGCCGTTTTCCCTGGTAGTTTATATGATGTACATATAAAAAGGGGACATACTTATGAAACAAGGTTATGTATATTTGAGAAAGGGGGTGTTTATTTGAGAGAGAGAGGAAAGTAAAGATGGAGAAATTAGGGTTGGGCAAATAAACCGAACCCGAAAATCCGAACCGAACCCGATCCGATAAAAATGAATCCGAACCGATCCGAACCCGACATAAATACCGAATGGATCCTGTTTTGCGGTATTTTGGGTTATGGGTATTATCCGAACCGAACCCGGACCTAAATGGATATCCGATAGAACCCGAAACATTTAAAATCACAAAAAGAACTTCTACCAAATATGATCTTAATTCTTAATTTGTATCCAAAATACTTTAAGATATTATTGAACTTCTAAATTAATTATCTGTTACACGAAGGTTGATGGTGGAATGTGGCGGTTATGTTGAAGCCTGAAGTTTTTAGATTTTGGTTTTGTTTTCATTGAATAATGTTTCTCATTTCATCAGAACTTAGGTTTTGTTTTATGATTTTATTTATCTGGTTTTTTTTCTATCACTAACTATGTTTATCTTTCGCTTGATTTTGAATGATCACGTTTAATGTTTTTTTCTTATTTTTGAATCGATTTTAGTTATGTTTTGGCTATTAAAATATGTACAAATCATGTATTTTAAATCCGAAGAACCGATTTTATTTATGTTTTAGTTACAAAATAGGTTCAAATTAGGTATTTTTAAACCAAAGAACCGATTGGGACCCGAACCCGAAAGTACAATAGGTTATACCGGTTTTTTGAAGATTTACTAACCCCGATCCGAACCCGATAGAACCCGAACCGGTCCCGAACCGAACTTTTATATAACCCGAATGGGGTTGATTTTGATAAACCCGAAAAACTAAAACCCGAATGGACAAAACCGAAACCCGATTGGGACCCCGAATGCCCATGCCTAGGAGAAATAACGTAAAAAGGAAATGGGTGGAACCTGGACCGGGAGGATAAGTGTGGGGGTGGGGTCACATTTGGGCATAATCAGTAGGGGAGGAATGTATTTTTGTTTCTGTTTGATCTCCTCTTTATTACTTAGCTTGTTAATCAAGATTTTAAAATGGGGGGATTAAGAAAATAGAAGAAGTCGCCGGCTTGAAATGACAATAATACCCTAAGACATTAAAGGATTAGTATGGCCACGGCGGCATGAGTCAGATGCGGCGTCGTTTAAAAAGACAAGGAAGATGAGATAAAAGCTCATTAGACCTGCCTCCACAATACTTATTAGTGATTGATCATCTCTCTCTCTGCATTTGAATTGATTTTGCAAATCTCATCATCTTCCTTCATCAATCGAAAGGAGATTCTGTTATAAAAAGAAAAAGGAATCGTTGAGTTTAATTTGCTCAATGGTGGTGATGGAGAGTTGCGGAAGTAGAGTCTTACCCATGATGTCGGAGGCGGCCATGGAGCGTCGTGAGCGGATGAAAGTGGAGGTGTTCGAAGAGGTCATCCTTCGTCTCCGTCAATCTGATATCATTGACACGGATCTCCCCGGTTTCGTGGACGACCTCTGGGCTCACTTCAATCGCCTCCCGGCCCGGTAAACAGATTTTGAGATTAATGTTTCGTATAGGCAAAATGAGCTAAAAAAAAAAGATTCATATATTAGGTATGCATTGGATGTGAATGTAGAGAGCGCTGAAGACGTTGTCATGCACCAGAGATTGCTTCTTTCGGCTCTTGATCCACATAACAGGAGGCCTGCTATCCAAGTTCGTCTCGTCCAGGTCCTTTTCTTATCTTCTTTCTTTCTCACTTGTCTTTTATCCTCACCTCGCGGAAAATGAAAATGAAACTCTCTCATCATCTTTCCTTAAAAGGTTCAACAACCTCCACCTGACTCGGACTCTCTTACCAATGAAACTTCTTCTCCTCCCAGAAGAAAAAGAAGGTGACCAACCAACCAATTCTTCATTCTCTTTAAAACATGCAAAGCAAAGCCCAACTAACCTCTGCTTTTCCACTTTCCAGCATTCATCCTCCGCCTGCCTTTGGTTCATCTCCCAATCTCGAAGCACTTGCACTTTCACTTGCTGCCCATGACCATGACCACGATGAGGCCGACAACTCTGTGCGTAACAATTCTCTCTATTCCCGGTACTCTTTCTACTCTATACTTTCCTTGTGGCATTATTCTAATCCTCAAGTCCTAACTCCCCCTGTTTGTTGCAGTCCCCTGCATGAGATCACCTTTTCCACACTAGACAAACCTAAACTCCTTTTGCAGGTATTATTGTTTACTCTCACATGGAATCGAATATAGGGTGTGTATGTTATCCTGGCTTTTCTTTTCTTCTTTCCGCAATGCTTGAAAATTGGGATACTTTTATTGTTTCTTGTTTCTTCCTCCCAAATACATTTTTAAAATATGGTATGTAGTTGGAATAAGTATTTCTGACTATGATGTCATCAATTAGAACATTCGTATTTTGCAATTACAGTAATACCTATGAATATGACTTACTTTGAAATATATTTTGATTCATCAATGCGTTACTAAGCCAGCGTAAACGATGCAGTTAACTGCATTGCTTGCTGAGCTTGGGCTGAATATTCAAGAGGCGCATGTTTTTTCTACAACCGATGGCTTCTCACTCGATGTTTTTGTCGTTGATGGTTGGCCGTACGAGGTACCTTCTCTTGTTTTCCCTCTCCTTTTTCTTTCGCTATTGCAAGTTCTTCTTTCATTTTAAGAAACCCTTTTACCTTTGCTTTATTTTTTCAATCGTTTAGTGCTTTGGTAGCTGAAATGCAACTTAAAAAAAAAAAAAAAAAACTTATATGAAGAAAGCTTCCTAGTCAATAAGCTGTTATGCTACCTTTTTTAATTATTCAGGAAGTAGACAGACTTAGAGTGGCATTGGAGACCGAAGCAGCAAAGATTGAGGTAATTTAATACTTTCGTGCAAGATGCAGACTGGTGATTTATGGACTACGCTTTCTTTCCAATCACTTAATTCCTAATGAAATAGAGTTGGTAGCTCTGTACACTTTCTCAACATCTCACAATAATGTCATGTCGTGTTGTGTGTTATTAATGAATTTCATTACACTCAGTTGCAGGATCAAAGCTGGCCTATGCAGCAATCCTTCTCTCCTGAAAAGCAAAACGGGACAGCGAAAGATCATGTCGTAATACCCACTGATGGAACTGATGTTTGGGAAATCAACCTTAAACAATTAAAATTCGGGCATAAGATAGCATCTGGTTCTTATGGAAATCTGTAAGTCGGCTCCACCTATTAAATACATTTTGTCATTTTAAGATGCTCAAATCTATCTTGTATTATTCAGGTATAAAGGTACATACTTAAGCCAGGAAGTTGCTATCAAAATCCTCAAGCCAGAGCGTCTAGATTCTGAGCTAGAGAAAGAGTTTTCCCAAGAAGTCTTTATTATGAGGTTTGTGTGCCTTCCTGTCTTGGGCACGCTGTGAACTTATGTGTTGATAAAAAAAAATATCATCTTAGACTCGTAAGATATCATTCCAAATCTTTCCATTTTCAGGAAAGTTAGGCACAAAAACGTTGTTCAGTTCATTGGTGCTTGCACCAAGCCTCCACATCTCTGTATTGTTACAGGTATGCCACAGTGAACCTATTTATGTGCATTACTATACTTGATATAATTTTGTTCCAGGCTTATTATACTTATTTTTCGTTTCTCTCTTTGTTATTTAATTAGAACTCATGCCCGGTGGAAGTGTATATGACTATCTACACAAGCAAAAGGGCGTGTTTAAGCTTCCAGCTTTGTTTAAAGTAGCTATAGATATTTGCAAAGGGATGAACTACTTGCACCAAAATAACATAATTCACAGAGATTTGAAGGCTGCCAACCTTCTAATGGACGAAAATGAGGTAACACTCTCAACTTAGTGTGAATTGGCATTTGGACCGAGCTTGCATACTTTGGTTGAAATAAATGTTCAAATAAAGACATTTTGCCTGCATCACATATGCTATATCTTAGAGCATGAGTTCTACAGGATGCTGCTTGTCAATCATGTTCTTTTGAGTGCACAGTTGCGTATTCATAGTGGTGTGTGGATTTTTGTTTTGTCTGTTGGTACAGGTTGTTAAGGTTGCAGATTTTGGGGTGGCTAGAGTAAAAGCACAAACTGGAGTTATGACAGCTGAAACTGGAACATATCGGTGGATGGCTCCGGAGGTATGGTTGTGAGATGTCCTTTGATACTGTTTGTATAGTTTAGTATGTCAGTAGCATATGAAAGTTTGCTCAGCCAATGTCTCCGATGATTAGGATTATTCCAAAATCGGTTAGCTATTATGAGATGACTAGTAAGTATCTTGTGTGGTTGGTTCTGACTTCCGAGACAACAAAAATTTGGTGGAAATTCAGGTGATTGAACACAAGCCATATGATCACAAGGCAGACGTTTTCAGCTACGGGATTGTGCTATGGGAATTGTTGACTGGCAAGGTAATTTTGGGCGTCTTTTGTCTTAAGAAAAATAAAGTCCTACAAAGGAAGGTGACAGTATAACTAACGTTTATGTAACGCAGCTTCCATATGAATACATGACGCCATTGCAGGCAGCCGTAGGGGTGGTCCAAAAGGTAGATTGCCTTTTTTTTTCATTTGTTTGTTTGTTTGTTTTGTTGCATGGAAACGCAGACAGATAAAAAGGGGGGTTGTGTTGTGTGTGGGAAAACAGGGATTAAGGCCGAAAATACCGAAGAAGACGCATCCGAAAATGAGAGAGCTAATGGAGAGATTGTGGGAGAAGGATCCAAGCCTGAGACCAGACTTCGCAGAGATCAAAGAGCAGCTAGAAGAGATAGCCAATGAAGTAAGTAAGAGAAAGAAATGGTTATGAAAGTGGATTGAATAGAGAGAGAGTAATTGAAGTGAATGTGTGTGTGTGTAGGTAGGAGAAGAGGGGGAGGAGAAGAAAAAAGCATCAAGAGGAGGAGGGGGTATCTTTGCAGCACTGAGGAGAAGTGCAACAACACATCATTGAATAACATACATAGATGGCTTTGCATATGATATTTATATATATCTCGACAGTGTATAGAAAATTGAAGAGTGTGTATTGTTGGTTGGTTCAATTGATTTTGTAAGTTATTATATACTCAAAAGTCTCTTGTTGATGTAGAAAGAATTAAAAGACTCATTTTGTTGTTCTCGTTGTACTAGTGTTAGTATGTTAAAGCTTGACCCCAAAAAAAATCAGCAACTTTGAGGGAAATCGACAATTGCATACATAAAAATATCTACCACAATACATATTACAAGTAAAAAAGGACATGGGGGGGGGGGCTGGCTACTTGAGAAGAGGAGCGGCATTGCGAATGGAGAGATAGTGGTGGACTTGGTGGGTGGAGAGTGACCTTAGAGCCTTGAAAACATGAGCATTTGCATAGCGGAGGTTTGTTCTGGGGTCTACATATGGCGCCTGTCACCAATCCAAACCAAGAGATGATCAAACTAAAGAAAAGGTCGAAAATCAGAAATAAATTAGTAATACATACCTCGAATCCAGTGACATCGCAAATTCTCTTGCATGGCTGAGTGGATGGAGGCGACTCGATGTTGATATCTGCACACGAAAGAAAGAAAGAAAGATTGATTATAGTGAAGAGGAGGAGTATTTTATTTTTTCTGAATCGAGAGAGAGTTACATACAAAAGGGATCATCAGGGTCAGCTTGGAGGATCTGCTTGAGATGTTTCCACCTTCCTCGAGACTGCCCCTTTGGGTACTTTTCATAGGCCTGTGTCTTCTTAAAGCTCAGATGCATCGGAACCACTATATCTGCATCAACCAACTCCCCCTCCATCTTCTTCTGTTAGTTAAACCCTAGATCCATCCGAGGATGCTTTATACGCCGTCTCTCGGTTGTTAATAACCGGTCCGGTCCGGTCCGGTCCGGTATTGTGAATTAAGAAAAACAAATGAGTAAACCAAGAGTTTCTTCTTCTTCTTCTTCTTCTTCTATCACACAAACAATCTGTAGATCTTCTCTCTCAGATTATGGCATGATTCGAATTAGGAGCGGCTCTTTTCAAACTGAATGAAGAGTGATTCCCACCAATTCAAACGCTCAATCTAAAGGTCAGAGCTCTGTGAATTGTTTGAGTTAGTAATGGATATTTCTATTGCGGGACAGATGATGATGATGATGCCTTCTTCTTCTCTCCCACTAGACTGCTTTGCTTGCTTATTCCAACACTGACGTGACAGCTTTCTTTTTCCCATTCCCGTTGCCTACAACCCTGATAAAGGTTCTCCTTCCCACTTCAATAACCCCTCATTCTATTCTCACCACCAATCTTACCTACATTACAGAGGAGGGTGATGATCATCATTCCTCCACCTCTCCTTTTCCTCTCTTCTCTTTAGCGCCAACATTACCTGCTCTCAACGACATGAAAGCTTTTCTCTCTCTCTCAAACCTGTCAGTCATGAAGGTAGTAACTATCCCCCTGTTTTTACCCTTCTTCCCTTCCAAACTATTATTTGTACCAGGTGCGTAATCTCCGCGCGCGACTAGGTGTATTGTATAGTTTTGTTTACTGTATTGTATAGTTTTGTTTACGAGATTTTATTGTTTTTTTGTCTATAATATGATTGATGGGACTTTGGATATTACATAGGTTGATGAGTTTGATATAAGAATGAACGACGAAGTCATATGTTGATATTTTTATATCTTATATGTTCAAAGTTGAGGGTGATGGAACTTGTTAGTGTTTATTTAGGTAGTTGTTTGTATATAAATCAAATAATGCATGGAAAGATATTTTTATATTTTTATATCTTTCTTTTCTTTTTTTCCTCTTTCCTCACCCTTGTATTTTCATGTTTATTTAATTTTAGCCACATTGATTCTTAACTTAGCCAAACAATTGGCCCTCTTTACAATTGTTTTCCCAACACTACGTCTTTTATTCAAAATAACTCTATAAAATAGTTACAACAAGACGATTCACTCTACTCGGGAATTTACTTTACAATGGTGAACAACAAGCACAAGACATTGGTTTCATCTGCTTCTGTGCATTAACAGCATTATTTGGGAAAAGTCCAAATAGTGGTATTGAACCCATTTTTAAGCAAGATTTAAAAGCTAAAGACACTTTTTTTCTACACAACTATGTACTATTTCTGAAACAAGAAAGGAATTGGGGCAAAATAAGAGTATTAGAACATTTACAATTTGTCTACAGTACTACTAGTAGTAGTTGTATCACATTTGACGGCGGCGTTTTCTATACATAAATTTTTTTGCTATCTGCTGCCCTGAAAGAAGAATGAGAAGAGGAGGAGCTACTGCAAATGTATCATGCTCTTGTTTACTAGCGGAAGTGTCGCCCCGTCTTTCCTCGATCCTAACAGCTTCGCGCTGCATAAAACACAACTCATAAAATCAAATACTACTACTTGCCAATCTCAACACAGTTGTCTGTTGTAAACGCCAAGTATTCATTTGATACCCCCACCCATCAATCAATCACCCCGACTCCACTTATTATTATTAGCTAAAGTTCAGTAGTAAACCATCTCATCTCACCTTGTATACGGCGGCGGACAGAAGATGATGACGTAGTCTGCTCCGGTGGCGCAAGTGTAGGTGCTCGTCTTGTCGTCATACGCGTAGCTGTAGGCGCGTGGACAAGCGTGCTTGAAGAAGAGCGAGTATACCGAAGGCTGACACGTGTCAGGCGTGGCGTAAGCATCGCTGCAGCAATACCGCGGGTCTCCGAACGCCTCGCAGGCGCTGCGGCACGCCACGCCGCCCCTTCTCCCACGTGCGACCAGCTTAAGGTCTCTGGGACAGGCGCCGTTCAAGTCAACGAGACACCCAGTGGCTCCGCATCCTCCAAGGACGATTTTCTTGGGCAAGATTAGCACCGGGAGGTTGTAGCCGTCGACGAGACTGACGTCGTAGAAGTCTAGTCCCCCGGTGCCGTTGAGGGTGAACTCGGCGAGCGTTGCGGGAGGTTTAGCTCCGGAGCCCGAACACTCGACCTTACCGGAGCCGCAGTCAGCGGTTAAGCAGGAGAAAGAACCGGAGCTCGGATCTCGGGAGCACAAGGTTCGAGCCCAGAGACGACCGGACCACGACGGCGGAATTGTGACGGACTTGGATTTTCCACGGGAGAGGCGAAAGCCAGTAGTGGGAAGAGGGGGTGAGGTGGCGCCGGAGAGAAAACCGGGCCAGATGGTGTTCCGGCAACGATTGGTGATCTTGAACGAAACAGGCTCAACTTCTGAAGAAACAAAAAAAAAAAAATCAACTTTAGATTAATTGATCCGCATCACAAAAAAAAAGAAAAGAAAGAAAGAGAATCGAATCAAACCTGAAAGAGAAACCAACAAGATCACAAACAGGAGGATTCGATGAGCCATCTTCTCTGTTCCGATTTATCAAAACTCTGATGAAACCCAAACAACTTTACTTTCATAGCCGCTGATGATATAATAGTGGAGAGAGAGTGAGTCTTGAGTGGAAGAAGAGAATCAACCCGAATCGAATCGAACCTAAACCGATGATGATGCTAGTCCAAACCCGGTTTTCACGTGGGGCTCTTTGTGTGGGCCTTTACACATGCGAAATTCTATTGCACTCCCATTCATCTAAAATCTTTCAAGTTAGGCCCTTTCTATTTTACACTCTACCTCGTCTAAAACCTCTATAGTTCATGATAAAACTATTCGTTAAAACAATATTATCATATTTTTTAATTTTTTTAAAAAAATTTATGTGTTAACCCTTACAAAATATTCACTTTTTCGGTAAATGGTTAATATACTGAAACCTATAGTCTTTAGTGTTGTTTTAAAATTTATAACCACTTTCTACATTTTTATAAATTTATTCTAAACTATCTTTCATGGTACATAGGCACCGTTCTATTTTTTTATCAACCAATTTAATAAAACTTCGTATACTCCCTAAATCAGTTAACAAACAACAATAAAATCGTTATTCTAGAGAAACGAAGACAACAAAGGTTCCAAACTTCTTTGGCCATCATCATATGTTAGTTCATGATACAACTATGCATTAAAAAAATATTGTTATATTTTTCGAATTTTTCTCAAAATCTATGAGTTATAACCCCTATAAAGTATTCAGTTTTTTCGGTAAATGGTTAATATACTGAAGCCTATAATCTTTAGTGTTGTTTTGAAATTTCTAACCACATTAAACATTTGTATTAGTGTATCCTAAACTCTCTTTCACGGTACATTGGTATCGTTTTATTTTTTTATTAATTAATTTAGTAAAACTTCATATGCTCCTTAAATCAGTGGATAAACCACAATAAAATCACTATTCTAGAGAAACGGAGACAACAAAGGTTCAAAACCCTTTTGCCTATCATCATATATTATTTCATGATAAAACTATGCATTAAAACAATATTATCATATTTTTTGATTTTTTCTCAAAATTTATGTGTTAACCCCTACAAAATATTCAGTTTTTAGGTAAATGGTTAATATAATGAAGCTTATAATCTTAAGTGTTATTTGAAAATATCTAACCACATTCTACATTTGTATAAATGTATTCTAAACTATATTTCATGGAACATGGGCATCGTTATTTTTTTATCAATTAATTAAGTAAAACTTCATATGCTCCTTAAATCGCTGGATAAACCACAATAAAATCGCTATTCTAGAGAAACAGAGACAACAAAGGTTCCAAACCTCTCTGACTATCATCATATGTTAGTTCATGATACAACTACGCATTAAAACAATATTGTCATTTTTATTTTTTCTCAAAATCTATGAGTTAACCCCTACAAAATATTCAGTTTTTTCGGTAAATGGTTAATATACTGAAGCCTATAATCTTTAGTGTTGTTTTGAAATTTCTAACCACATTAAACATTTGTATTAGTGTATCCTAAACTCTCTTTCACGGTACATTGGTATCGTTTTATTTTTTTATTAATTAATTTAGTAAAACTTCATATGCTCCTTAAATCAGTGGATAAACCACAATAAAATCACTATTCTAGAGAAACGGAGACAACAAAGGTTCAAAACCCTTTTGCCTATCATCATATATTATTTCATGATAAAACTATGCATTAAAACAATATTATCATATTTTTTGATTTTTTCTCAAAATTTATGTGTTAACCCCTACAAAATATTCAGTTTTTCGGTAACTGGATAATATACTGAAGCTTATAATCTTAAGTGTTATTTGAAAATATCTAACCACATTCTACATTTGTATAAATGTATTCTAAACTATATTTCATGGAACATGGGCATCGTTCTATTTTTTTTATCAATTAATTAAGTAAAACTTCATACACTCCCTAGATCAGTGGATAAACCACAATAAAATCGCTATTCTAGAGAAACAGAGACAACAAAGGTTCCAAACCTCTCTGACTATCATCATATGTTATTTCATGATACAACTACGCATTAAAACAATATTGTCATTTTTTTATTTTTTTCTCAAAATCTATGCGTTAACCCCTACAAAATATTTAGTTTTTCGGTAAACGGTTAATATACTGAAGCTTATAATCTTCAGTGTTGTTTTAAAAATTTTAACCACATTGTACATTTGTATTAATGTATTTTAAACTTTCTTTCATGGTACATGGACATCGTTCTATTTTTTTATCAATTAATTTAGTAAAACTTCATGTGCTCCCTAAATTAGTTGACAAACCACAATAAAATCGTTATTCTAGATAAACGGAGACAACAAAGGTTTCAAACCTCTCTGAGCATCATCATATGTTATTTAATAATACAACTATACATTAAAACAATATTGTCATATTTTTTGAATTTTTCTCAAAAATCTACGTGTTAACCCCTACAAAATATTCTCTTTTTTGGTAAATGGTTAATATACTGAAGCCTATAATCTTTAGTGTTGTATTAAAATTTATAACCACACTCTATATTTGTATTAATGTATTCTAAACTCTCTTTCATGGTACATGAGCATCGTTCTATTTTTTTATCAACTAATTTAGTAAAACTTCATATGCTCACTAAATCAGTGGGCAAACCCCAATAAAATCGCTATTCTAGAGAAACGGAGACAACAAAGGTTCCAAAGCTCTCTAACAATCATCATATGTTAGTTCATGATACAACTATGCATTAAAACAATATTTTCATTTTTTTGAATTTTTCTCAAAATCTGTGTGTTAACTAACCCCTACAAAATATTCAGCTTTTCGGTAAATGGTTAATATACTGAAGTCTATAATCTTTAGTGCTGTTTTAAAATTTTTAACCACATTTTAAATTTGTATTAATGTATTCTAAACTCTCTTTCATGTATATGGACATTGTTCTATTTTTTTATCAATTAATTTAGTAAAACTTCATATGCTTCATAAATCAATGGACAAACCCGAACAAAAATCGCTATTCTAGAAAAAAGAGACAACAAAGGTTCCCAACCTTTCTAACCATCATCATATGTTAGTTCATGATACAAATATTTATTAAAATAATATTTTCTTTTTTTTATTTTTTCTCAAAATTTGTGTGTTTTGTTCGGTAAACAGTTAATATATTGAAGCCTATAATCTCTAGTGCTATTTTAAAATTTCTAACCACATTCTAAATTTGAATGAATGTATTCTAAACTCTCTTTCATAGTATATGGACATTGTTCTATTTTTTATCAATTAATTTAGTAAAACTTCATATGCTCCCTAAATCAGTGGACAAACCCCGATAAAATCGCTATTCTAGAGAAACGGAGACAACAAAGGTTCCAAACCTCTCTATCCATTATCATATGTTAGTTCATGATACAAATATGCATTAAAACAATATTTTCATTTTTTTGAATGTTTCTCAAAATCTGTGTGTTAACCCCTACACAATATTCTATTTTTCGGTAAATTGTTAATCTACTGAAGCCTATAATCTTTTGTGTTGTTTTAAAATTTCTAACCACATTCTAAATTTGTATTAATGTATTCTAAATTTTATTTCAAGGTACATGGGCATCATTATATTTTTTTATCAATTAATTTAGTAAAACTTCATATGTTCCTAAACCAGTGTACAAACCCCAATAAAATCGCTATTCTAGAGAAACGGGGACAACAAAGGTTCCACACCCCTCTAACCATCATCATATGTTAGTTCGTGATACAAATATGCATTAAAACAATATTTTCATTTTTTTTTGAATTTTTCTCAAAATTTGTGTATTCCCCTACAAAATATTCAGTTTTTCGGTAAATGGTTAATATACGGAAACATATAATCTTTAGTGTTGTTTTAAAATTTTATAACCACATTCTATATTTGTATTAAAGTATTCTAAACTCTATTTCCTAGTACATGGACATCGTTCTGTTTTTATCAATTAATTTAGTAAAACTTCATATGCTCTCTATATCAGTGAACAAACCCCAATAAAATCGTTATTCTAGAGAGACAGAGACAACAAAGGTTCCAAACCTCTCTAACAATTATCATATGTTAGTTCATGATACAAATATGCATTAAAACAATATTTTCATTTTTTTTTTCAAAATTTGTGTGTTAATCCCTACAAAACATTTAGTTTTTCGGTAAATGGTTAATATACCGAAGCATATAATCTTTAGTGTTGTTTTAAAATTTATAACTACATTCTACATTTGTATTAATGTATTCTAAACTCAATTTCATGGTACATGGGCATCGTTCTATTTTTTTATCAATTAATTTAGTAAAACTTTATATGCTCCCTAAATTATAGGACAAACCCCAATAAAATCGTTATTTTAGAGAAACGGAGAAAACAAAGGTTCAAAAGCTCTCTAACAATCATCATATGCTAGTTCATGATAAAAATATGCATTAAACAATATTTTTTTTTTTTTAATTTTTCTCAAAATTTGTGTGTTAACAACCCGTACAAAATATTTAGTTTTTCGGAAAAAAGTTAATATACTGAAGCATATAATCTTTAGTGTTGTTTAAAATTTAACCACATTCTACGTTTGTATTAATGTATTCTAAACTCAATTTCATGGTACAAGGGCATCGTTCTATTTTTTATCAATTAATTTAGTAAAACTTCATATGCTCCCTAAATCAGTGGACAATCTGCAATAAAATCGCTATTCTAGAGAAACGGAGACAACAAAGGTTCTAAACCTCTAACCATTATCATATGTTAGTTCATGATACAACTATGCATTAAAATAATATTTTCATTTTTTAATTTTTCTCAAAATTTGTGTGTTAACCCCTACAAAATATTCTCTTTTTGGTAAATGGTTAATATAATCAAGCCTATAATCTTTAGTGTTGTTTTAAAATTTCTAACAATATTCTACATTTGTATTAATGTATTCTAAACTTTATTTCAAGGTACATGGGCATCATTATATTTTTATCAATTAATTTAGTAAAACTTCATATGTTCCTAAAGCAAAGGTACAAACCCCAATAAAATAGCTATTCTAGAGAAACGGAGACAACAAAGGTTTCAAACCTCTCTAACCATCATCATATGTTAGTTCATGATACAAATATGCATTAAAACAATATTTTCATTTTTTGAATTTTTCTCAAAATTTGTTTGTTAACCCCTACAAAATATTTAGTTTTTCGGTAAATGGTTAATATAATGAAACATATAATCTTTAGTGTTGTTTTAATATTTTATAACCACATTCTACATTTGTATTAAAGTATTTTAAACTCTATTTCATGGTACAAGGACATCGCTCTGTTTTTTATCAATTAATTTAGTAAAACTTCATATGCTCCCTAAATCGGAGGACAAACCCCAATAAAATCGTTATTCTAGAGAAACAGAGACAACAAAGGTTCCAAACCTCTAACCATTATCATATGTTAGTTCATGATACAAATATGCATTAAAACAATATTTTCATTTTTTTCAAAATTTGTGTGTTAACCCCTACAAAATATTCAGTTTTTAGGTAAATGGTTAATATATCAAGCATATAATCTTTAGTGTTGTTTTAAAATTTATAACCACATTCTACATTTGTATTAATGTATTCTAAACTCAATTTCATGGTACATGGGCATCGTTCTATTTTTTATCAATTAATTTAGTAAAACTTCATATGCTCCCTAAATTAGTGGACAAACCCCAATAAAATCGTTATTCTAGAGAAACGGAGACAACAAAGGTTCCAAAGCTCTCTAACAATCATCATATGCTAGTTCATGATAAAAATATGCATTAAAACAATAATTTCATTTTTTGAATTTTTCTCAAAATTTGTGTGTTAATAACCCCTACAAAATATTTAGTTTTTCGTAAATGGTTAATATAATGAAACATATAATCTTTAGTGTTGTTTTAAAATTTTAACCACATTCTACGTTTGTATTAATGTATTCTAAACTCAATTTCATGGTACAAGGGCATCGTTCTATTTTTTATCAATTAATTTAGTAAAACTTCATATGCTCCCTCAAGCCTATAATCTTTTGTGTTGTTTTAAAATTTCTAACAATATTCTACATTTGTATTAATGTATTCTAAACTTTATTTCAAGGTACATGGGCATCATTATATTTTTTATCAATTAATTTAGTAAAACTTCATATGTTCCTAAAGCGCTGTACAAACCCCAATAAAATAGCTATTCTAGAGAAACGGAGACAACAAAGATTTCAAACCTCTCTAACCATCATCATATGTTAGTTCATGATACAAATATGCATTAAAACAATATTTTCATTTTTTGAATTTTTCTCAAAATTTGTTTGTTAACCCTTACAAAATATTCAGTTTTTCGTAAATGGTTAATATAATGAAACATATAATCTTTAGTGTTGTTTTAAAATTTATAACCACATTCTACATTTGTATTAAAGTATTCTAAACTCTATTTCATGGTACAAGGGCATCGTTCTATTTTTTATCAATTAATTTAGTAAAACTTCATATGTTCCCTAAATTAGTGGACAAACCCCAATAAAATCGCTATTCTAGAGAAACGGAGACAACAAAGGTTTCAAACCTCTCTAAGAATCATCATATGTTAGTTCATGATACAAATATGCATTAAAACAATATTTTTATTTTTTCTCAAAATTTGTGTGTTAACCCTTACAAAATATTCAGTTTTTCGTAAATGGTTAATATACCAAGCATATAATATTTAGTGTTGTTTTAAAATTATATTTAGTGTTCTTTTAAAATTTCTAACCACATTCTACATTTGTATTAATGTATTCTAAACTCTATTTCATGGTACATGGGCATCATTATATTTTTTATCAATTAATTTAGTAAAACTTCATATGTTCCTAAAGCAAAGGTACAAACCCCAATAAAATCGCTATTCTAGAGAAACGGAGACAACAAAGGTTCCAAACCTCTCTAACCATCATCATATGTTAGTTCATGATACAAATATGCATTAAAACAATATTTTCATTTTTTGAATTTTTCTCAAAATTTGTGTGTTAACCCCTACAAAATATTCAGTTTTAGGTAAATGGTTAATATAATGAAACATATAAACTTTAATGTTGTTTTAATATTTTCTAACCACATTCTACATTTGTATTAAAGTATTCTAAACTCTATTTCATAGTACATGGACATCGCTCTGTTTTTTATCAATTAATTTAGTAAAACTTTATATGTTCTCTACATCGCTGAACAAAACAAATAAAATCGCCATTCTAGAGAGACAGAGACAACAAAGGTTCCAAACCTCTCTAACAATTATCATATGTTAGTTCATGATACAAATATGCATTAAAACAATATTTTCATTTTTTTTTTTCAAAATTTGTGTGTTAACCCCTACAAAATATTCAATTTTTCGTTAAATGGTTAATATAATCAAGCCTATAATCTTTAGTGTTGTTTTAAAATTTATAACTACATTCTACATTTGTATTAATGTATTCTAAACTCAATTTCATGGTACATGGGCATCGTTCTATTTTTTATCAATTAATTTAGTAAAACTTTATATGCTCCCTAAATTATAGGACAAACCCCAATAAAATCGTTATTTTAGAGAAACGGAGAAAACAAAGGTTCAAAAGCTCTCTAACAATCATCATATGCTAGTTCATGATAAAAATATGCATTAAAACAATATTTTTTTTTTAATTTTTCTCAAAATTTGTGTGTTAACCCCTACAAAATATTCAATTTTTCGTTAAATGGTTAATATAATCAAGCATATAATCTTTAGTGTTGTTTTAAAATTTAACCACATTCTACATTTGTATTAATGTATTCTAAACTCAATTTCATGGTACATGGGCATCGCTCTATTTTTTATCAATTAATTTAGTAAAACTTCATATGCTCCCTAAATTATAGGACAAACCCCAATAAAATCGCTATTCTAGAGAAACGGAGACAACAAAGGTTCTAAACCTCTCTAACCATTATCATATGTTAGTTCATGATACAACTATGCATTAAAATAATATTTTCATTTTTTAATTTTTCTCAAAATTTATGTGTTAACCCCTACACAATATTCTATTTTTCGTAAATTGTTAATATAATCAAGCCTATAATCTTTCGTTGTTTTAAAATTTCTAACAATATTCTACATTTGTATTAATGTATTCTAAACTTTATTTCAAGGTACATGGGCATCATTATATTTTTATCAATTAATTTAGTAAAACTTCATATGTTCCTAAAGCAGTGTACAAACCCCAATAAAATAGCTATTCTAGAGAAACGGAGACAACAAAGATTTCAAACCTCTAACCATCATCATATGTTAGTTCATGATACAAATATGCATTAAAACAATATTTTCATTTTTTGAATTTTTCTCAAAATTTGTTTGTTAACCCTTACAAAATATTCAATTTTTCGTTAAATGGTTAATATACGGAAACATATAATTTTTAGTGTTGTTTTAATATTTTATAACCACATTCTACATTTGTATTAAAGTATTTTAAACTCTATTTCATGGTACAAGGACATCGTTCTGTTTTTTATCAATTAATTTAGTAAAACTTCATATGTTCTCTATAACAGTGAACAAACCCAAATAAAATCGCCATTCTAGAGAGACGGAGACAACAAAGGTTGCAAACCTCTCTAAGAATCATCATATGTTAGGTCATGATACAAATATGCATTAAAACAATATTTTTATTTTTTTCTCAAAATTTGTGTGTTTAACCCTTACAAAACATTCAGTTTTTCGGTAAACGGTCAATATACCGAAGCATATAATATTTAGTGTTGTTTTAAAATTATATTTAGTGTTCTTTTAAAATTTCTAACCACATTCTACATTTGTATTAATGTATTCTAAACTCTATTTCATGGTACATGGGCATCATTATATTTTTCTATCTATTAATTTAGTAAAACTTCATATATTTCAGTGTACAAACCCCAATAAAATCGCTATATTCTAGAGAAACGAAGACAACAAAGGTTCCAAACCTCTCTAACTATCATCATATGTCAGTTCATGATACAAATGTGCATTAAAACAATATTTTCATTTTTATGAATTTTTCTCAAAATTTGTGTGTTAACCCCTACAAAATATTCAGTTTTAAGGTAAATGGTTAATATACGGAAACATATAAACTTTAATGTTGTTTTAATATTTTCTAACCACATTCTACATTTGTATTAAAGTATTCTAAACTCTATTTCATAGTACATGGACATCGTTCTGTTTTTTATCAATTAATTTAGTAAAACTTTATATGTTCTCTACATCAGTGAACAAAAACAAATAAAATCGCCATTCTAGAGAGACAGAGACAATAAAGGTTCCAAACCTCTCTAAGAATCATCATATGTTAGTTCATGATACAAATATGCATTAAAACAATATTTTCATTTTTTTTTCAAAATTTGTGTGTTAACCCCTACAAAACATTCAGTTTTTCGGTAAATGGTTAATATACCGAAGCATATAATCTTTAGTGTTGTTTTAAAATTTATAACTACATTCTACATTTGTATTAATGTATTCTAAACTCAATTTCATGGTACATGGGCATCGTTCTATTTTTTTATCAATTAATTTAGTAAAACTTTATATGCTCCCTAAATTATAGGACAAACCCCAATAAAATCGTTATTTTAGAGAAACGGAGAAAACAAAGGTTCAAAAGCTCTCTAACAATCATCATATGCTAGTTCATGATAAAAATATGCATTAAACAATATTTTTATTTTTTTCTCAAAATTTATGTGTTAACCCTTACAAAATATTCAGTTTTGGTAAATGGTTAATATAATCAAGCATATAATCTTTAGTGTTGTTTAAAATTTAACCACATTCTACGTTTGTATTAATGTATTCTAAACTCAATTTCATGGTACAAGGGCATCGTTCTATTTTTTATCAATTAATTTAGTAAAACTTCATATGCTCCCTAAATCAGTGGACAATCTGCAATAAAATCGCTATTCTAGAGAAACGGAGACAACAAAGGTTCTAAACCTCTCTAACCATTATCATATGTTAGTTCATGATACAACTATGCATTAAAATAATATTTTCATTTTTTTAATGTTTCTCAAAATCTGTGTGTTAACCCCTACACAATATTCTATTTTTCGGTAAATTGTTAATATACTGAAGCCTATAATCTTTCGCGTTGTTTTAAAATTTCTAACAATATTCTACATTTGTATTAATGTATTCTAAACTTTATTTCAAGGTACATGGGCATCATTATATTTTTATCAATTAATTTAGTAAAACTTCATATGTTCCTAAAGCAGTGTACAAACCCCAATAAAATAGCTATTCTAGAGAAACGGAGACAACAAAGATTTCAAACCTCTCTAACCATCATCATATGTTAGTTCATGATACAAATATGCATTAAAACAATATTTTCATTTTTTTGAATTTTTCTCAAAATTTGTTTGTTAACCCTTACAAAATATTCAATTTTTCGTTAAATGGTTAATATACGGAAACATATAATTTTTAGTGTTGTTTTAATATTTTATAACCACATTCTACATTTGTATTAAAGTATTTTAAACTCTATTTCATGGTACAAGGACATCGTTCTGTTTTTTATCAATTAATTTAGTAAAACTTCATATGTTCTCTATAACAGTGAACAAACCCAAATAAAATCGCCATTCTAGAGAGACGGAGACAACAAAGGTTGCAAACCTCTCTAAGAATCATCATATGTTAGGTCATGATACAAATATGCATTAAAACAATATTTTCATTTTTTTTTCAAAATTTGTGTGTTAACCCATACAAAACATTCAGTTTTTCGGGAAAAGGTTAATATACCGAAGCATATAATCTTTAGTGTTGTTTTAAAATTTATAACCACATTCTACATTTTTATTAATGTATTCTAAACTCTATTTCATGGTACATGAGCATCATTCTATTTTTTTATCAATTAATTTAGTAAAACTTCACATGTTCCTAAATCAGAGTACAAACCCCAATAAAATCGTTATTCTAGAGAAAGGAAGACATCAAAGGTTCCAAACCTCTCTAACCATTATCATATGTTAGTTCATGATACAAAGTGCATTAAAACAATATTATAATTTTTTTGAATTTTTCTCAAAATTTGTATATTAACCCCTATAAAATATTCAATTTTCGGTAAATGATTAATATACCGAAGCATATAATCTTTAGTGTTGTTTAAGATTTAACCACATTCTAAATTTGTATTAATGTATTCTAAGCTCAATTTCATGATACATGGGCATCGTTCTATTTTTTATCAATTAATTTAGTAAAATTTCATATGCTCCCCAAATCAATGGACAATCCGCGATAAAATCGATATTCTAGAGAAACTGAGACAACAAAGGTTTCAAACCTCTCTAACCATTATCATATGTTAGTTCATGATACAAATATGCATTAAAATAATATTTTCATTTTTTTTTTGAATGTTTCTCGAAATCTGTGTGTTAACCCCCTACACAACATTCTATTTTTCGGTAAATTGTTAATATACTGAAGCTTTTAATCTTTCGTGTTGTTTTAAAATTTCTAACAATATTCTACATTTGTATTAATGTATTCTAAACTTTATTTCAAGGTACATGGGCATCATTATATTTTTATCAATTAATTTAGTAAAACTTCATATGCTCCTAAATCGGAGGACAAACCCCAATAAAATCGCTATTCTAGAGAGACAGAGACAATAAAGGTTCCAAACCTCTCTAACCATCATCATATGTTATTTCATGATACAAATATGCATTAAAACAATATTTTCATTTTTTTGAATTTTTCTCAAAATTTGTGTGTTAACCCTACAAAATATTCAGTTTTTCGGTAAATGGTTAATATACGAAAACATATAATCTTTAGTGTTGTTTTAATATTTTCTAACCACATTATACATTTGTATTAAAGTATTTTAAACTCTATTTCATGGTACAAGGACATCGCTCTGTTTTTTATCAATTAATTTAGTAAAACTTCATATGTTCTCTATATCGCTGTACAAACCCAATAAAATCGCCATTCAAGAGAGACAGAGACAACAAAGGTTGCAAACCTATCTAAGAATCATCATATGTTAGTTCATCATACAAATATGCATTAAAACAATATTTTCATTTTTTCTCAAAATTTGTGTGTTAACCTACAAAATATTCAGTTTTGGTAAATGGTTAATATACCTAAGCATATAATCTTTAGTGTTGTTTTAAAATTTCTAACCACATTCTACATTTGTATTAATGTATTCTAAACTCTATTTCATGGTACATGGGCATCATTATATTTTTATCAATTAATTTAGTAAAACTTCATATGTTCTTAAAGGAGTGTACAAACCCCAATAAAATCGTTATTCTAGAAAGCGGAGACAACAAAGGTTCCAAACCTCTAACCATCATCATATGTTATTTCATGATACATGGGCATCGTTCTATTTTTATCAATTAATTTAGTAAAACTTCATATGTTCCTAAATTAGTGGACAAACCCCAATAAAATCGTTATTCTAGAGAAACGGAGACAACAAAGGTTCCAAACCTCTCTAAGAATCATCATATGTTAGTTCATGATACAAATATGCATTAAAACAATATTTTTATTTTTTCTCAAAATTTGTGTGTTAACCCCACAAAATATTCAGTTTTGGTAAATGTTTAATATACGAAAACATATAATCTTTAGTGTTGTTTTAATATTTTCTAACCACATTATACATTTGTATTAAATTATTCTAAACTCTATTTCATGGTACAAGGACATCGTTCTGTTTTTTATCAATTAATTTAGTAAAACTTCATATGTTCTCTATATCAGTGTACAAACCCAAATAAAATCGCCATTCAAGAGAGACAGAGACAACAAAGGTTGCAAACCTATCTAAGAATCATCATATGTTAGTTCATCATACAAATATGCATTAAAACAATATTTTCATTTTTTTCTCAAAATTTGGGTGTTAACCCCTACAAAACATTCAGTTTTTCGGTAAACAGTTAATATACCGAAGCATATAATCTTTAGTGTTGTTTTAAAATTTCTAACCACATTCTACATTTGTATTAATGTATTCTAAACTCTATTTCATGGTACACGGGCATCATTATATTTTTTTATCAATTAATTTAGTAAAACTTCATATGTTCCTAAAGCAGTGTACAAACCCTAATAAAATCGTTATTCTAGAGAAACGGAGACAGCAAAGGTTCCAAACCTCTCTAACCATCATCATATGTTAGTTCATGATACAAATATGCATTAAAATAATATTTTTATTTTTAATCAATTAATTTAGTAAAACTTCATATGTTCTTAAAGGAGTGTACAAACCCCAATAAAATCGTTATTCTAGAGAAACGGAGACAACAAAGGTTCCAAACCTCTCTAAGAATCTTCATATGTTAGTTCATGATACAAATATGCATTAAAACAATATTTTCATTTTTAATCAATTAATTTAGTAAAACTTCATATGTTCTTAAAGGAGTGTACAAACCCAATAAAATCGCTATTCTAGAGAGACGGAGACAACAAAGGTTCCAAACCTCTCTAAGAATCTTCATATGTTAGTTCATGATACAAATATGCATTAAAACAATATTTTCATTTTTTTCTCAAAATTTGTGTGTTAACCCCTACAAAACATTCAGTTTTTCGGTAAATGGTTAATATACCAAGCATATAATCTTTAGTGTTGTTTTAAAATTTCTAACCACATTCTACATTTGTATTAATGTATTCTAAACTCTATTTCATGGTACACGGGCATCATTATATTTTTATCAATTAATTTAGTAAAACTTCATATGTTCCTAAAGCAGTGTACAAACCCTAATAAAATCGTTATTCTAGAGAAACGGAGACAGCAAAGGTTCCAAACCTCTCTAACCATCATCATATGTTAGTTCATGATACAAATATGCATTAAAATAATATTTTCATTTTTAATCAATTAATTTAGTAAAACTTCATATGTTCCTAAATTAGTGGACAAACCCCAATAAAATCGCTATTCTAGAGAGACGGAGACAACAAAGGTTCCAAACCTCTCTAAGAATCTTCATATGTTAGTTCATGATACAAATATGCATTAAAACAATATTTTCATTTTTTTCTCAAAATTTGTGTGTTAACCCCTACAAAACATTCAGTTTTTCGGTAAATGGTTAATATACCAAAGCATATAATTTTTAGTGTTGTTTTAAAATTTCAAACTACTTTCTACATTTGTATTAATGTATTCTAAACTGTATTTCATGGTACATGGGCATCATTCTATTTTTTTATCAATTAATTTAGTAAAACTTCACATGTTCCTAAATCAGAGTACAAACCCCAATAAAATCGCTATTCTAGAGAAACGGAGACAGCAAAGGTTCCAAACCTCTCTAACAATAATCATATGTTAGTTCATGATACCAAATGCATTAAAACAATATTTTATTTTTTTAATTTTTTCTCAAAATTTGTATATTAACCCCTACAAAATATTCAGTTTTCGGTAAATGATTAATATACCGAAGCATATAATCTGTAGTGTTGTTTAAAAGTTAACCACATTCTACATTTGTATTAATGTATTCTAAGCTCAATTTCATGATACATGGGCATCGTTCTATTTTTTATCAATTAATTTAGTAAAACTTCATATGTTCCTAAATTAGTGGACAAACCCCAATAAAATCGTTATTCTAGAGAAACGGAGACAACAAAGGTTTCAACCTCTCTAACCATTATCATACGTTAGTTCATGATACAAATATGCATTAAAATAATATTTTCATTTTTTTTAATGTTTCTCAAAATCTGTGTGTTAACCCTACAAAATATTCAATTTTTCGTTAAATGGTTAATATACGAAGCATATAATCTTCAGTGTTGTTTTAAAATTTCTAACAATATTCTACATTTGTATTAATGTATTCTAAACTTTATTTCAAGGTACATGGGCATCATTATATTTTTATCAATTAATTTAGTAAAACTTCATATGTTCCTAAAGCAAAGGTACAAACCCCAATAAAATAGCTATTCTAGAGAAACGGAGACAACAAAGATTTCAAACCTCTAACCATCATCATATGTTAGTTCATGATACAAATATGCATTAAAACAATATTTTCATTTTTTGAATTTTTCTCAAAATTTGTGTGTTAACCCTACAAAATATTCAATTTTTCGTTAAATGGTTAATATACGAAGCATATAATCTTTAGTGTTGTTTTAATATTTTATAACCACATTCTACATTTGTATTAAAGTATTTTAAACTCTATTTCATGGTACAAGGGCATCGTTCTATTTTTTATCAATTAATTTAGTAAAACTTCATATGTTCTCTATAATGTTGAACAAACCCAATAAAATCGCCATTCTAGAGAGACGGAGACAACAAAGGTTGCAAACCTCTCTAAGAATCATCATATGTTAGGTCATGATACAAATATGCATTAAAACAATATTTTAATTTTTCTCAAATTTTGTGTGTTAACCCTACAAAATATTCAGTTTTAGGTAAATGGTTAATATACCAAGCATATAATATTTAGTGTTGTTTTAAAATTATATTTAGTGTTCTTTTAAAATTTCTAACCACATTCTACATTTGTATTAATGTATTCTAAACTCTATTTCATGGTACATGGGCATCATTATATTTTTCTATCTATTAATTTAGTAAAACTTCATATGTTCCTAAATTAGTGGACAAACCCCAATAAAATCGCTATTCTAGAGAAACGAAGACAACAAAGGTTCCAAACCTCTCTAACTATCATCATATGTCAGTTCATGATACAAATGTGCATTAAAACAATATTTTCATTTTTATGAATTTTTCTCAAAATTTGTGTGTTAACCCTACAAAATATTCAGTTTTAGGTAAATGGTTAATATAAT
Organism: Brassica carinata; assembly: GCA_016771965.1. Classification (NCBI taxonomy): domain Eukaryota; kingdom Viridiplantae; phylum Streptophyta; class Magnoliopsida; order Brassicales; family Brassicaceae; genus Brassica; species Brassica carinata. The sequence continues at coordinate 412,442 of JAAMPC010001585.1, read as the reverse complement.
GGAAACATATAAACTTTAATGTTGTTTTAATATTTTCTAACCACATTCTACATTTGTATTAAAGTATTCTAAACTCTATTTCATGGTACATGGGCATCGTTCTATTTTTTATCAATTAATTTAGTAAAACTTTATATGTTCTCTACATCGCTGAACAAAACAAATAAAATCGCCATTCTAGAGAGACAGAGACAATAAAGGTTCCAAACCTCTCTAAGAATCATCATATGTTAGTTCATGATACAAATATGCATTAAAACAATATTTTCATTTTTTTTCAAAATTTGTGTGTTAACTCATACAAAATATTCAATTTTTCGTTAAATGGTTAATATACCAAGCATATAATCTTTCGTGTTGTTTTAAAATTTCTAACCATATTCTACAATTGTATTAATGTATTCTAAACTTTATTTCAAGGTACATGGGCATATTTTTTATCAATTAATTTAGTAAAACGTCATATGTTCCCAAATAGTGTACAAACCCCAATAAAATCGCTATTCTAGAGAGACGGAGACAACAAAGGTTCCAAACCTCTCTAACCATCATCATATGTTAGTTCATGATAAAAATATGCATTAAAACAATATTTTCATTTTTTTGATTTTTTCTCAAAATTTGTGTGTTAACCCCTACAAAATATTCAGTTTTTCGGTAAAAGGTTAATATACGGAAACATATAATCTTTAGTGTTGTTTTAATATTTTCTAACCACATTCTACATTTGTATTAAAGTATTCTCAACTCTATTTCAAGGTACATGGTCATCGTTCTGTTTTTTATCAAATAATTTAGTAAAACTTCATATGTTTTCTATATGAGTGATTAAACCCAAATGAAATCGCCATTCTAGAGAGACGGAGACAATAACGGTTCCAAACCTCTCTAAGAATCATCATATGTTAGTTCATGATACAAATATGCATTAAAAAAAATATTTTCATTTTTTTCTCAAAATTTGTTTGTTAAACCCTACAAAACATTCAGTTTTTCGGTAAATGGTTAATACCGAAGCATATAATCTTTAGTGTTGTTTTAAAATTTCTAACCACATTATACATTTGTATTAATGTATTCTAAACTCTATTTCATGGTACATGGGCATCATTCTATTTTTTTATCAATTAATTTAATAAAACTTCACATGTTCCTAAATCAGAGTACAAACCCCAATAAAATCGCTATTCTAGAGAAACGGAGACAACAAAGGTTCCAAACCTCTCTAACCATAATCATATGTTAGTTCATGATACAAAATGCATTAAAACAATATTTTCATTTTTTGAATTTTTCTCAAAATTTGTGTGTTAACCCTACAAAATATTCAGTTTTTGGTAAATGGTTAATATACCAAGCATATAATCTTTAGTGTTGTTTAAGATTTAACCACATTCTAAATTTGTATTAATGTATTCTAAGCTCAATTTCATGATACATGGGCATCGTTCTATTTTTTATCAATTAATTTAGTAAAATTTCATATGCTCCCCAAATCAATGGACAATCCGCGATAAAATCGATATTCTAGAGAAACTGAGACAACAAAGGTTCCAAACCCCTCTAACCATTATCATATGTTATTTCATGATACAACTATGCATTAAAATAATATTTTCATTTTTTTTTTGAATGTTTCTCGAAATCTGTGTGTTAACCCCCTACACAACATTCTATTTTTCGGTAAATTGTTAATATACTGAAGCTTTTAATCTTTCGTGTTGTTTTAAAATTATAACCATATTCTACATTTGTATTAATGTATTCTAAACTTTATTTCAAGGTACATAGGCATCATTATATTTTTTATCAATTAATTTAGTAAAACTTCATATGTTCTTAAAGGAGTGTACAAACCCAAATAAAATCGCTATTCTAGAGAAACGGAGACAAAAAGATTCCAAACCTATATAACCATCATCATATGTTATTTCATGATACAAATATGCATTAAAACAATATTTTCATTTTTTTGAAATTTTCTCAAAATTTGTGTGTTAACCCTTACAAAATATTCAGTTTTTCGGTAAATGTTTAATATACGAAAACATATAATCTTTAATGTTGTTTTAAAATTTCTAACCACATTCTACATTTGTATTAATGTCTTCTAAACTTTATTTCATGGTACATGGGCATCATTCTATTTTTTATCAATTAATATAGTAAAACTTCATATGTTCCTAAATCGAGTACAAACCCCAATAAAATCGCTATTCTAGAGAAACGGAGACAACAAAGGTTCCAAACCTCTAACCATCATCATATGTTAGTTCATGATACAAATATGCATTAAAACAATATTTTCATTTTTTGAATTTTTCTCAAAATTTGTGTGTTAATAACCCCTACAAAATATTCAGTTTTTGGTAAATGGTTAATATACCAAGCATATAATATTTAGTGTTGTTTTAAAATTTATAACCACATTCTACATTTGTATTAATGTATTCTAAACTCTATTTCATGGTACATGGGCATCGTTCTCTTTTTAATCAATTAATTTAGTAAAACTTCATATGCTCCCTAAATCGGAGTACAAACCCCAATAAAATCGCTATTCTAGAGAAACGGAGACAACAAAGGTTCCAAACCTCTCTAACCATCATCATATGTTAGTTCATGATACAAATATGCATTAAAACAATATTTTCATTTTTTGAATTTTTCTCAAAATTTGTGTGTTAATAACCCCTACAAAATATTCAGTTTTTAGGTAAATAGTTAATATACCTAAGCATATAATATTTAGTGTTGTTTTAAAATTTATAACCACATTCTACATTTGTATTAATGTATTCTAAACTCTATTTCATGGTACATGGGCATCGTTCTCTTTTTAATCAATTAATTTAGTAAAACTTCATATGCTCCTAAATCGAGGACAAACCCCAATAAAATCGTTATTCTAGAGAAACGGAGACAACAAAGGTTCCAAACCTCTCTAACAATCATCATATGTTAGTTCATGATACAACTATGAATTAAAAAATATTTTCATTTTTTGAATTTTTCTCAAATTTTGTGTGTTAACCCTACAAAATATTCAGTTTTTGGTAAATGGTTAATATACCGCATATAATCTTTAGTGTTGTTTAAGATTTAACCACATTCTAAATTTGTATTAATGTATTCTAAGCTCAATTTCATGATACATGGGCATCGTTCTATTTTTTATCAATTAATTTAGTAAAATTTCATATGCTCCCCAAATCAATGGACAATCCATGATAAAATCGATATTCTAGAGAAACGGAGACAACAAAGGTTCCAAACCTCTAACCATTATCATATGTTATTTCATGATACAACTATGCATTAAAATAATATTTTCATTTTTTGAATTTTTCTCAAATTTTGTGTGTTAACCCTACAAAATATTCAGTTTTTGGTAAATGGTTAATATACGAAGCATATAATCTTTAGTGTTGTTTTAAAATTTCTAACCACATTCTACATTTGTATTAATGTATTATAAACTCTATTTTATGGTACATGGGCATCGTTCTCTTTTTAATCAATTAATTTAGTAAAACTTCATATGCTCCTAAATCGGAGGACAAACCCCAATAAAATCGCTATTCTAGAGAAACGGAGACAACAAAAGTTCCAAACCTCTCTAACCATCATCATATGTTAGTTAATGATACAAATATGAATTAAAACAATATTTTCATTTTATTGAATTTTTCTCAAAATTTGTGTGTTAACCCACAAAATATTCAATTTTAGGTAAATGGTTAATATACGAAGCATATAATCTTTAGTGTTGTTTTAAAATTTTTAACCACATTCTACATTTGTATTAATGTATTATAAACTCTATTTTATGGTACATGGGCATCGTTTCTTTTTAATCAATTAATTTAGTAAAACTTCATATGCTCCTAAATCGGAGGACAAACCCCAATAAAATCGCTATTCTAGAGAAACGGAGACAACAAAGGTTCCAAACCTCTCTAACAATCATCATATTTTAGTTCATGATACAACTATGAATTAAAAAATATTTTCATTTTTTGAATTTTCTCAAATTTTGTGTGTTAATATACCTAAGCATATAATCTTTAGTGTTGTTTTAAAATTTCTAACCACATTCTACATTTGTATTAATGTATTATAAACTCTATTTCATGGTACATGGGCATCGTTCTATTTTTATCAATTAATTTAGTAAAACTTCATATGTTCCTAAATTAGTGGACAAACCCCAATAAAATCGCTATTTTAGAGAAACGGAGACAACAAAGGTTCCAAACCTCTCTAACCATCATCATATGTTAGTTCATGATAAAAATATGCATTAAAACAATATTTTTATTTTTTGAATTTTTTCAAAATTTGTGTGTTAACCCTACAAAATATTCAGTTTTTAGGTAAATGGTTAATATACCAAGCATATAATCTTTAGTGTTGTTTTAAAATTTCTAACCACATTCTACATTTGTATTAATGTATTATAAACTCTATTTTATGGTACATGGGCATCGTTCTCTTTTTTAATCAATTAATTTAGTAAAACTTCATATGCTCCCAAAATCGGAGGACAAACCCCAATAAAATCGCTATTCTAGAGAAACGGAGACAACAAAGGTTCCAAACCTCTCTAACAATCATCATATTTTAGTTCATGATACAACTATGAATTAAAAAATATTTTCATTTTTTGAATTTTTCTCAAATTTTGTGTGTTAACCCACAAAATATTCAGTTTTTAGGTAAATGGTTAATATACCGACGATATAATCTTTAGTGTTGTTTTAAAATTTCTAACCACATTCTACATTTGTATTAATGTATTATAAACTCTATTTTATGGTACATGGGCATCGTTCTCTTTTTTAATCAATTAATTTAGTAAAACTTCATATGTTCCTAAATTAGTGGACAAACCCCAATAAAATCGCTATTCTAGAGAAACGGAGAAAACAAAGGTTCAAAACCTCTCTAACAATCATCATATGTTAGTTCATGATAAAAATATGCATTAAAACAATATTTTCATTTTTTGAATTTTTCTCAAAATTTGTGTGTTAATAACCCCTACAAAATATTCAGTTTTTAGGTAAATGGTTAATATACCGACGATATAATCTTTAGTGTTTTTAAAATTTCTAACCACATTCTACATTTGTATTAATGTATTCTAAACTGTATTTCATGGTACATGGGCATCGTTCTCTTTTTTAATCAATTAATTTAGTAAAACTTCATATGCTCCCAAAATCGGAGGACAAACCCCAATAAAATCGCTATTCTAGAGAAACGGAGACAACAAAGGTTCCAAACCTCTCTAACAATCATCATATTTTAGTTCATGATACAACTATGAATTAAAAAATATTTTCATTTTTTGAATTTTTCTCAAATTTTGTGTGTTAACCCTACAAAATATTCAGTTTTTAGGTAAATGGTTAATATACCAAAGCATATAATCTTTAGTGTTGTTTTAAAATTTCTAACCACATTCTACATTTGTATTAATGTATTATAAACTCTATTTTATGGTACATGGGCATCGTTCTCTTTTTTAATCAATTAATTTAGTAAAACTTCATATGCTCCTAAATCGGAGGACAAACCCCAATAAAATCGCTATTCTAGAGAAACGGAGACAACAAAGGTTCCAAACCTCTAACAATCATCATATGTTAGTTCATGATAAAAATATGCATTAAAACAATATTTTCATTTTTTGAATTTTTCTCAAAATTTGTGTGTTAACCCTACAAAATATTCAGTTTTTCGTAAATGGTTAATATACCGAAGCATATAATCTTTAGTGTTGTTTTAAAATTTCTAACCACATTCTACATTTGTATTAATGTATTCTAAACTGTATTTCATGGTACATGGGCATCGTTCTCTTTTTAATCAATTAATTTAGTAAAACTTCATATGCTCCTAAATCGGAGGACAAACCCCAATAAAATCGCTATTCTAGAGAAACGGAGACAACAAAGGTTCCAAACCTCTCTAACAATCATCATATTTTAGTTCATGATACAACTATGAATTAAAAAATATTTTCATTTTTTGAATTTTTCTCAAATTTTGTGTGTTAACCCTACAAAATATTCAGTTTTTAGGTAAATGGTTAATATACCAAGCATATAATCTTTAGTGTTGTTTTAAAATTTCTAACCACATTCTACATTTGTATTAATGTATTATAAACTCTATTTTATGGTACATGGGCATCGTTCTCTTTTTTAATCAATTAATTTAGTAAAACTTCATATGCTCCTAAATCGGAGGACAAACCCCAATAAAATCGCTATTCTAGAGAAACGGAGACAACAAAGGTTCCAAACCTCTCTAACAATCATCATATGTTAGTTCATGATAAAAATATGCATTAAAACAATATTTTCATTTTTTGAATTTTTCTCAAATTTTGTGTGTTAACCCTACAAAATATTCAGTTTTTAGGTAAATGGTTAATATACCTAAGCATATAATCTTTAGTGTTGTTTTAAAATTTCTAACCACATTATACATTTGTATTAATGTATTCTAAACTCTATTTCATGGTACATGGGCATCATTCTATTTTTTTATCAATTAATTTAATAAAACTTCACATGTTCCTAAATCAGAGTACAAACCCCAATAAAATCGCTATTCTAGAGAAACGGAGACAACAAAGGTTCCAAACCTCTCTAACCATAATCATATGTTAGTTCATGATACAAAATGCATTAAAACAATATTTTAATTTTTTTGAATTTTTCTCAAAACTTGTGTGTCCCTACAAAATATTCAGTTTTTCGGTAAACGATTAATATACCGAAGCAGATAATCTTTAGCGTTGTTTTAAAATTTCTAACCACATTCTATATATGTATTAATGTATTCTAAAATTTATTTCATGTTACACGAGAATCATTTTCTTTTTTTTTTAATCAATTAATTTAGTAAAATTTCATATGCTCCCTAAATCAGAGGACAAACCCCAATAAAATCGCAATTCTAGAGAAACAAAGACAACAAATGTTCTAAACCTCTGTAACCATAATAATATGTTAGTTCATGATACAAATATACATTAAAAAAATATTTTCATTTTTTTAATGTTTCTCAAAATTTGTATGTTTAACCCCTACAAAATATTCAGTTTTTTGGTAAACGGTTAATATACCAAAACATATAATCTTTAATGTTGTTTTAAAATTTCTAACCACATTCTACATTTGTATTAATGTCTTCTAAACTTTATTTCATGGTACATGGGCATCGTTCTATTTTTTATCAATTAATATAGTAAAACTTCATATGTTCCTAAATTAGTGGACAAACCCCAATAAAATCGCTATTCTAGAAAAACGGAGACAACAAAGGTTCAAAACCTCTAACAATCATCATATTTTAGTTCATGATACAAATATGAATTAAAACAATATTTTCATTTTTTGAATTTTTCTCAAATTTTGTGTGTTAACCCTACAAAATATTCAGTTTTTGGTAAATAGTTAATATACCAAGCATATAATCTTTAGTGTTGTTTTAAAATTTCTAACCACATTCTACAATTGTATTAATGTATTATAAACTCTATTTTATGGTAGTTAATGATACAAATATGCATTAAAACAATATTTTCATTTTTTGAATTTTTTCAAAATTTGTGTGTTAACCCACAAAATATTCAGTTTTTAGGTAAATAGTTAATATACCGACGATATAATCTTTAGTGTTGTTTTAAAATTTCTAACCACATTCTACAATTGTATTAATGTATTATAAACTCTATTTTATGGTACATGGGCATCGTTCTCTTTTTTAATCAATTAATTTAGTAAAATTTCATATGCTCCCTAAATCAGAGGACAAACCCCAATAAAATCGCAATTCTAGAGAAACAAAGACAACAAATGTTCTAAACCTCTGTAACCATAATAATATGTTAGTTCATGATACAAATATACATTAAAAAAATATTTTCATTTTTTTAATGTTTCTCAAAATTTGTATGTTTAACCCCTACAAAATATTCAGTTTTTTGGTAAACGGTTAATATACCAAAACATATAATCTTTAATGTTGTTTTAAAATTTCTAACCACATTCTACATTTGTATTAATGTCTTCTAAACTTTATTTCATGGTACATGGGCATCATTCTATTTTTTATCAATTAATATAGTAAAACTTCATATGTTCCTAAATCAATGTAGAAACCCCAATAAAATCGCTATTCTAGAGAAACGGAGACAACAAAGGTTCCAAACCTCTCTAACCATCATCATATGTTAGTTCATGATACAAATATGCATTAAAACAATTTTTTCATTTCTTTGAATTTTTCTCAAAATTTGTGTGTTAACTAACCCCCACAAAATATTCAGTATTTCGGTAAATATTTAATATGCCGAAGCATATAATATTTAGTGTTGTTTTAAAATTTATAACCACATTCTACATTTGTATTAATGTATTCTAAACTCTATTTCACGGTACATGGGCATCGTTCTCTTTTTTTAATCAACTAATTTAGTAAAACTTCATACGTTCCCTAAATCGATGGACAAACCCAATAAAATCGTTATTCTAAAGAAACGGAGACAACAAAGGTTCCAAACCTCTCTCACAATCATCATATGTTAGTTCATGATACAACTATGAATTAAAAAAATATTTTCGTTTTTTGAATTTTTCTCAAATTTTGTGTGTTTAACCCCTATAAAATATTCATCTTTTCGGTAAATTGTTAATATATCGAAGGATATAATCTTTAGTGTTGTTTTAAAATTTCTAACCACATTCTACGTTTGTATTAATGTATTATAAACTCAATTTTATGGTACATGGGCATTGTTCTCTTTTTTTAATCAATTTATTTAGTAAAACTTCACATGCTCCCTAAATCAGAGGACAAACCCCAATAAAGTCGCTATTCTAGAGAAACGGAGACAAATAAAGTTCCAAACCTCTCTAACCATCATCATATGTTAGTTCATGATACAAATATGAATTAAAACAATATTTTCATTTTATTGAATTTTTCTCAAAATTTGTGAGTTAACCCCTACAAAATATTCAATTTTCGGTAAATGGTTAATATACCGACGCATATAATCTTTAGTGTTGTTTTAAAATTTTTAACCACATTCTACATTTGTATTAATGTATTATAAACTCTATTTTATGGTACATGGGCATCGTTCTCTTTTTTTAATCAATTAATTTAGTAAAACTTCATATGCTCCCTAAATCAGAGAACAAACCCCAATAAAATCGCTACTCTAGGGAAACGGAGACAACAAAGGTTCCAAACCTCTCTAACAATCATCATATTTTAGTTCATGATATAACTATGAATTAAAAAAATATTTTCATTTTTTAGAAATTTTCTCAAATTTTGTGTGTTAATATACCTAAGCATATAATCTTTAGTGTTATTTTAAAATTTCTAACCACATTCTACATTTGTATTAATGTATTATAAACTCTATTTCATGGTACATAGGCATCGTTCTATTTTTTATCAATTAATTTAGTAAAACTTCATATGTTCCTAAATCAACGTACAAACCCCAAAAAATCGCTATTTTAGAGAAACAGAGACAACAAAAGTTCTAAATCTCTCTAACCATCATCATATGTTAGTTAATGATAAAAATATGCATTAAAACAATATTTTAATTTTTTAATTTTTTTTCAAAATTTGTGTGTTAACCCCTACAAAATATTCAGTTTTTCGGTAAATAGTTAATATACCGAAGCATATAATCTTTGGTGTTGTTTTAAAATTTCTAACCACATTCTACATTTGTATTAATGTATTATAAACTCTATTTCTTGGTACATGGGCATCGTTCTCTTTTTTAATCAATTAATTTAGTAAAACTTCATATGCTCCCTAAATCAGAGGACAAAACCCAATAAAATCGCTATTCTAGAGAAACGGAGACAACAAAGGTTCCAAACCTCTCTAACAATCATCATATTTTAGTTGATGATACAACTATGAATTAAAAAAATATTTTCAGTTTTTTGAATTTTCTCAAATTTTGTTTGTTAACCCCTACAAAATATTCAGTTTTTCGGTAAATAAATAATATACTGACGCATATAATCTTTAGTGTTGTTTTAAAATTTCTAACCACATTCTACGTTTGCATTAATGTATTATAAACTCTATTTTATGGTACATGGGCATCGTTCTCATTTTTTAATCAATTAATTTAGTAAAACTTCATATGTTTCCTAAATTAGTGGACAAACCCAATAAAATCGTTATTCTAGAGAAACGGAGAAAACAAAGGTTCAAAACCTCTCTAACAATCATCATATGTTACTTCATGATAAAAATATGTATTAAACAATATTTTCATTTTATTAAATTTTTCTCAAAATTTGTGTGTTAATAACCCCTACAAAATATTCAGTTTTTCGGTAAATAGTAAATATACCGACGCATATAATCTTTAGTGTTTTTTTAAAATTTCTAACCACATTCAACATTTGTATTAATTTATTCTAAACTTTATTTCGTGGTACATGGGCATCGTTCTATTTTTTATCAATTAATTTAGTAAAACTTCATATGCTCCCTAAATCGGAGGACAAAACCCCAATAAAATCGCTATTCTAGAGAAGCGGAGACAACAAAGGTTCCAAACCTCTCTAACAATCATCATATTTTAGTTCATGATACAACTATGAATTAAAAAATATTTTCATTTTTTGAATTTTTCTCAAATTTTGTGTGTTAACCCACAAAATATTCAGTTTTTTAGGTAAATGGTTAATATACCAAGCATATAATCTTTAGTGTTGTTTTAAAATTTCTAACCACATTCTACGTTTGCATTAATGTATTATAAACTCTATTTTATGGTACATGGGCATCGTTCTCTTTTTAATCAATTAATTTAGTAAAACTTCATATGTTCCTAAATTAGTGGACAAACCCCAATAAAATCGTTATTCTAGAGAAACGGAGAAAACAAAGGTTCAAAACCTCTCTAACAATCATCATATGTTAGTTCATGATACAACTATGAATTAAAAAATATTTTCAGTTTTTGAATTTTTCTCAAAATTTGTGTGTTAACCCCTACAAAATATTCATGTTTTCGGTAAATGGTTAATATACCGAAGCATATAATCTTTAGTGTTGTTTTAAAATTTCTAACCACATTCTACATTTGCATTAATGTATTATATACTCCATTTCACGGTACAAGGGCATCGTTCTATTTTTTATCAATTAATTTAGTAAAATTTCATATGCTCCCAAAACTAGTGGACAAACCCCAATAAAATCGCTATTCTAGAAAAAATGGAGACAACAAATGTTGCAAAACTCTCTAACCATCATCATATGTTAGTTCATGATACAAATATGCATTAAAACAATATTTTTATTTTTGAATTTTTTCAAAATTTGTGTTAACTCATACAAAATATTCAGTTTTGGGTAAATGGTTAATATAATCAAGCATATAATCTTCAGTGTTGTTTTAAAATTTCTAACCACATACTAAATTTGTATTAATGTATTCTAAACTCTATTTCATGGTACAAGGGCATCGTTCTATTTTTTATCAATTAATTTAGTAAAACTTCATATGCTCCCTAAATAGTGGACAAAACCAACAATAAAATCGCTATTCTAGAAACGGAGACAACAAAGGTTCCAAACCTCTCTAACAATCATCATATTTTAGTTCATGATACAACTATGAATTAAAAAATATTTTCATTTTTTGAATTTTTCTTAAATTTTGTGTGTTAACCCCTACAAAATATTTAGTTTTTCGGTAAATAGTTAATATACTGACGCATATAATCTTTAGTGTTGTTTTAAAATTTCTGACCACATTCTACGTTTGCATTAATGTATTATAAACTCTATTTTATGGTACATGGGCATCGTTTCATTTTTAATCAATTAATTTAGTAAAACTTCATATGTTCCTAAATTAGTGGACAAACGCCAATAAAATCAAGTATTCTAGAGAAACGGGGAAAACAAAGGTTCAAAACCTCTCTAACAATCATCATATGTTAGTTCATGATAAAAATATGCATTAAACAATAATTTCATTTTTTTGAATTTTTCTCAAAATTTGTTTGTTAACCCCTACAAAATATTCAGTTTTTCGGTAAATGGTTAATATACCAAAGCATATAATCTTTCGTGTTGTTTTAAAATTTCTAACCACATTCTACATTTGTATTAATGTATTCTAAACTTTATTTCGTGGTACATGGGCATCGTTCTCTTTTTTTAATCAATTAATTTAGTAAAACTTCATATGCTCCCTAAATCAGAGGACAAACCCCAATAAAATCGCTATTCTGAGAAACGGAGACAACAAAGGTTCCAAACCTCTCTAACAATCATCATATTTTAGTTCATGATACAACTATGAATTAAAAAATATTTTCATTTTTTGAATTTTTCTCAAATTTTGTGTGTTAACCCCTACAAAATATTCAGTTTTTCGTAAATAGTTAATATACCAAGCATATAATCTTTAGTGTTGTATTAAAATTTCTGACCACATTCTACGTTTGCATTAATGTATTATAAACTCTATTTTATGGTACATGGGCATCGTTCTCATTTTTTAATCAATTAATTTAGTAAAACTTCATATGTTCCCTAAATTAGTGGACAAACGCCAATAAAATCGTTATTCTAGAGAAACGGAGACAACAAAGGTTTCAAACCTCTCTAACAATCATCATATGTTAGTTCATGATAAAAATATGCATTAAAACAATAATTTCATTTTTTGAATTTTTCTCAAAATTTGTGTGTTAACCCCTACAAAATATTCAGCTTTTCGTAAATGGTTAATATACCAAAGCATATAATCTTTCGTGTTGTTTTAAAATTTCTAACCACATTCTACATTTGTATTAATGTATTCTAAACTTTATTTCGTGGTACATGGGCATCGTTCTCTTTTTTAATCAATTAATTTAATAAAACTTCATATGCTCCTAAATCGAGGACAAACCCCAATAAAATCGTTATTCTAGAGAAACGGAGACAACAAAGGTTCCAAACCTCTCCAACCATCATCATATTTTAGTTCATGATACAACTATGAATTAAAAAATATTTCCATTTTTTGAATTTTTCTCAAAATTTGTGTGTTTAACATAACCCTACAAAATATTCAGTTTTTTAGGTAAATGGTTAATATACCAAGCATATAATCTTTAGTGTTGTTTTAAAATTTCTGACCACATTCTACGCTTGCATTAATGTATTATAAACTCTATTTTATGGTAGTTAATGATACAAATATGCATTAAAACAATATTTTCATTTTTTTAATTTTTTTTCAAAATTTGTGTGTTAATCCCCTACAAAATATTCAATTTTTCGGTAAATAGTTAATATACCGACGCATATAATCTTTAGTGTTGTTTTAAAATTTCTGACCACATTCTACGTTTGCATTAATGTATTATAAACTCTATTTTATGGTACATGGGCATCGTTCTCATTTTTTAATCAATTAATTTAGTAAAACTTCATATGTTCCCTAAATTAGTGGACAAACGCCAATAAATTCGTTATTCTAGAGAAACGGAGAAAACAAAGGTTCAAAATCTCTCTAACAATCATCATATGTTAGTTCATGATAAAAATATACATTAAACAATAATTTCATTTTTTTGAATTTTTCTCAAAATTTGTGTGTTAACCCCTACAAAATATTCAGTTTTTCGGTAAATGGTTAATATACCAAAGCATATAATCTTTCGTGTTGTTTTAAAATTTCTAACCACATTCTACATTTGTATTAATGTATTCTAAACTCTATTTCATGGTACATGGGCATCGTTCTCTTTTTAATCAATTAATTTAGTAAAACTTCATATGCTCCTAAATCAGAGGACAAACCTCAATAAAATCGCTATTCTAGAGAAACGGAGACAATAAAGGTTCCAAACCTCTCTAACAATCATAATATTTTAGTCCATGATACAACTATGAATTAAAAAAATATTTTCATTTTTTTGAATTTTTCTCAAATTTTGTGTGTTAACAAACTCTACAAAATATTCAATTTTTCGTAAATAGTTAATATACCAAAGCATATAATCTTTAGTGTTGTTTTAAAATTTCTAACCACATTCTAAATTTGTATTAATGTATTCTAAACTCTATTTCATGGTACATGGGCATCGTTCTCTTTTTAATCAATTAATTTAGTAAAACTTCATATGCTCCCTAAATCGAGGACAAACCCCAATAAAATCGCTTATTCTAACCACATTCTACGCTTGCATTAATGTATTATAAACTCTATTTTATGGTACATGGGCATCGTTCTCATTTTTAATCAATTAATTTAGTAAAACTTCATATGTTCCTAAATTAGTGGACAAACCCCAATAAAATCAAGTATTCTAGAGAAACGGAGAAAACAAAGGTTCAAAACCTCTCTAACAATCATCATATGTTACTTCATGATAAAAATATGCATTAAAACAATATTTTCATTTTATTAAATTTTTCTCAAAATTTGTGTGTTAATAACCCCTACAAAATATTCAATTTTTCGTAAATAGTTAATATACCGACGATATAATCTTTAGTGTTGTTTTAAAATTTCTAACCACATTCAACATTTGTATTAATTTATTCTAAACTTTATTTCATGGTACATGGGCATCGTTCTCTTTTTAATCAATTAATTTAGTGAAACTTCATATGCTCCCAAAATCGAGGACAAACCCCAATAAAATCGCTATTCTAGAAAACGGAGACAACAAAGGTTCCAAACTCTCTAACAATCATCATATTTTAGTTCATGATACAACTATGAATTAAAAAATATTTTCATTTTTTGAATTTTTCTCAAAATTTGTTTGTTAACCCCTACAAAATATTCAGTTTTTAGGTAAATGGTTAATATACCGACGATATAATCTTTAGTGTTGTTTTAAAATTTCTAACCACATTCTACGTTTGCATTAATGTATTATAAACTCTATTTTATGGTACATGGGCATCGTTCTCATTTTTTAATCAATTAATTTAGTAAAACTTCATATGTTCCCTAAATTAGTGGACAAACCCCAATAAAATCGTTATTCTAGAGAAACGGAGAAAACAAAGGTTCAAAACCTCTCTAACAATCATCATATGTTACTTCATGATAAAAATATGTATTAAACAATATTTTCATTTTTTGAATTTTTCTCAAAATTTGTGTGTTAATAACCCCTACAAAATATTCAGTTTTTAGGTAAATGGTTAATATACCGACGATATAATCTTTAGTGTTGTTTTAAAATTTCTAACCACATTCAACATTTGTATTAATTTATTCTAAACTTTATTTCATGGTACATGAGCATCATTCTATTTTTTATCAATTAATTTAGTGAAACTTCATATGCTCCCAAAATCGAGGACAAACCCCAATAAAATCGCTATTCTAGAGAAACGGAGACAACAAAGGTTCCAAATCTCTCTAACAATCATCATATTTTAGTTCATGATACAACTATGAATTAAAAATATATTTCCATTTTTGAATTTTTCTCAAATTTTGTGTGTTAACCCCTACAAAATATTCAGTTTTTAGGTAAATGGTTAATATACCAAGCATATAATCTTTAGTGTTGTTTTAAAATTTCTAACCACATTCTACGTTTGCATTAATGTATTATAAACTCTATTTTATGGTACATGGGCATCGTTCTCATTTTTAATCAATTAATTTAGTAAAACTTCATATGTTCCTAAATTAGTGGACAAACCCCAATAAAATCGTATTCTAGAGAAACGGAGAAAACAAAGGTTCAAAACCTCTAACAATCATCATATGTTACTTCATGATAAAAATATGTATTAAACAATATTTTCATTTTATTAAATTTTTCTCAAAATTTGTGTGTTAATAACCCCTACAAAATATTCAGTTTTTAGGTAAATGGTTAATATACCGACGATATAATCTTTAGTGTTGTTTTAAAATTTCTAACCACATTCAACATTTGTATTAATTTATTCTAAACTTTATTTCAAGGTACATGGGCATCGTTCTATTTTTTATCAATTAATTTAGTGAAACTTCATATGCTCCCTAAATCGAGGACAAACCCCAATAAAATCGCTATTCTAGAGAAACGGAGACAACAAAGGTTCCAAACCTCTAACAATCATCATATTTTAGTTCATGATACAACTATGAATTAAAAAATATTTTCATTTTTTGAATTTTTCTCAAATTTTGTGTGTTAACCCCTACAAAATATTCAGCTTTTCTAAATAGTTAATATACCGAAGCATATAATCTTTAGTGTTGTTTTAAAATTTCTAACCACATTCTACCCTTGCATTAATGTATTATAAACTCTATTTTATGGTACATGGGCATCGTTCTCATTTTTAATCAATTAATTTAGTAAAACTTCATATGTTCCTAAATTAGTGGACAAACCCCAATAAAATCGTATTCTAGAGAAACGGAGAAAACAAAGGTTCAAAACCTCTCTAACAATCATCATATGTTAGTTCATGATAAAAATATGCATTAAAACAATATTTTCATTTTATTAAATTTTTCTCAAAATTTGTGTGTTAACCCCTACAAAATATTCAGCTTTTCTAAATAGTTAATATACCAAGCATATAATCTTTAGTGTTGTTTTAAAATTTCAAACCACATTCTACATTTGTATTAATTTATTATAAACTCTATTTCATGGTACATGGGCATCGTTTCTTTTTAATCAATTAATTTAGTAAAACTTCATATGCTCCCTAAATCGAGGACAAACCCCAATAAAATCGTTATTCTAGAGAAACGGAGAAAACAAAGGTTCAAAACCTCTCTAACAATCATCATATGCTAGTTCATGATAAAAATATGCATTAAAACAATATTTTCATTTTTTGAATTTTTTCAAAATTTGTGTGTTAATAACCCCTACAAAATATTCAGTTTTTAGGTAAATGGTTAATATACCTAAGCATAAAATCTTTAGTGTTGTTTTAAAATTTCTAACCACATTCTACAATTGTATTAATGTATTCTAAACTCTATTTCATGGTACATGGGCATCGTTTCTTTTTAATCAATTAATTTAGTAAAACTTCATATGCTCCCTAAATCGAGGACAAACCCCAATAAAATCGCTATTTTAGAGAAACGGAGACAACAAAGGTTCCAAACCTCTCTAACAATTATCATATGTTAGTTCATGATACAAATATGCATTAAAATAATATTTTCATTTTTTGAATTTTTCTCAAATTTTGTGTGTTAACCCCTACAAAATATTCAGTTTTTAGGTAAATGGTTAATATACCAAGCATATAATCTTTAGTGTTGTTTTAAAATTTCTAACCACATTCTACAATTGTATTAATGTATTATAAACTCTATTTTATGGTACATGGGCATCGTTCTCTTTTTTAATCAATTAATTTAGTAAAACTTCATATGCTCCCTAAATCGGAGGACAAACCCCAATAAAATCGCTATTCTAGAGAAACGGAGACAACAAAGGTTCCAAACCTCTCTAACCATCATCATATGTTAGTTCATGATACAAATATGAATTAAAACAATATTTTCATTTTATTGAATTTTTTCAAAATTTGTGTGTTAACCCCACAAAATATTCAGTTTTTAGGTAAATGGTTAATATACCTTAGCATATAATCTTTAGTGTTGTTTTAAAATTTCTAACCACATTCTACATTTGTATTAATGTATTATAAATTCTATTTCAAGGTACATGGGCATCGTTCTCTTTTTTAATCAATTAATTTAGTAAAACTTCATATGCTCCCTAAATCGAGGACAAACCCCAATAAAATCGCTATTCTAGAAAACGGAGACAACAAAGGTTCCAAACCTCTCTAACAATCATCATATTTTAGTTCATGATACAACTATGAATTAAAAAATATTTTCATTTTTTGAATTTTTCTCAAATTTTGTGTGTTAACCCCTACAAAATATTCAGTTTTTCGTAAATGGTTAATATACCAAGCATATAATCTTTAGTGTTGTTTTAAAATTTCTAACCACATTCTACGTTTGCATTAATGTATTATAAACTCTATTTTATGGTACATGGGCATCGTTTCTTTTTTAATCAATTAATTTAGTAAAACTTCATATGCTCCCTAAATCGAGGACAAACCCCAATAAAATCGTATTCTAGAGAAACGGAGACAACAAAGGTTCCAAACCTCTCTAACAATCATCATATTTTAGTTCATGATACAAATATGAATTAAAAAATATTTTCATTTTTTGAATTTTTCTCAAATTTTGTGTGTTAACCCCTACAAAATATTCAGTTTTTCGTAAATGGTTAATATACCGAAGCATATAATATTTAGTGTTGTTTTAAAATTTCTAACCACATTCTACCCTTGCATTAATGTATTATCAACTCTATTTTATGGTACATGGGCATCGTTCTCATTTTTTAATCAATTAATTGAGTAAAACTTCATATGTTCCCTAAATTAGTGGACAAACCCCAATAAAATCGTTATTCTAGAGAAATGGAGAAAACAAAGGTTCAAAACCTCTCTAACAATCCTCATATGTTAGTTCATGATAAAAATATGCATTAAACAATATTTTCATTTTTTTGAATTTTTCTCAATATTTGTGTGTTAACCCCTACAAAATATTCAGTTTTTCGGTAAATAGTTAATATACCGAAGCATATAATCTTTAGTGTTGTTTTAAAATTTCAAACCACATTCTACATTTGTATTAATTTATTATAAACTCTATTTCATGGTACATGGGCATCGTTATCTTTTTTTAATCAATTAATTTAGTAAAACTTCATATGCTCCCTAAATCAGAAGACAAACCCCAATAAAATCGTTATTCTAGAGAAACGGAGAAAACAAAGGTTCAAAACCTCTCTAACAATCATCATATGCTAGTTCATGATAAAAATATGCATTAAAACAATATTTTCATTTTTTTGAAATTTTTTCAAAATTTGTGTGTTAACCAACCCCCTACAATATATTCAGTTTTCGGTAAATGGTTAATATACCTAAGCATAAAATCTTTAGTGTTGTTTTAAAATTTCTAACCACATTCTACAATTGTATTAATGTATTCTAAACTCTATTTCATGGTACATGGGCATCGTTCTCTTTTTTTAATCAATTAATTTAGTAAAACTTCATATGCTCCCTAAATCAGAGGACAAACCCCAATAAAATCGCTATTTTAGAGAAACGGAGACAACAAAGGTTCCAAACCTCTCTAACAATTATCATATGTTAGTTCATGGTACAAATATAAATTAAAAAAATATTTTCATTTTTTTGAATTTTTCTCAAATTTTGTGTGTTAACCCCTACAAAATATTTAGTTTTTCGGTATCGAAGCATATAACCTTTAGTGTTGTTTTAAAATTTCTAACCACATTCTACGTTTGTATTAATGTATTATAAACTCTATTTTATGGTACATGGGCATCGTTCTCTTTTTTTAATCAATTAATTTAGTAAAAACTTCATATGCTCCCTAAATCAGAAGACAAACCCAATAAAATCGCTATTCTTGAGAAACGGAGACAATTAAGGTTCCAAACCTCTCTAACCATCATCATATGTTAGCTCATGATACAAATATGAATTAAAACAATATTTTCATTTTATTGAATTTTTTCAAAATTTGTGTGTTAACCCACAAAATATTCAGTTTTTAGGTAAATGGTTAATATACCGAAGCATATAATCTTTAGTGTTGTTTTAAAATTTCTAACCATATTCTACAATTGTATTAATGTATTCTAAACTCTATTTCATGGTACATGGGCATCGTTCTCTTTTTAATCAATTAATTTAGTAAAACTTCATATGCTCCCTAAATCGAGGACAAACCCCAATAAAATCGCTATTCTAGAGAAACGGAGACAACAAAGGTTCCAAACCTCTCTAACCATTATCATATGTTAGTTCATGGTACAAATATAAATTAAAAAATATTTTCATTTTTTGAATTTTTCTCAAAATTTGTGTGTTAACCCTACAAAATATTCAGTTTTTCGTAAATGGTTAATATACCAAGCATATAATCTTTAGTGTTGTTTTAAAATTTCTAACCACATTCTACGTTTGTATTAATGTATTATAAACTCTATTTTATGGTACATGGGCATCGTTCTATTTTTTATCAATTAATTTAGTAAAACTTCATATGTTCCTAAATCGAGTACAAACCCCAATAAAATCGCTATTCTAGAGAAACGGAGACAATTAAGGTTCCAAACCTCTCTAACCATCATCATATGTTAGCTCATGATACAAATATGAATTAAAACAATATTTTCATTTTATTGAATTTTTTCAAAATTTGTGTGTTAACCCTACAAAATATTCAGTTTTTCGTAAATGGTTAATATACCTTAGCATATAATATTTAGTGTTGTTTTAAAATTTCTAACCACATTCTACATTTTATTAATGTATTATAAATTCTATTTCAAGGTACATGGGCATCGCTCTATTTTTTATCAGTTAATTTAGTAAAACTTCATATGCTCCCTAAACTAGTGGACAAACCCCCAACAAAATCGCTATTCTAGTGAAACGGAGACAACAAAGATTCTAGACCTCTCTAACCATCATCATATGTTAGTTCACGATACAAATATGCATTAAAACAATATTTTTAATTTTTTGAATTTTTCTCAAAATTTGTGTGTTAACCTACAAAATATTAGTTTTTAGGTAAATGGTTAATATACCTTAGCATATAATCTTTAGTGTTGTTTTGAAATTTCTAACCACATTCTACATTTGTATTAAAGTATTCTCAACTCTATTTCAAGGTACATGGGCATCGTTCTATTTTTTATCAATTAATTTAATAAAACTTCATATGCTCCCTAAACCAGTGGACAAAAACCTACAATAAAATCGCTATTCTAGAAAACGGAGACAACAAAGGTTTCAAACCTCTCTAACCATCATCATATGTTAGTTCATGATACAAATATGAATTAAAAAATATTTTCATTTTATTGAATTTTTCTCAAAATTTGTGTGTTAACTCCTACAAAATATTCAGTTTTGGGGTAAAGGTTAATATACCAAGCATATAATCTTCAGTGTTGTTTTAAAATTTCTAACCACATACTAAATTTGTATTAATGTATTCTAAACTCTATTCCATGGTACATGGGCATCGTTCTATTTTTTATCAATTAATTTAGTAAAATTTCATATGCTCCCTAAACCAGTGGGCAAACCCCAATACAATCGCTATTCTAGAAAACGGAGACAACAAAGGTTTCAAACCTCTAACCATCATCATATGTTAGTTAATGATACAAATATGCATTAAAACAATATTTTCATTTTTTGAATTTTTTCAAAATTTGTACAAAATATTAGTTTTTAGGTAAATGGTTAATATACCAAGCATATAATCTTTAGTGTTGTTTTAAAATTTCTAACCACATTCTACATTTGTATTAATGTATTATAAATTCTATTTCAAGGTACATGAGCATCGTTCTATTTTTTATCAATTAATTTAGTAAAACTTCATATGCTCCCTAAATCAGTGGACAAAACCCCCCCAACAAAATCGCTATTCTAGTGAAATGGAGACAACAAAGGTTCCAGACCTCTCTAACCATCATCATATGTTAGTTCATGATACAAATATGCATTAAAACAATATTTTTATTTTTTGAATTTTTCTCAAAATTTGTGTGTTAACCCTACAAAATATTCAGTTTTGGTAAATGGTTAATATACCAAGCATATAATCTTTAGTGTTGTTTTAAAATTTCTAACCACATTCTACATTTGAATTAATGTATTATAAACTCAATTTCATGGTACATGGGCATCGCTCAATTTTTATCAATTAATTTAGTAAAACTTCATATGCTCCCTAAACTAGTGGACAAACCCCAATAAAATCGCTATTCTAGAAAACGGAGACAACAAAGGTTCCAAACCTCTCTAACAATCATCATATGTTAGTTCATGATACAAATATGCATTAAAACAATATTTTTATTTTTTGAATTTTTCTCAAAATTTGTGTGTTAACTCATACAAAATATTCAGTTTTGGGTAAATGGTTAATATACGAAGCATATAATCTTCAGTGTTGTTTTAAAATTTCTAACCACATACTAAATTTGTATTAATGTATTCTAAAATCTATTTCATGGTACACGGGCATCGTTCTATTTTTATCAATTAATTTAGTAAAACTTCATATGCTCCCTAAATCGCTGGACAAACCCCCACCCCAACAAAATCGCTATTCTAGTGAAACAGAGACAACAAAGGTTCCAGACCTCTCTAGCCATCATCATATGTTAGTTCATGATAAAAATATGCATTAAAACAATATTTTTATTTTTTTGAATTTTTCTCAAAATTTGTGTGTTAACCCCTACAAAATATTCATGTTTTCGGTAAATGGTTAATATACCGAAGCATATAATCTTTAGTGTTGTTTTAAAATTTCTAACCACATTCTACATTTGCATTAATGTATTATAAACTCTATTTCATGGTACATGGGCATCGTTCTATTTTTTATCAATTAATTTAGTAAAATTTCATATGCTCCCAAAACTAGTGGACAAACCCCAATAAAATCGCTATTCTAGAAAACGGAGACAACAAAGGTTCCAAACTCTCTAACCATCATCATATGTTAGTTCATGATACAAATATGCATTAAAACAATATTTTCATTTTTTGAATTTTTTTCAAAATTTGTGTGTTAACTCATACAAAATATTCAGTTTTTGGGTAAATGGTTAATATACCGAAGCATATAATCTTCAGTGTTGTTTTAAAATTTCTAACCACATACTAAATTTGTATTAATGTATTCTAAACTCTATTTCATGGTACATGGGCATCGTTCTATTTTTATCAATTAATTTAGTAAAACTTCATATGCTCCCTAAATCGATGGACAAAACCAACAATAAAATCGCTATTCTAGAAACGGAGACAACAAAGGTTCCAAACCTCTAACCATCATCATATTTTTGTTCATGATACAAATATGAATTAAAAAATATTTTCATTTTATTGAATTTTTCTCAAAATTTGTGTGTTAACCCCTACAAAATATTCAGTTTTGGGTAAATGGTTAATATACCGACGATATAATCTTTAGTGTTGTTTTAAAATTTCTAACCACATTTTACATTTGTATTAATGTATTATAAACTCTATTTCAAGGTACATGGGCATCGTTCTATTTTTATCAATTAATTTAGTAAAACTTCATATGCTCCTAAATCGATGGACAAACCCCAATAAAATCGCTATTCTAGAGAAACAGAGACAACAAAAGTTCCAAACCTCTCTGAAAATCATCGTATGTTAGTTCATGATACAAATATGAATTAAAAAAATATTTTCATTTTTTTGAATTTTTCTCAAAATTTGTGTGTTTAACATAACCCCTACAAAATATTCAGTTTTTCGGTAAATGGTACAAATCCCAATAAAATCGCTATTCTAGAGAAACGGAGACCACAAAGGTTCCAAACCTCTCCAACCATCATCATATGTTAGTTAATGATACAAATATGCATTAAAACAATATTTTCATTTTTTTGAATTTTTTTTCAAAATTTGTACAAAATATTCAGTTTTTCGGTAAACGGTTAATATATCTAAGCATATAATATTTAGTGTTGTTTTAAAATTTCTAACCACATTCTACATTTGTATTAATGTATTATAAATTATATTTCAAGGTACATGGGCATCGTTCTATTTTTTATCAATTAATTTAGTAAAACTTCATATGCTCCCTAAATAGTGGACAAAAACCCACAATAAAATCGCTATTCTAGAGAAACGGAGACAACAAAAGTTCCAAAACTCTCTAACTATCATCATATGTTAGTTCATGATACAAATATGAATTAAAAAAATATTTTCATTTTATTGATTTTTTTCTCAAAATTTGTGTGTTAACCCCTACAAAATATTCAGTTTTTCGTAAATGGTTAATATACCGACGATATAATCTTTAGTGTTGTTTTAAAATTTTTAACCACATTTTACATTTGTATTAATGTATTATAAACCCTATTTCAAGGTACATGGGCATCGTTCTATTTTTTATCAATTAATTTAGTAAAACTTCATATGTTCCTAAATTAGTGGACAAACCCCAATAAAATCGCTATTCTAGAGAAACAGAGTCAACAAAAGTTCCATACCTCTCTGAAAATCATCATATGTTAGTTCATGATACAAATATGAATTAAAAAATATTTTCATTTTTTGAATTTTTCTCAAAATTTGTGTGTTAACCCCAATAAAATCGCTATTCTAGAGAAACGGAGACAACAAAGGTTCTAAACCTCTCTAACCATCATCATATGTTAGTTAATGATACAAATATGCATTAAAACAATATTTTCATTTTTTGAATTTTTTTCAAAATTTGTACAAAATATTCAGTTTTTCGTAAACGGTTAATATATCTAAGCATATAATATTTAGTGTTGTTTTAAAATTTCTAACCACATTCTACGTTTGCATTAATGTATTATAAACTCTATTTTATGGTACATGGGCATCGTTCTCTTTTTAATCAATTAATTTAGTAAAACTTCATATGTTCCTAAATTAGTGGACAAACCCCAATAAAATCGCTATTCTAGAGAAACGGAGAAAACAAAGGTTCAAAACCTCTCTAACAATCATCATATGTTACTTCATGATAAAAATATGCATTAAAACAATATTTTCATTTTATTAAATTTTTCTCAAAATTTGTGTGTTTAACATAACCCCTACAAAATATTCAGTTTTTCGTAAATGGTTAATATACCAAGCATATAATATTTAGTGTTGTTTTAAAATTTCTAACCACATTCTACATTTGTATTAATGTATTATAAATTATATTTCAAGGTACATGGGCATCGTTCTATTTTTTATCAATTAATTTAGTAAAACTTCATATGCTCCCTAAATAGTGGACAACAACCCACAATAAAATCGCTATTCTAGAAGCGGAGACAACAAAAGTTCCAAACCTCTAACCATCATCATATGTTACTTCATGATACAAATATGAATTAAAAAATATTTTTATTTTTTAAATTTTTCTCAAAATTTGTGTGTTAATAACCCCTACAAAATATTCAGTTTTTAGGTAAATGGTTAATATACCAAAGCATATAATCTTTAGTGTTTTTTAAAATTTCTAACCACATTCAACATTTGTATTAATGTATTCTAAACTCTATTTCTTGGTACATGGGCATCGTTCTCTTTTTAATCAATTAATTTAGTAAAACTTCATATGCTCCCAAAATCGGAGGACAAACCCCAATAAAATCGCTATTCTAGAGAAACGGAGACAACAAAGGTTCCAAACCTCTCTAACAATCATCATATTTTAGTTCTTGATACAACTATGAATTAAAAAATATTTTCATTTTTTGAATTTTTCTTAAATTTTGTGTGTTAACCCCTACAAAATATTTAGTTTTTCGGTAAATAGTTAATATACTGACGCATATAATCTTTAGTGTTGTTTTAAAATTTCTGACCACATTCTACGTTTGCATTAATGTATTATAAACTCTATTTTATGGTACATGGGCATCGTTCTCATTTTTAATCAATTAATTTAGTAAAACTTCATATGTTCCTAAATTAGTGGACAAACCCCAATAAAATCGCTATTCTAGAAACGGAGACAACAAAGGTTCCAAACCTCTAACAATCATCATATGTTAGTTCATGATAAAAATATGCATTAAAACAATATTTTCATTTTTTGAATTTTTCTCAAAATTTGTTTGTTAACCCCTACAAAATATTCAGTTTTTCGGTAAATGGTTAATATACCGAAGCATATAATCTTTGGTGTTGTTTTAAAATTTCTAACCACATTCTACATTTGTATTAATGTATTCTAAACTTTATTTCGTGGTACATGGGCATCGTTCTCATTTTTAATCAATTAATTTAGTAAAACTTCATATGCTCCCTAAATCGGAGGACAAAACCCCAATAAAATCGCTATTCTAGAAACGGAGACAACAAAGGTTCCAAACCTCTCTAACAATCATCATATTTTAGTTGATGATACAACTATGAATTAAAAAATATTTTCAGTTTTTTGAATTTTCTCAAATTTTGTTTGTTAACCCCTACAAAATATTCAGTTTTTCGGTAAATAAATAATATACTGACGCATATAATCTTTAGTGTTGTTTTAAAATTTCTAACCACATTCTACGTTTGCATTAATGTATTATAAACTCTATTTTATGGTACATGGGCATCGTTCTCATTTTTAATCAATTAATTTAGTAAAACTTCATATGTTCCTAAATTAGTGGACAAACCCCAATAAAATCGCTATTCTAGAGAAACGGAGAAAACAAAGGTTCAAAACCTCTAACAATCATCATATGTTAGTTCATGATAAAAATATGTATTAAACAATATTTTCATTTTATTAAATTTTTCTCAAAATTTGTGTGTTAACCCCACAAAATATTCAGTTTTTAGGTAAATAGTTAATATACCAAAGCATATAATCTTTAGTGTTTTTTAAAATTTCTAACCACATTCAACATTTGTATTAATTTATTCTAAACTTTATTTCGTGGTACATGGGCATCGTTCTCTTTTTAATCAATTAATTTAGTAAAACTTCATATGCTCCCAAAATCGAGAGGACAAACCCCAATAAAATCGTTATTCTAGAAGCGGAGACAACAAAGGTTCCAAACCTCTCTAACAATCATCATATTTTAGTTCTTGATACAACTATGAATTAAAAAATATTTTCATTTTTTGAATTTTTCTTAAATTTTGTGTGTTAACCCCACAAAATATTCAGTTTTTGGTAAATAGTTAATATATTGAAGCTTATAATCTTTAGTGTTGTTTTAAAATTTCTGACCACATTCTCGTTTGCATTAATGTATTATAAACTCTATTTTATGGTACATGGGCATCGTTCTCATTTTTAATCAATTAATTTAGTAAAACTTCATATGTTCCTAAATTAGTGGACAAACGCCAATAAAATCGTTATTCTAGAAGCGGAGAAAACAAAGGTTCAAAACCTCTCTAACAATCATCATATGTTAGTTCATGATAAAAATATGCATTAAACAATAATTTCATTTTTTTGAATTTTTCTCAAAATTTGTTTGTTAACCCCTACAAAATATTCAGTTTTTCGGTAAATGGTTAATATACCAAAGCATATAATCTTTCGTGTTGTTTTAAAATTTCTAACCACATTCTACATTTGTATTAATGTATTATAAATTATATTTCAAGGTACATGGGCATCGTTCTCTTTTTAATCAATTAATTTAGTAAAACTTCATATGCTCCCTAAATCAGAGGACAAACCCCAATAAAATCGTTATTCTAGAGAAACGGAGACAACAAAGGTTCCAAATCTCTCTAACAATCATCATATTTTAGTTCATGATACAACTATGAATTAAAAATATATTTCCATTTTTTGAATTTTTCTCAAATTTTGTGTGTTAACCCCTACAAAATATTCAGTTTTTTCGGTAAATAGTTAATATACCGACCCATATAATCTTTAGTGTTGTATTAAAATTTCTGACCACATTCTACGTTTGCATTAATGTATTATAAACTCTACTTTTTGGTACATGGGCATCGTTCTCATTTTTTAATCAATTAATTTAGTAAAACTTCATATGTTCCCTAAATTAGTGGACAAACGCCAATAAAATCGTTATTCTAGAGAAACGGAGAAAACAAAGGTTCAAAACCTCTCTAACAATCATCATATGTTAGTTCATGATAAAAATATGCATTAAACAATAATTTCATTTTTTTGAATTTTTCTCAAAATTTGTGTTTTAACCCCTACAAAATATTCAGTTTTTCGGTAAATGGTTAATATACCAAAGCATATAATCTTTCGTGTTGTTTTAAAATTCCTAACCACATTCTACATTTGTATTAATGTATTCTAAACTTTATTTCGTGGTACATGGGCATCGTTCTCTTTTTTTAATCAATTAATTTAATAAAACTTCATATGCTCCCTAAATCAGAGGACAAACCCCAATAAAATCGTTATTCTAGAGAAACGGAGACAACAAAGGTTCCAAACCTCTCTAACAATCATCATATTTTAGTTCATGATACAACTATGAATTAAAAAAATATTTCCATTTTTTTGAATTTTTCTCAAATTTTGTCTGTTAACCCCTACAAAATATTCAGTTTTTTCGGTAAATAGTTAATATACCGACCCATATAATCTTTAGTGTTGTTTTAAAATTTCTGACCACATTCTACGTTTGCATTAATGTATTATAAACTCTATTTTATGGTAGTTAATGATACAAATATGCATTAAAACAATATTTTCATTTTTTTAATTTTTTTTCAAAATTTGTGTGTTAATCCCCTACAAAATATTCAATTTTTCGGTAAATAGTTAATATACCGACGCATATAATCTTTAGTGTTGTTTTAAAATTTCTGACCACATTCTACGTTTGCATTAATGTATTATAAACTCTATTTTATGGTACATGGGCATCGTTCTCATTTTTTAATCAATTAATTTAGTAAAACTTCATATGTTCCCTAAATTAGTGGACAAACGCCAATAAATTCGTTATTCTAGAGAAACGGAGAAAACAAAGGTTCAAAATCTCTCTAACAATCATCATATGTTAGTTCATGATAAAAATATACATTAAACAATAATTTCATTTTTTTGAATTTTTCTCAAAATTTGTGTGTTAACCCCTACAAAATATTCAGTTTTTCGGTAAATGGTTAATATACCAAAGCATATAATCTTTCGTGTTGTTTTAAAATTTCTAACCACATTCTACATTTGTATTAATGTATTCTAAACTCTATTTCGTGGTACATGGACATCGTTCTCTTTTTTTAATCAATTAATTTAGTAAAACTTCATATGCTCCTAAATCAGAGGACAAACCTCAATAAAATCGCTATTCTAGAGAAACGGAGACAATAAAGGTTCCAAACCTCTCTAACAATCATAATATTTTAGTCCATGATACAACTATGAATTAAAAAAATATTTTCATTTTTTTGAATTTTTCTCAAATTTTGTGTGTTAACAAACTCTACAAAATATTCAGTTTTTTGGTAAACAGTTAATATACCTAAGCATATAATCTTTAGTGTTTTTTAAAAATTTCTAACCACATTCCAAATTTGTATTAATGTATTCTTAACTCTATTTCATGGTACATGGGCATCGTTCTCTTTTTTTAATCAATTAATTTAGTAAAACTTCATATGCTCCCAAAATCAGAGGACAAACCCCAATAAAATCGCTATTCTAACCACATTCTACGTTTGCATTAATGTATTATAAACTCTATTTTATGGTACATGGGCATCGTTCTCATTTTTTAATCAATTAATTTAGTAAAACTTCATATGTTCCCTAAATTAGTGGACAAACCCCAATAAAATCGTTATTCTAGAGAAACGGAGAAAACAAAGGTTCAAAACCTCTCTAACAATCATCATATGTTACTTCATGATAAACATATGTATTAAACAATATTTTCATTTTATTAAATTTTCCTCAAAATTTGTGTGTTAATAACCCCTACAAAATATTCAGTTTTACGGTAAATAGTTCATATACTGACGCATATAATCTTTAGTGTTTTTTTTAAATTTCTAACCACATTCAACATTTGTATTAATTTATTCTAAACTTTATTTCGTGGTACATGGGCATCGTTCTCTTTTTTAATCAATTAATTTAGTGAAACTTCATATGCTCCCAAAATCGGAGGACAAACCCCAATAAAATCGCTATTCTAGAAGCGGAGACAACAAAGGTTCCAAACCTCTCTAACAATCATCATATTTTAGTTCATGATACAACTATGAATTAAAAAAATATTTTCAATTTTTTGAATTTTTCTCAAATTTTGTTTGTTAACCCCTACAAAATATTCAGTTTTTCGGTAAATAGTTAATATACTGACGCATATAATCTTTAGTGTTGTATTAAAATTTCTGACCACATTCTACGTTTGCATTAATGTATTATAAACTCTATTTTATGGTACATGGGCATCGTTCTCATTTTTAATCAATTAATTTAGTAAAACTTCATATGTTCCCTAAATTAGTGGACAAACGCCAATAAAATCGTTATTCTAGAGAAACGGAGAAAACAAAGGTTCAAAACCTCTCTAACAATCATCATATGTTAGTTCATGATAAAAATATGCATTAAAACAATAATTTCATTTTTTGAATTTTTCAAAATTTGTGTGTTAACCCCTACAAAATATTAGGTTTTTAGGTAAATGGTTAATATACCAAAGCATATAATCTTTAGTGTTGTTTTAAAATTCCTAACCACATTCTACATTTGTATTAATGTATTCTAAACTTTATTTCGTGGTACATGGGCATCGTTCTCTTTTTTAATCAATTAATTTAATAAAACTTCATATGCTCCTAAATCGGAGGACAAACCCCAATAAAATCGTATTCTAGAGAAACGGAGACAACAAAGGTTCCAAACCTCTCTAACAATCATCATATTTTAGTTCATGATACAACTATGAATTAAAAAAATATTTCCATTTTTGAATTTTTCTCAAATTTTGTTTGTTAACCCCTACAAAATATTAGGTTTTTGGTAAATAGTTAATATACCGAAGCATATAATCTTTAGTGTTGTTTTAAAATTTCTGACCACATTCTACGTTTGCATTAATGTATTATAAACTCTATTTTATGGTAGTTAATGATACAAATATGCATTAAAACAATATTTTCATTTTTTAATTTTTTTCAAAATTTGTGTGTTAATAACCCCTACAAAATATTCAGTTTTTAGGTAAATGGTTAATATACCAAAGCATATAATCTTTAGTGTTTTTTTTAAATTTCTAACCACATTCAACATTTGTATTAATTTATTCTAAACTTTATTTCGTGGTACATGGGCATCGTTCTCTTTTTTTGATCAATTAATTTAGTGAAACTTCATATGCTCCCAAAATCAGAGGACAAACCCCAATAAAATCGCTATTCTAGAGAAACGGAGACAACAAAGGTTCCAAACCTCTCTAACAATCATCATATTTTAGTTCATGATACAACTATGAATTAAAAAAATATTTTCAATTTTTTGAATTTTTCTCAAATTTTGTTTGTTAACCCCTACAAGATATTCAGTTTTTCGGTAAATAGACAATATACTGACGCATATAATCTTTAGTGTTGTTTTAAAATTTCTAACCACATTCTACGTTTGCATTAATGTATTATAAACTCTATTTTATGGTACATGGGCATCGTTCTCATTTTTTAATCAATTAATTTAGTAAAACTTCATATGTTCCCTAAATTAGTGGACAAACCCCAATAAAATCGTTATTCTAGAGAAACGGAGAAAACAAAGGTTCAAAACCTCTCTAACAATCATCATATGTTACTTCATGATAAAAATATGTATTAAACAATATTTTCATTTTTCTTAAATTTTTATCAAAATTTGTGTGTTAATAACCCCTACAAAATATTCAGTTTTACGGTAAATAGTTCATATACCGACGCATATAATCTTTAGTGTTTTTTTTAAATTTCTAACCACATTCAACATTTGTATTAATTTATTCTAAACTTTATTTCGTGGTACATGGGCATCGTTCTCTTTTTTTGATCAATTAATTTAGTGAAACTTCATATGCTCCCAAAATCAGAGGACAAACCCCAATAAAATCGCTATTCTAGAGAAACGGAGACAACAAAGGTTCCAAACCTCTCTAACAATCATCATATTTTAGTTCAGGATACAACTATGAATTAAAAAAATATTTTCAATTTTTTGAATTTTTCTCAAATTTTGTTTGTTAACCCCTACAAGATATTCAGTTTTTCGGTAAATAGACAATATACTGACGCATATAATCTTTAGTGTTGTTTTAAAATTTCTAACCACATTCTACGTTTGCATTAATGTATTATAAACTCTATTTTATGGTACATGGGCATCGTTCTCATTTTTAATCAATTAATTTAGTAAAACTTCATATGTTCCCTAAATTAGTGGACAAACCCCAATAAAATCGTTATTCTAGAGAAACGGAGAAAACAAAGGTTCAAAACCTCTCTAACAATCATCATATGTTACTTCATGATAAAAATATGTATTAAACAATATTTTCATTTTATTAAATTTTTCTCAAAATTTGTGTGTTAATAACCCCTACAAAATATTCAGTTTTACGGTAAATAGTTCATATACCGACGCATATAATCTTTAGTGTTTTTTTTAAATTTCTAACCACATTCAACATTTGTATTAATTTATTCTAAACTTTATTTCGTGGTACATGGGCATCGTTCTCTTTTTTTGATCAATTAATTTAGTGAAACTTCATATGCTCCCAAAATCAGAGGACAAACCCCAGTAAATGCGTCATTCTAGAGAAACGGAGACAACAAAGGTTCTAAACCTCTCTAACAATCATCGTATTTTAGTTCATGATACAACTATGAATTAAAAAAATATTTTCATTTTTTTGAATTTTTCTCAAATTTTGTTTGTTAACCCCCTACAAAATATTCAGTTTTTCGGTAAATAGATAATATACTGACGCATATAATCTTTAGTGTTGTTTTAAAATTTCTAACCACATTCTACGTTTGCATTAATGTATTATAAACTCTATTTTATGGTACATGGGCATCGTTCTCATTTTTTAATCAATTAATTTAGTAAAACTTCATATGTTCCCTAAATTAGTGGACAAACCCCTATAAAATCGTTATTCTAGAGAAACGGAGAAAACAAAGGTTCAAAACCTCTCTAACAATCATCATATGTTAGTTCATGATAAAAATATGCATTAAACAATATTTTCATTTTATTAAATTTTTCTCAAAATTTGTGTGTTAACCCCTACAAAATATTCAGTTTTTCGGTAAATAGTTAATATACCGAAGCATATAATCTTTAGTGTTGTTTTAAAATTTCTAACCACATTCTACATTTGTATTAATGTATTATAAACTCTATTTCAAGGTACATGGGCATCGTTCTCTTTTTTAATCAATTAATTTAGTAAAACTTCATATGCTCCCTAAATCAGAGGACAAACCCCAATAAAATCGCTATTCTAGAAAAACGGAGACAACAAAGGTTCCAAACCTCTCTAACAATCATCATATTTTAGTTCATGATACAACTATGAATTAAAAAAATATTTTCATTTTTTTGAATTTTTCTCAAATTTTGTGTGTTTACCCCTACAAAATATTCAGTTTTTCGGTAAATAGTTAATATACCGACGCATATAATCTTTAGTGTTGTTTTAAAATTTCTAACCACATTCTACGCTTGCATTAATGTATTATCAACTCTATTTTATGGTATATGGGCATCGTTCTCATTTTTTAATCAATTAATTGAGTAAAACTTCATATGTTCCCTAAATTAGTGGACAAACCCCAATAAAATCGTTATTCTAGAGAAATGGAGAAAACAAAGGTTCAAAACCTCTCTAACAATCCTCATATGTTAGTTCATGATAAAAATATGCATTAAACAATATTTTCATTTTTTTGAATTTTTCTCAATATTTGTGTGTTAACCCCTACAAAATATTCAGTTTTTCGGTAAATAGTTAATATACCGAAGCATATAATTTTTTGGTGTTGTTTTAAAATTTCAAACCACATTCTACATTTGTATTAATTTATTCTAAACTCTATTTCATGGTACATGGACATCGTTTTCTTTTTTAATCAATTAATCTAGTAAAACTTCATATGCTCCCTAAATCAGAAGACAAACCCCAATAAAATCGTTATTTTAGAGAAACGGAGAAAACAAAGGTTCAAAACCTCTCTAACAATCATCATATGCTAGTTCATGATAAAAATATGCATAAAAACAATATTTCCATTTTTTTGAATTTTTTTCAAAATTTGTGTGTTAACCAACCCCCTACAATATATTCAGTTTTCGGTAAATGGTTAATATACCTAAGCATTTAATCTTTAGTGTTGTTTTAAAATTTTTAACCACATTCTACAATTGTATTAATGTATTCTAAACTCTATTTCATGGTACATGGGCATCGTTCTCTTTTTTTAATCAATTAATTTAGTAAAACTTCATATGCTCCCTAAATCAGAGGACAAACCCCAATAAAATCGCTATTTTAGAGAAACGGAGACACAAAAGGTTCCAAACCTCTTTAACAATTATCATATGTCAGTTCATGGTACAAATATAAATTAAAAAAATATTTTCATTTTTTGAATTTTTCTCAAATTTTGTGTGTTAACCCCTACAAAATATTAGGTTTTAGGTAAATAGTTAATATACCAAGCATTTAATCTTTAGTGTTGTTTTAAAATTTTTAACCACATTCTACAATTGTATTAATGTATTCTAAACTCTATTTCATGGTACATGGGCATCGTTCTCTTTTTTTAATCAATTAATTTAGTAAAACTTCATATGCTCCCTAAATCAGAGGACAAACCCCAATAAAATCGCTATTTTAGAGAAACGGAGACACAAAAGGTTCCAAACCTCTTTAACAATTATCATATGTCAGTTCATGGTACAAATATAAATTAAAAAAATATTTTCATTTTTTTGAATTTTTCTCAAATTTTGTGTGTTAACCCCTACAAAATATTCAGTTTTTCGGTATCGAAGCATATAACCTTTAGTGTTGTTTTAAAATTTCTAACCACATTCTACGTTTGTATTAATGTATTATAAACTCTATTTTATGGTACATGGGCATCGTTCTCTTTTTTTAATCAATTAATTTAGTAAAAACTTCATATGCTCCCTAAATCAGAAGACAAACCCAATAAAATCGCTATTCTTGAGAAACGGAGACAAATAAGGTTCCAAACATCTCTAACCATCATCATATGTTAGTTCATGATACAAATATGACTTAAAAAAATATTTTCATTTTATTGAATTTTTCTCAAAATTTGTGTGTTAACTCCTACAAAATATTCAGTTTTGGGGTAAAAGGTTAATATACCGAAGCATATAATCTTTAGTGTTGTTTTAAAATTTCTAACCACATACTAAATTTGTATTAATGTATTCAAAACTCTATTCCATGGTACATGGGCATCGTTCTATTTTTTATCAATTAATTTAGTAAAATTTCATATGCTCCCTAAACCAGTGGGCAAACCCCAATAAAATCGCTATTCTAGAAAAAACGGAGACAACAAAGGTTTCAAACCTCTCTAACCATCATCATATGTTATTTAATGATACAAATATGCATTAAAACAATATTTTCATTTTTTTGAATTTTTTTTCAAAATTTGTACAAAATATTCAGGTTTTCGGTAAATGGTTAATATACCGAAGCATATAATCTTTAGTGTTGTTTTAAAATTTCTAACCACATTCTACATTTGTATTAATGTATTATAAATTCTATTTCAAGATACATGAGCATCGTTCTATTTTTTATCAATTAATTTAGTAAAACTTCATATGCTCCCTAAATCAGTGGACAAAACCCCCCAACAAAATCGCTATTCTAGTGAAATGGAGACAACAAAGGTTCCAGACCTCTCTAACCATCATCATATGTTAGTTCACGATACAAATATGCATTAAAACAATATTTTTATTTTTTTGAATTTTTCTCAAAATTTGTGTGTTAACCCCTACAAAATATTCAGTTTTTCGGTAAATGATTAATATACCGAAGCATTTAATCTTTAGTGTTGTTTTAAAATTTCTAACCACATTCTACATTTGAATTAATGTATTATAAACTCAATTTCATTGTACATGGGCATCGCTCAATTTTTTATCAATTAATTTAGTAAAACTTCATATGCTCCCTAAACTAGTGGACAAACCCCAATAAAATCGCTATTCTAGAAAAAACGGAGACAACAAAGGTTCCAAACCTCTCTAACCATCATCATATGTTAGTTCATGATACAAATATGCATTAAAGCAATATTTTTATTTTTTGAATTTTTCTCAAAATTTGTGTGTTAACTCATACAAAATATTCAGTTTTTGGGTAAACGGTTAATATACCGAAGCATATAATCTTCAGTGTTGTTTTAAAATTTCTAACCACATACTAAATTTGTATTAATGTATTCTAAAATCTATTTCATGGTACACGGGCATAGTTCTATTTTTTATCAATTAATTTAGTAAAACTTTATAGGCTCCCTAAATCAGTGGACAAACCCCCCCCCCCCACCCCAACAAAATCGCTATTCTAGTGAAACAGAGACAACAAAGGTTCCAGACCTCTCTAGCCATCATCATATGTTAGTTCACGAAAAAAATATGCATTAAAACAATATTTTTAGTTTTTTGAATTTTTCTCAAAATTTGTGTGTTAACCCCTACAAAATATTCATGTTTTCGGTAAATGGTTAATATACCGAAGCATATAATCTTTAGTGTTGTTTTAAAATTTCTAACCACATTCTACATTTGCATTAATGTATTATATACTCCATTTCACGGTACAAGGGCATCGTTCTATTTTTTATCAATTAATTTAGTAAAATTTCATATGCTCCCAAAACTAGTGGACAAACCCCAATAAAATCGCTATTCTAGAAAAAATGGAGACAACAAATGTTGCAAAACTCTCTAACCATCATCATATGTTAGTTCATGATACAAATATGCATTAAAACAATATTTTTATTTTTTGAATTTTTTTCAAAATTTTTGTGTTAACTCATACAAAATATTCAGTTTTTGGGTAAATGGTTAATATACCGAAGCATATAATCTTCAGTGTTGTTTTAAAATTTCTAACCACATTCTACATTTGCATTAATGTATTATATACTCCATTTCACGGTACAAGGGCATCGTTCTATTTTTTATCAATTAATTTAGTAAAATTTCATATGCTCCCAAAACTAGTGGACAAACCCCAATAAAATCGCTATTCTAGAAAAAATGGAGACAACAAATGTTGCAAAACTCTCTAACCATCATCATATGTTAGTTCATGATACAAATATGCATTAAAACAATATTTTTATTTTTGAATTTTTTCAAAATTTTGTGTTAACTCATACAAAATATTAGGTTTTAGGTAAATGGTTAATATACCGAAGCATATAATCTTCAGTGTTGTTTTAAAATTTCTAACCACATACTAAATTTGTATTAATGTATTCTAAACTCTATTTCATGGTACAAGGGCATCGTTCTATTTT
Source organism: Brassica carinata (assembly GCA_016771965.1). NCBI lineage: Eukaryota > Viridiplantae > Streptophyta > Magnoliopsida > Brassicales > Brassicaceae > Brassica > Brassica carinata. The sequence continues at coordinate 375,218 of JAAMPC010001585.1, read as the reverse complement.
TTATCAATTAATTTAGTAAAACTTCATATGCTCCCTAAATCAGTGGACAAAAACCAACAATAAAATCGCTATTCTCGGAGACAACAAAGGTTCCAAACCTCTCTAACCATCATCATATTTTTGTTCATGATACAAATATGAATTAAAAAAAAAAATTCATTTTAATGAATTTTTCTCAAAATTTATGTGTTAACCCCTACAAAATATCCAGTTTTTCGGTAAATGGTTAATATACCGACGCATATAATCTTTAGTGTCGTTTTAAAATTTTTAACCACATTTTACATTTGTATTAATGTATTATAAACTCTATTTCAAGGTACATGGGCATCGTTCTATTTTTTATCAATTAATTTAGTAAAACTTTATATGTTCCTAAATCAACGTACAAACCCAATTAAAATCGTTATTCTAGAGAAACAGAGACAACAAAAGTTCCAAACCTCTCTGAAATTCATCGTATATTAGTTCATGATACAAATATGAATTAAAAAAATATTTTCATTTTTTTGAATTTTTCTCAAAATTTGTGTGTTTAACATAACCCCTACAAAACATTCAGTTTTTCGGTAAATGGTACAAATCCCAATAAAATCGCTATTCTAGAGAAACGGAGACCACAAAGGTTCCAAACCTCTCCAACCATCATCATATGTTAGTTAATGATACAAATATGCATTAAAACAATATTTTCATTTTTTTGAATTTTTTTTCAAAATTTGTACAAAATATTCAGTTTTTCGGTAAACGGTTAATATATCTAAGCATATAATATTTAGTGTTGTTTTAAAATTTCCAACCACATTCTACATTTGTATTAATGTATTATAAATTATATTTCAAGGTACATGGGCATCGTTCTATTTTTTATCAATTAATTTAGTAAAACTTCATATGCTCCCTAAATAGTGGACAAAAACCCACAATTAAATCGCTATTCTAGAGAAACGGAGACAACAAAAGTTCCAAACCTCTCTAACTATCATCATATGTTAGTTCATGGTACAAATATGAATTAAAAAAATATTTTCATTTTATTGATTTTTTTCTCAAAATTTGTGTGTTAACCCCTACAAAATATCCACTTTTTCGGTAAACGGTTAATATACCGACGCATATAATCTTTAGTGTTGTTTTAAAATTTCTAACCACATTTTACATTTGTATTAATGTATTATAAACCCTATTTCAAGGTACATGGGCATCGTTCTATTTTTTATCAATTAATTTAGTAAAACTTCATATGTTCCTAAGTCAACGTACAAACCCCAATAAAATCGCTATTCTAGAGAAACAGAGTCAACAAAAGTTCCATACCTCTCTGAAAATCATCATATGTTAGTTCATGATACAAATACGAATTAAAAAAATATTTTCATTTTTTTGAATTTTTCTCAAAATTTGTGTATTTAACCCCAATAAAATCGCTATTCTAGAGAAACGGAGACAACAAAGGTTCCAAACCTCTCTAACCATCATCATATGTTAGTTAATGATACAAATATGCATTAAAACAATATTTTCATTTTTTGAATTTTTTTCAAAATTTGTACAAAAGATTCAGTTTTTCGGTAAACGGTTAATATATCTAAGCATATAATATTTAGTGTTGTTTTAAAATTTCTAACCACATTCTACGTTTGCATTAATGTATTATAAACTCTATTTTATGGTACATGGGCATCGTTCTCATTTTTAATCAATTAATTTAGTGAAACTTCATATGTTCCTAAATTAGTGGACAAACCCCAATAAAATCAAGTATTCTAAAGAAACGGAGAAAACAAAGGTTCAAAACCTCTCTAACAATCATCATATGTTAGTTCATGATAAAAATATGCATTAAAAAATATTTTCATTTTATTAAATTTTTCTCAAAATTTGTGTGTTAACCCCTACAAAATATTCAGTTTTTCGGTAAATAGTTAATATACCGACGCATATAATATTTAGTGTTGTTTTAAAATTTCTAACCACATTCTACGTTTGCATTAATGTATTATAAACTCTATTTTATGGTACATGGGCATCGTTCTCATTTTTTAATCAATTAATTTAGTGAAACTTCATATGTTCCCTAAATTAGTGGACAAACCCCAATAAAATCGTTATTCTAAAGAAACGGAGAAAACAAAGGTTCAAAACCTCTCTAACAATCATCATATGTTAGTTCATGATAAAAATATGCATTAAAAAATATTTTCATTTTATTAAATTTTTCTCAAAATTTGTGTGTTAACCCCTACAAAATATTCAGTTTTTCGGTAAATAGTTAATATACCGACGCATATAATCTTTAGTGTTGTTTTAAAATTTCTAACCACATTCAACATTTGTATTAATGTATTCTAAACTCCATTTCATGGTACATGGGCATCGTTCTCTTTTTTTAATCAATTAATTTAGTAAAACTTCATATGCTCCCTAAATCAGAGGACAAACCCCAATAAAATCGTTATTCTAGAGAAACGGAGACAACAAAGGTTCCAAACCTCTCTAACAATCATCATATTTTAGTTCATGATACAACTATGAATTAAAAAAATATTTTCATTTTTTTGAATTTTTCTCAAATTTTGTGTGTGTACCCCTACAAAATATTCAATTTTTCGGTAAATAGTTAATATACCGACGCATATAATCTTTAGTGTTGTTTTAACATTTCTGACCACATTATACGATTGCATTAATGTATTATAAACTCTATTTTATGGTACATGGGTATCGTTCTCATTTTTTAATCAATTAATTTAGTAAAACTTCATATGTTCCCTAAATTAGTGGACAAACCCCAATAAAATCGCTATTCTAGAGAAACGGAGAAAACAAAGGTTAAAAACCTCTCTAACAATCATCATATGTTAGTTCATGATAAAAATATGCATTAAACAATATTTTCATTTTTTTGAATTTTTTTCAAAATTTGTGTGTTAACCCCTACAAAATATTCAGTTTCTCGGTAAATAGTTAATATACCGAAGCATATAATCTTTAGTGTTGTTTTAAAATTTCTAACCACATTCTACATTTGTATTAATGTATTATAAACTCTATTTCATGGTACATGGGCATCGTTCTCTTTTTTAATCAATTAATTTAGTAAAACTTCATATGCTCCCTAAATCAGAGGACAAACCCCAATAAAATCGCTATTCTAGAAAAACGGAGACAACAAAGGTTCCAAACCTCTCTAACCATCATCATATGTTAGTTCATGATACAAATATGCATTAAAGCAATATTTTCATTTTTTGAATTTTTCTCAAAATTTGTGTGTTAACTCCTACAAAATATTCAGTTTTGGGGTAAAAGGTTAATATACCGAAGCATATAATCTTCAGTGTTGTTTTAAAATTTCTAACCACATACTAAATTTGTATTAATGTATTCTAAACTCTATTCCATGGTACATGGGCATCGTTCTATTTTTTATCAATTAATTTAGTAAAATTTCATATGCTCCTAAATCGGAGGACAAACCCCAATACAATCGCTATTCTAGAAAAAACGGAGACAACAAAGGTTCAAAACCTCTCTAACAATCATCATATGTTAGTTCATGATAAAAATATGCATTAAACAATAATTTCATTTTTTTGAATTTTTCTCAAAATTTGTGTGTTAACCCACAAAATATTCAGTTTTAGGTAAATGGTTAATATACCAAAGCATATAATCTTTAGTGTTGTTTTAAAATTTCTAACCACATTCTACATTTGTATTAATGTATTCTAAACTTTATTTCGTGGTACATGGGCATCGTTCTCTTTTTAATCAATTAATTTAGTAAAACTTCATATGCTCCTAAATCGGAGGACAAACCCCAATAAAATCGTTATTCTAGAAGCGGAGACAACAAAGGTTCCAAATCTCTCTAACAATCATCATATTTTAGTTCATGATACAACTATGAATTAAAAATATATTTCCATTTTTGAATTTTTCTCAAATTTTGTGTGTTAACCCTACAAAATATTAGGTTTTTAGGTAAATAGTTAATATACCAAGCATATAATCTTTAGTGTTGTATTAAAATTTCTGACCACATTCTACGTTTGCATTAATGTATTATAAACTCTACTTTTGGTACATGGGCATCGTTCTCTTTTTAATCAATTAATTTAGTAAAACTTCATATGCTCCCTAAATCGAGAGGACAAACCCCAATAAAATCGTTATTCTAGAAGCGGAGACAACAAAGGTTCAAAACCTCTCTAACAATCATCATATGTTAGTTCATGATAAAAATATGCATTAAACAATAATTTCATTTTTTTGAATTTTTCTCAAAATTTGTTTGTTAACCCCTACAAAATATTCAGTTTTTCGGTAAATGGTTAATATACCAAAGCATATAATCTTTCGTGTTGTTTTAAAATTTCTAACCACATTCTACATTTGTATTAATGTATTCTAAACTTTATTTCGTGGTACATGGGCATCGTTTCTTTTTAATCAATTAATTTAGTAAAACTTCATATGCTCCCTAAATCGGAGGACAAACCCCAATAAAATCGTTATTCTAGAGAAACGGAGACAACAAAGGTTCCAAATCTCTCTAACAATCATCATATTTTAGTTCATGATACAACTATGAATTAAAAATATATTTCCATTTTTGAATTTTTCTCAAATTTTGTGTGTTAACCCTACAAAATATTCAGTTTTTCTAAATAGTTAATATACCGAAGCATATAATCTTTAGTGTTGTATTAAAATTTCTGACCACATTCTACGTTTGCATTAATGTATTATAAACTCTACTTTTTGGTACATGGGCATCGTTCTCTTTTTTTAATCAATTAATTTAGTAAAACTTCATATGCTCCCTAAATCAGAGGACAAACCCCAATAAAATCGTTATTCTAGAGAAACGGAGACAACAAAGGTTCCAAACCTCTCTAACAATCATCATATTTTAGTTCATGATACAAATATGAATTAAAAAAATATTTTCATTTTTTTGAATTTTTCTCAAATTTTGTGTGTTTACCCCTACAAAATATTCAGTTTTTCGGTAAATAGTTAATATACCGACGCATATAATATTTAGTGTTGTTTTAAAATTTCTAACCACATTCTACCCTTGCATTAATGTATTATCAACTCTATTTTATGGTACATGGGCATCGTTCTCATTTTTTAATCAATTAATTGAGTAAAACTTCATATGTTCCCTAAATTAGTGGACAAACCCCAATAAAATCGTTATTCTAGAGAAATGGAGAAAACAAAGGTTCAAAACCTCTCTAACAATCCTCATATGTTAGTTCATGATAAAAATATGCATTAAACAATATTTTCATTTTTTTGAATTTTTCTCAATATTTGTGTGTTAACCCCTACAAAATATTCAGTTTTTCGGTAAATAGTTAATATACCGAAGCATATAATCTTTAGTGTTGTTTTAAAATTTCAAACCACATTCTACATTTGTATTAATTTATTATAAACTCTATTTCATGGTACATGGGCATCGTTATCTTTTTTTAATCAATTAATTTAGTAAAACTTCATATGCTCCCTAAATCAGAAGACAAACCCCAATAAAATCGTTATTCTAGAGAAACGGAGAAAACAAAGGTTCAAAACCTCTCTAACAATCATCATATGCTAGTTCATGATAAAAATATGCATTAAAACAATATTTTCATTTTTTGGAAATTTTTTCAAAATTTGTGTGTTAACCAACCCCCTACAATATATTCAGTTTTTAGGTAAATGGTTAATATACCTAAGCATAAAATCTTTAGTGTTGTTTTAAAATTTCTAACCACATTCTACAATTGTATTAATGTATTCTAAACTCTATTTCATGGTACATGGGCATCGTTCTCTTTTTAATCAATTAATTTAGTAAAACTTCATATGCTCCCTAAATCGAGGACAAACCCCAATAAAATCGCTATTCTAGTGAAATGGAGACAACAAAGGTTCCAAACCTCTCTAACAATTATCATATGTTAGTTCATGGTACAAATATAAATTAAAAAATATTTTCATTTTTTTGAATTTTTCTCAAATTTTGTGTGTTAACCCCTACAAAATATTTAGTTTTTAGGTAAATGGTTAATATACCAAGCATATAACCTTTAGTGTTGTTTTAAAATTTCTAACCACATTCTACGTTTGTATTAATGTATTATAAACTCTATTTTATGGTACATGGGCATCGTTCTCTTTTTTTAATCAATTAATTTAGTAAAAACTTCATATGCTCCCTAAATCAGAAGACAAACCCAATAAAATCGCTATTCTTGAGAAACGGAGACAATTAAGGTTCCAAACCTCTCTAACCATCATCATATGTTAGCTCATGATACAAATATGAATTAAAACAATATTTTCATTTTATTGAATTTTTTTTCAAAATTTGTGTGTTAACCCCTACAAAATATTCAGTTTTTCGGTAAAGGGTTAATATACCTTAGCATATAATATTTAGTGTTGTTTTAAAATTTCTAACCACATTCTACATTTTTATTAATGTATTATAAATTCTATTTCAAGGTACATGAGCATCGTTCTATTTTTTATCAGTTAATTTAGTAAAACTTCGTATGCTTTCTAAATCAGTGGACAAACCCCCCCAACAAAATCGCTATTCTAGTGAAACGGAGACAACAAAGATTCTAGACCTCTCTAACCATCATCATATGTTAGTTCACGATACAAATATGCATTAAAACAATATTTTTAATTTTTTGAATTTTTCTCAAAATTTGTGTGTTAACCCCTACAAAATATTCAGTTTTTCGGTAAAGGGTTAATATACCTTAGCATATAATCTTTAGTGTTGTTTTGAAATTTCTAACCACATTCTACATTTGCATTAATGTATTATAAACTCTATTTCACGCTACATGGGCATCGTTCTATTTTTTATCAATTAATTTAATAAAACTTCATATGCTCCCTAAACCAGTGGACAAAAACCTACAATAAAATCGCTATTCTAGAAAACGGAGACAACAAAGGTTTCAAACCTCTCTAACCATCATCATATGTTAGTTCATGATACAAATATGAATTAAAAAAATATTTTCATTTTATTGAATTTTTCTCAATATTTGTGTGTTAACTCCTACAAAATATTCAGTTTTGGGGTAAAAGGTTAATATACCGAAGCATATAATCTTCAGTGTTGTTTTAAAATTTCTAACCACATACTAAATTTGTATTAATGTATTCTAAACTCTATTCCATGGTACATGGGCATCGTTCTATTTTTTATCAATTAATTTAGTAAAACTTCATATGTTCCCTAAACCAGTGGGCAAACCCCAATACAATCGCTATTCTAGAAAAAACGGAGACAACAAAGGTTTCAAACCTCTCTAACCATCATCATATGTTAGTTAATGATACAAATATACATTAAAACAATATTTTCATTTTTTTGGATTTTTTTCAAAATTTGTACAAAATATTCAGGTTTTCGGTAAATGGTTAATATACCGAAGCATATAATCTTTAGTGTTGTTTTAAAATTTCTAACCACATTCTACATTTGTATTAATGTATTATAAATTCTATTTCAAGGTACATGAGCATCGTTCTATTTTTTATCAATTAATTTAGTAAAACTTCATATGCTCCCTAAATCAGTGGACAAAACCCCCCCAACAAAATCACTATTCTAGTGAAATGGAGACAACAAAGGTTCCAGACCTCTCTAACCATCATCATATGTTAGTTCACGATACAAATATGCATTAAAACAATATTTTTATTTTTTTGAATTTTTCTCAAAATTTGTGTGTTAACCCCTACAAAATATTCAGTTTTTCGGTAAATGATTAATATACCGAAGCATATAATCTTTAGTGCTGTTTTAAAATTTCTAACCACATTCTACATTTGAATTAATGTATTATAAACTCAATTTCATGGTACATGGGCATCGCTCAATTTTTATCAATTAATTTAGTTAAACTTCATATGCTCCCTAAACTAGTGGACAAACCCCAATAAAATCGCTATTCTAGAAAAACGGAGACAACAAAGGTTCCAAACCTCTAACCATCATCATATGTTAGTTAATGATACAAATATACATTAAAACAATATTTTCATTTTTGGATTTTTTCAAAATTTGTACAAAATATTCAGTTTTTAGGTAAATGGTTAATATACGAAGCATATAATCTTTAGTGTTGTTTTAAAATTTCTAACCACATTCTACATTTGTATTAATGTATTATAAATTCTATTTCAAGGTACATGAGCATCGCTCTATTTTTTATCAATTAATTTAGTAAAACTTCATATGCTCCCTAAATCAGTGGACAAAACCCCCCCAACAAAATCACTATTCTAGTGAAATGGAGACAACAAAGGTTCCAGACCTCTCTAACCATCATCATATGTTAGTTCACGATACAAATATGCATTAAAACAATATTTTTATTTTTTTGAATTTTTCTCAAAATTTGTGTGTTAACCCCTACAAAATATTCAGTTTTTCGGTAAATGATTAATATACCGAAGCATATAATCTTTAGTGCTGTTTTAAAATTTCTAACCACATTCTACATTTGAATTAATGTATTATAAACTCAATTTCATGGTACATGGGCATCGCTCAATTTTTTATCAATTAATTTAGTTAAACTTCATATGCTCCCTAAACTAGTGGACAAACCCCAATAAAATCGCTATTCTAGAAAAAACGGAGACAACAAAGGTTCCAAACCTCTCTAACCATCATCATATGTTAGTTCATGATACAAATATGCATTAAAGCAATATTTTCATTTTTTGAATTTTTCTCAAAATTTGTGTGTTAACTCATACAAAATATTCAGTTTTTGGGTAAACGGTTAATATACCGAAGCATATAATCTTCAGTGTTGTTTTAAAATTTCTAACCACATACTAAATTTGTATTAATGTATTCTAAAATCTATTTCATGGTACACGGGCATCGTTCTATTTTTTATCAATTAATTTAGTAAAACTTTATAGGCTCCCTAAATCAGTGGACAAACCCCCCCCCCCCCCCCACCCCAACAAAATCGCTATTCTAGTGAAACAGAGACAACAAAGGTTCCAGACCTCTCTAGCCATCATCATATGTTAGTTCATGATAAAATATGCATTAAAACAATATTTTTATTTTTGAATTTTTCTCAAAATTTGTGTGTTAACCCCTACAAAATATTCAGTTTTTAGGTAAATGGTTAATATACCAAGCATATAATCTTTAGTGTTGTTTTAAAATTTCTAACCACATTCTACATTTGCATTAATGTATTATATACTCCATTTCACGGTACAAGGGCATCGTTCTATTTTTTATCAATTAATTTAGTAAAATTTCATATGCTCCCAAAACTAGTGGACAAACCCCAATAAAATCGCTATTCTAGAAAAAACGGAGACAACAAAGGTTCCAAACTCTCTAACCATCATCATATGTTAGTTCATGATACAAATATGCATTAAAACAATATTTTCATTTTTGAATTTTTTCAAAATTTGTGTGTTAACTCATACAAAATATTCAGTTTTTGGGTAAATGGTTAATATACCGAAGCATATAATCTTCAGTGTTGTTTTAAAATTTCTAACCACATACTAAATTTGTATTAATGTATTCTAAACTCTATTTCATGGTACATGGGCATCGTTCTATTTTTTATCAATTAATTTAGTAAAACTTCATATACTCCTAAATCGGTGGACAAAACCAACAATAAAATCGCTATTCTAGAAACGGAGACAACAAAGGTTCCAAACCTCTCTAACCATCATCATATTTTTGTTCATGATACAAATATGAATTAAAAAAATTTCATTTTAATGAATTTTTCTCAAAATTTGTGTGTTAACCCTACAAAATATTCAGTTTTTAGGTAAATGGTTAATATACCGACGATATAATCTTTAGTGTTGTTTTAAAATTTCTAACCACATTTTACATTTGTATTAATGTATTATAAACTCTATTTCAAGGTACATGGGCATCGTTCTATTTTTTATCAATTAATTTAGTAAAACTTCATATGCTCCCAAAACTAGTGGACAAACCCCAATAAAATCGCTATTCTAGAGAAACAGAGACAACAAAAGTTCCAAACCTCTCTGAAAATCATCATATGTTAGTTCATGATACAAATATGAATTAAAAAATATTTTCATTTTTGAATTTTTCTCAAAATTTGTGTGTTTAACATAACCCTACAAAATATTCAGTTTTTAGGTAAATGGTACAAATCCCAATAAAATCGCTATTCTAGAGAAACGGAGACCACAAAGGTTCCAAACCTCTCCAACCATCATCATATGTTAGTTAATGATACAAATATGCATTAAAACAATATTATCATATTTTTGAATTTTTTCAAAATTTGTACAAAATATTCAGTTTTTAGGTAAATGGTTAATATACCGAAGCATATAATCTTCAGTGTTGTTTTAAAATTTCTAACCACATACTAAATTTGTATTAATGTATTCTAAACTCTATTTCATGGTACATGGGCATCGTTCTATTTTTTATCAATTAATTTAGTAAAACTTCATATACTCCTAAATCGGTGGACAAAACCAACAATAAAATCGCTATTCTAGAAGCGGAGACAACAAAGGTTCCAAACCTCTCTAACCATCATCATATTTTTGTTCATGATACAAATATGAATTAAAAAAATTTCATTTTAATGAATTTTTCTCAAAATTTGTGTGTTAACCTACAAAATATTCAGTTTTTAGGTAAATGGTTAATATACCGAAGCATATAATCTTTAGTGTTGTTTTAAAATTTCTAACCACATTTTACATTTGTATTAATGTATTATAAACTCTATTTCAAGGTACATGGGCATCGTTCTATTTTTTATCAATTAATTTAGTAAAACTTTATATGTTCCTAAATTAGTGGACAAACCCCAATAAAATCGCTATTCTAGAAGCGGAGACAACAAAAGTTCCAAACCTCTCTGAAAATCATCATATGTTAGTTCATGATACAAATATGAATTAAAAAATATTTTCATTTTTGAATTTTTCTCAAAATTTGTGTGTTTAACATAACCCTACAAAATATTCAGTTTTTAGGTAAATGGTACAAATCCCAATAAAATCGCTATTCTAGAGAAACGGAGACCACAAAGGTTCCAAACCTCTCCAACCATCATCATATGTTAGTTAATGATACAAATATGCATTAAAACAATATTTTCATTTTTTGAATTTTTTCAAAATTTGTACAAAATATTCAGTTTTTCGGTAAACGGTTAATATATCTAAGCATATAATATTTAGTGTTGTTTTAAAATTTCTAACCACATTCTACATTTGTATTAATGTATTATAAATTATATTTCAAGGTACATGGGCATCGTTCTATTTTTTATCAATTAATTTAGTAAAACTTCATATGCTCCTAAATAGTGGACAAAACCCACAATAAAATCGCTATTCTAGAAACGGAGACAACAAAAGTTCCAAAACTCTCTAACTATCATCATATGTTAGTTCATGATACAAATATGAATTAAAAAAATATTTTCATTTTATTGATTTTTTTCTCAAAATTTGTGTGTTATAACCCCTACAAAATATCCACTTTTTCGGTAAACGGTTAATATACCGACGCATATAATCTTTAGTGTTGTTTTAAAATTTTTAACCACATTTTACATTTGTATTAATGTATTATAAACCCTATTTCAAGGTACATGGGCATCGTTCTATTTTTTATCAATTAATTTAGTAAAACTTCATATGTTCCTAAGTCAACGTACAAACCCCAATAAAATCGCTATTCTAGAGAAACAGAGTCAACAAAAGTTCCATACCTCTCTGAAAATCATCATATGTTAGTTCATGATACAAATACGAATTAAAAAAATATTTTCATTTTTTTGAATTTTTCTCAAAATTTGTGTGTTTAACCCCAATAAAATCGCTATTCTAGAGAAACGGAGACAACAAAGGTTCTAAACCTCTCTAACCATCATCATATGTTAGTTAATGATACAAATATGCATTAAAACAATATTTTCATTTTTTGAATTTTTTTCAAAATTTGTACAAAATATTCAGTTTTTCGGTAAACGGTTAATATATCTAAGCATATAATATTTAGTGTTGTTTTAAAATTTCTAACCACATTCTACATTTGTATTAATGTATTATAAATTATATTTCAAGGTACATGGGCATCGTTCTATTTTTTATCAATTAATTTAGTAAAACTTCATATGCTCCTAAATAGTGGACAACAACCCACAATAAAATCGCTATTCTAGAGAAACGAGACAACAAAGGTTCCAAACCTCTCTAACCATCATCATATTTTTGTTCATGATACAAATATGAATTAAAAAAAATTTCATTTTAATGAATTTTTCTCAAAATTTGTGTGTTAACCCCTACAAAATATCCAGTTTTTCGGTAAATGGTTAATATACCGACGCATATAATCTTTAGTGTTGTTTTAAAATTTCTAACCACATTTTACATTTGTATTAATGTATTATAAACTCTATTTCAAGGTACATGGGCATCGTTCTATTTTTTATCAATTAATTTAGTAAAACTTTATATGTTCCTAAATCAACGTACAAACCCAATTAAAATCGCTATTCTAGAAGCGGAGACAACAAAAGTTCCAAACCTCTCTGAAAATCATCATATGTTAGTTCATGATACAAATATGAATTAAAAAATATTTTCATTTTTTGAATTTTTCTCAAAATTTGTGTGTTTAACATAACCCCTACAAAATATTCAGTTTTTCGGTAAATGGTACAAATCCCAATAAAATCGCTATTCTAGAGAAACGGAGACCACAAAGGTTCCAAACCTCTCCAACCATCATCATATGTTAGTTAATGATACAAATATGCATTAAAACAATATTTTCATTTTTTTGAATTTTTTCAAAATTTGTACAAAATATTCAGTTTTTCGTAAACGGTTAATATATCTAAGCATATAATATTTAGTGTTGTTTTAAAATTTCTAACCACATTCTACATTTGTATTAATGTATTATAAATTATATTTCAAGGTACATGGGCATCGTTCTATTTTTTATCAATTAATTTAGTAAAACTTCATATGCTCCCTAAATAGTGGACAAAACCCACAATAAAATCGCTATTCTAGAAGCGGAGACAACAAAAGTTCCAAAACTCTCTAACTATCATCATATGTTAGTTCATGATACAAATATGAATTAAAAAATATTTTCATTTTATTGATTTTTTCTCAAAATTTGTGTGTTATAACCCCTACAAAATATTCAGTTTTTAGGTAAATGGTTAATATACCAAGCATATAATCTTTAGTGTTGTTTTAAAATTTTTAACCACATTTTACATTTGTATTAATGTATTATAAACCCTATTTCAAGGTACATGGGCATCGTTCTATTTTTTATCAATTAATTTAGTAAAACTTCATATGTTCCTAAATCAACGTACAAACCCCAATAAAATCGCTATTCTAGAGAAACAGAGTCAACAAAAGTTCCATACCTCTCTGAAAATCATCATATGTTAGTTCATGATACAAATATGAATTAAAAAATATTTTCATTTTTTGAATTTTTCTCAAAATTTGTGTGTTAACCCCAATAAAATCGCTATTCTAGAAGCGGAGACAACAAAGGTTCTAAACCTCTAACCATCATCATATTTTTGTTCATGATACAAATATGAATTAAAAAAAATTTCATTTTAATGAATTTTTCTCAAAATTTGTGTGTTAACCCCTACAAAATATTCAGTTTTTGGTAAATAGTTAATATACCGAAGCATATAATCTTTAGTGTTGTTTTAAAATTTCTAACCACATTTTACATTTGTATTAATGTATTATAAACTCTATTTCAAGGTACATGGGCATCGTTCTATTTTTTATCAATTAATTTAGTAAAACTTCATATGCTCCTAAATTAGTGGACAAACCCCAATAAAATCGCTATTCTAGAAAAACGGAGACAACAAAGGTTCCAAACCTCTCTAACCATCATCATATGTTAGTTCATGATAAAATATGCATTAAAACAATATTTTCATTTTTTGAATTTTTCTCAAAATTTGTGTGTTAACCCCTACAAAATATTCAGTTTTAGGTAAATGGTTAATATACCAAGCATATAATCTTTAGTGTTGTTTTAAAATTTCTAACCACATTCTACATTTGCATTAATGTATTATAAACTCTATTTCATGGTACATGGGCATCGTTCTATTTTTTATCAATTAATTTAGTAAAATTTCATATGCTCCCAAAACTAGTGGACAAACCCCAATAAAATCGCTATTCTAGAAAAAACGGAGACAACAAAGGTTCCAAAACTCTCTAACCATCATCATATGTTAGTTCATGATACAAATATGCATTAAAACAATATTTTCATTTTTTGAATTTTTTTCAAAATTTGTGTGTTAACTCATACAAAATATTCAGTTTTTGGGTAAATGGTTAATATACCGAAGCATATAATCTTCAGTGTTGTTTTAAAATTTCTAACCACATACTAAATTTGTATTAATGTATTCTAAACTCTATTTCATGGTACATGGGCATCGTTCTATTTTTTATCAATTAATTTAGTAAAACTTCATATACTCCCTAAATCAGTGGACAAAAACCAACAATAAAATCGCTATTCTAGAGAAACGGAGACAACAAAGGTTCCAAACCTCTCTAACCATCATCATATTTTTGTTCATGATACAAATATGAATTAAAAAAAAAATTTCATTTTAATGAATTTTTCTCAAAATTTGTGTGTTAACCCCTACAAAATATCCAGTTTTTCGGTAAATGGTTAATATACCGACGCATATAATCTTTAGTGTTGTTTTAAAATTTCTAACCACATTTTACATTTGTATTAATGTATTATAAACTCTATTTCAAGGTACATGGGCATCGTTCTATTTTTTATCAATTAATTTAGTAAAACTTTATATGTTCCTAAATCAACGTACAAACCCAATTAAAATCGCTATTCTAGAGAAACAGAGACAACAAAAGTTCCAAACCTCTCTGAAAATCATCGTATGTTAGTTCATGATACAAATATGAATTAAAAAAATATTTTCATTTTTTTGAATTTTTCTCAAAATTTGTGTGTTTAACATAACCCCTACAAAATATTCAGTTTTTAGGTAAATGGTACAAATCCCAATAAAATCGCTATTCTAGAGAAACGGAGACAACAAAGGTTCCAAACCTCTCCAACCATCATCATATGTTAGTTAATGATACAAATATGCATTAAAACAATATTTTCATTTTTTGAATTTTTTCAAAATTTGTACAAAATATTCAGTTTTTGGTAAATGGTTAATATATCTAAGCATATAATATTTAGTGTTGTTTTAAAATTTCTAACCACATTCTACATTTGTATTAATGTATTATAAATTATATTTCAAGGTACATGGGCATCGTTCTATTTTTTATCAATTAATTTAGTAAAACTTCATATGCTCCTAAATTAGTGGACAAACCACAATAAAATCGCTATTCTAGAGAAACGGAGACAACAAAAGTTCCAAAACTCTCTAACTATCATCATATGTTAGTTCATGATACAAATATGAATTAAAAAATATTTTCATTTTATTGATTTTTTTCTCAAAATTTGTGTGTTATAACCCCTACAAAATATTCAGTTTTTGGTAAATGGTTAATATACTGAAACTTATAATCTTTAGTGTTGTTTTAAAATTTTTAACCACATTTTACATTTGTATTAATGTATTATAAACCCTATTTCAAGGTACATGGGCATCGTTCTATTTTTTATCAATTAATTTAGTAAAACTTCATATGTTCCTAAATCAACGTACAAACCCCAATAAAATCGCTATTCTAGAGAAACAGAGACAACAAAAGTTCCATACCTCTCTGAAAATCATCATATGTTAGTTCATGATACAAATATGAATTAAAAAATATTTTCATTTTTTGAATTTTTCTCAAAATTTGTGTGTTAACCCCAATAAAATCGCTATTCTAGAGAAACGGAGACAACAAAGGTTCCAAACCTCTCTAACCATCATCATATGTTAGTTAATGATACAAATATGCATTAAAACAATATTTTCATTTTTTGAATTTTTTCAAAATTTGTACAAAATATTCAGTTTTTGGTAAATGGTTAATATATCTAAGCATATAATATTTAGTGTTGTTTTAAAATTTCTAACCACATTCTACATTTGTATTAATGTATTATAAATTATATTTCAAGGTACATGGGCATCGTTCTATTTTTTATCAATTAATTTAGTAAAACTTCATATGCTCCCTAAATAGTGGACAAAACCCACAATAAAATCGCTATTCTGAGAAACGGAGACAACAAAAGTTCCAAAACTCTCTAACTATCATCATATGTTAGTTCATGATACAAATATGAATTAAAAAATATTTTCATTTTATTGATTTTTTTCTCAAAATTTGTGTGTTATAACCCCTACAAAATATTCAGTTTTTGGTAAATGGTTAATATACTGAAACTTATAATCTTTAGTGTTGTTTTAAAATTTTTAACCACATTTTACATTTGTATTAATGTATTATAAACCCTATTTCAAGGTACATGGGCATCGTTCTATTTTTTATCAATTAATTTAGTAAAACTTCATATGTTCCTAAATCAACGTACAAACCCCAATAAAATCGCTATTCTAGAGAAACAGAGACAACAAAAGTTCCATACCTCTCTGAAAATCATCATATGTTAGTTCATGATACAAATATGAATTAAAAAATATTTTCATTTTTTGAATTTTTCTCAAAATTTGTGTGTTAACCCCAATAAAATCGCTATTCTAGAGAAACGGAGACAACAAAGGTTCTAAACCTCTAACCATCATCATATGTTAGTTAATGATACAAATATGCATTAAAACAATATTTTCATTTTTTGAATTTTTTTCAAAATTTGTACAAAATATTCAGTTTTTCGGTAAACGGTTAATATATCTAAGCATATAATATTTAGTGTTGTTTTAAAATTTCTAACCACATTCTACATTTGTATTAATGTATTATAAATTATATTTCAAGGTACATGGGCATCGTTCTATTTTTTATCAATTAATTTAGTAAAACTTCATATGCTCCCTAAATAGTGGACAAAACCCACAATAAAATCGCTATTCTAGAAACGGAGACAACAAAGGTTCTAAACCTCTAACCATCATCATATGTTAGTTCATGATACAAATATGAATTAAAAAATATTTTCATTTTATTGATTTTTTTCTCAAAATTTGTGTGTTAACCCCTACAAAATATTCAGTTTTTAGGTAAATGGTTAATATACTGAAACTTATAATCTTTAGTGTTGTTTTAAAATTTTTAACCACATTTTACATTTGTATTAATGTATTATAAACCCTATTTCAAGGTACATGGGCATCGTTCTATTTTTTATCAATTAATTTAGTAAAACTTCATATGTTCCTAAATCAACGTACAAACCCCAATAAAATCGCTATTCTAGAGAAACAGAGTCAACAAAAGTTCCATACCTCTCTGAAAATCATCATATGTTAGTTCATGATACAAATACGAATTAAAAAAATATTTTCATTTTTTTGAATTTTTCTCAAAATTTGTGTGTTTAACCCCAATAAAATCGCTATTCTAGAGAAACGGAGACAACAAAGGTTCTAAACCTCTCTAACCATCATCATATGTTAGTTAATGATACAAATATGCATTAAAACAATATTTTCATTTTTTGAATTTTTTTCAAAATTTGTACAAAATATTCAGTTTTTCGGTAAACGGTTAATATATCTAAGCATATAATATTTAGTGTTGTTTTAAAATTTCTAACCACATTCTACATTTGTATTAATGTATTATAAATTATATTTCAAGGTACATGGGCATCGTTCTATTTTTTATCAATTAATTTAGTAAAACTTCATATGCTCCCTAAATAGTGGACAACAACCCACAATAAAATCGCTATTCTAGAGAAACGAAGACAAAAAAAGTTCCAAACCTCTCTAACCATCATCATATGTTACTTCATGATACAAATATGAATTAAAAAAATATTTTTATTTTTTTAAATTTTTCTCAAAATTTGTGTGTTTAAGTTTTTCGGTAAATGGTACAAACCCCAATAAAATCGCTATTCTAGAGAAACGGAGACAACAAAATTTCCAAACCTCTCTAACCATCATCAGATGTTAGTTAATGATAAAAATATGCATTAAAACAATATTTTCATTTTTTTGAATTTTTTTCAAAATTTGTACAAAATATTCAGTTATTGGGTAAATGGTTAATATACCGAAGCATATAATCTTCAGTGTTGTTTTAAAATTTCTAACCACATACTAAATTTGTATTAATGTATTCTAAACTCTATTTAATGGTACATGGGCATCGTTCTATTTTTTATCAATTAATTTAGTAAAACTTCATATGCTCCCTAAATTAGTGGACAAAAACCCACAATAAAATAGCTATTCTTGAGAAACGGAGACAACAAAGGTTCCAAACCTCTCTAACCATCATCATATTTTAGTTCATGATACAAATATGAATTAAAAAAATATTTTCATTTTATTGAATTTTTCTCAAAATTTATGTGTTAACCCCTACAAAATATCCAGTTTTTCGGTAAACGGTTAATAAACAGATGCATATAATCTTTAGTGTTGTTTTAAAATTTCTAACCATATTCTACATTTGTATTAATGTATTATAAACTCTATTTCATGGTACATGGGCATCGTTCTATTTTTTATCAATTAATTTAGTAAAACTTCATATGTTCCTAAATCAACGTACAAACCCCAATAAAATCGCTATTCTAGAAACAGAGACAACAAAGGTTCCAAACCTCTCTAACAATCATCATATGTTAGTTCATGATACAAATATGAATTAAAACAATATTTTCATTTTTTGAATTTTTTCAAAATCAGTGTGTTAACCCTACAAAATATTCAGTTTTTAGGTAAATGGTTAATATACGAAGCATATAATCTTCAGTGTTGTTTTAAAATTTCTAACCACATACTAAATTTGTATTAATGTATTCTAAACTCTATTTAATGGTACATGGGCATCGTTCTATTTTTTATCAATTAATTTAGTAAAACTTCATATGCTCCCTAAATTAGTGGACAAAAACCCACAATAAAATAGCTATTCTTGAGAAACGGAGACAACAAAGGTTCCAAACCTCTCTAACCATCATCATATTTTAGTTCATGATACAAATATGAATTAAAAAAATATTTTCATTTTATTGAATTTTTCTCAAAATTTATGTGTTAACCCCTACAAAATATCCAGTTTTTCGGTAAACGGTTAATAAACAGATGCATATAATCTTTAGTGTTGTTTTAAAATTTCTAACCATATTCTACATTTGTATTAATGTATTATAAACTCTATTTCATGGTACATGGGCATCGTTCTATTTTTTATCAATTAATTTAGTAAAACTTCATATGTTCCTAAATCAACGTACAAACCCCAATAAAATCGCTATTCTAGAGAAACAGAGACAACAAAGGTTCCAAACCTCTCTAACAATCATCATATGTTAGTTCATGATACAAATATGAATTAAAACAATATTTTCATTTTTTCAATTTTTTTCAAAATCAGTGTGTTAACCCCTACAAAATATTCAGTTTTTCGGTAAATGGTTAATATACCGAAGCATATAATCTTTAGTGTTGTTTTAGTATTTCTAACCACATTATACATTTGTATTAATATATTATAAACTCCATTTCAAGGTACACGGGCATCGTTCTATTTTTTATCAATTAATTTAGTAAAACTTCATATGCTCCCTAAACCAGTGGACAAACCCCAATAAAATCGTAATTCTAGAAAAAAACGGAGACAACAAAGTTTCCAAAACTCTCTAACCATCATCATATGTTAGTTCATGATACAAATATGCATTAAAACAATATTTTCATTTTCTGAATTTTTCTCAAAATTAGTGTGTTAACCCCTACAAAATATTCAGTTTTTTGGTAAATAGTTAATATATTGAAGCTTATAATCTTTTGTGTTGTTTTAAAAGATTTAACCATATTCTACATTTGCATTAATGTATTCTAAACTCTCTTTCATGGTAAATGGACATCGTTCTATTTTTTAATCAATTAATTTAGTAAAACTTCATATGCACCCTAAATCAGTGGACAAACCACAATAGAATCGCTATTCTAGAGAAACGGAGACAACAAAGGTTCCAAACCTCTCATACCATCATCATATGTTAGTTCATGATACAACTATGCATTAAAACAATATTGTCATATTTTTGAATTTTTCTCAAAATCTATATGTTAACCCTACAAAATATTCAGTTTTTCGGTAAATTGTTAATATATGTAAACCTACAATCTTTAGTGTTGTTTTGAAATTTCTAACCACATTATACATTTTTATTAATGTATTTTAACCTCTCTTTCACAGTACATGGGCATCGTTCTATTTTTTATCAATTAATTTTGTAAAACTTCATATGCTCCCTAAATCGATTGGACAAACCACAATAAAATTGCTATTCTAGAAGCGGAGACAACAAATGTTCAAAACTTCTTTGACCATCATCATATCTTAGTTCATGATATAAAGATGCATTAAAACAATATTGCCATATTTTTTTTATCTTTTCTCAAAATCAAAGTGTTAACTCTTATAATCTTTAGTGTTAACCCGTACAAAATATTCAGTTTTTAAGGTAAATGGTTAATATACTGAAACTTATAATCTTTAGTGTTGTTTAAAATTTCTAACCACAT
This sequence comes from Brassica carinata, assembly GCA_016771965.1. Classification (NCBI taxonomy): domain Eukaryota; kingdom Viridiplantae; phylum Streptophyta; class Magnoliopsida; order Brassicales; family Brassicaceae; genus Brassica; species Brassica carinata. The sequence continues at coordinate 354,441 of JAAMPC010001585.1, read as the reverse complement.
TCTACAGTTGTATTAATATATTATATACTATCTTTCGTGGTACATGGTCATCGTTCTAATTTTTATCAATTAATTTAGTAATACTTCATTTAATCCCTAAATTAGTGAACTATAATCACTATAAATTCACTATTATTGAGAAACAGAGATAATAAATGTTCCGAACTTCTCTTAACATCATCATATGGTATTTCATGATAAAATTATGCATTAAAACAATATTGTCATATTTTTTGAAATTTTTTCAAAATCTATATGTTAACCCCCTACAAAATATTCAGTTTATCGATAAATGCTCTATATATTGAAGCCCATAATCTTTAATGTTGTTTTAAATTTATAACCACATTCTACATTTGTATTAATTTACTATAAACTCTCTTTCATGGTAAATGGGCATCGTTCAATTTTTTTATCAATTAATTTAGTAATACTTCATATAATTCCTAAATTAGTGAACTAATCACTATATATTCGCTATTCTTGAGAAACTGAGACAAAAAAAGTTTCCAAACCTCTTTGAACACCATCATATGTTAGTGCATGGTGCAACTATGCATAAAGAAAATATTGTCATATTTTTGAATTTTTTCTCAATATCAATGTGTTAACAACCACTACAAAATATTCAGGTTTATCGATAAATGCTCTATATAATGAAGCCTATATCTTTTGTGTTGTTTTAAAATTTCTAACCACATTATACATTTGTAATATGCAAAACACTCTTTTATGGTACTTGGGCATCGTTCTATTTTTTTTTAATCAATTAATTTAGAAAAACTTCGATACACTCTAAAGTAGTGAACTAACCCCTATAAAATCGATATTCAAGAGAAACGGAGACAACAAATGTTCCAAACTTCTTTGACAATCATAATACGTTAGTGCAGAATGCAAATATGCATTAAAACAATATTGTCATATTTTTTATTTCTTTCTCAAAATCTATGTAGGCTATACTTTTTAGTGTTCTTTTAAAATTTCTAACAAATTCTACATTTGTATTAATATATGTTACACTCTTTTTCATGGTACATGAGAATCGTACCAACTTTTTTTATCAATTAATTTAGTAAAATTTCAAATACTCCCTAAATCGATTGGACAAACCCCAATAAAATCGTTATTCTAGAGAAACGGAGACAACAAAGTTTCCAAAACTCTCTAACCATCATCATATGTTAGTTCATGATACAAATATGCATTAAAACAATATTTTCATTTTCTGAATTTTTCTCAAAATTAGTGTGTTAACCCCTACAAAATATTCAGTTTTTTGGTAAATAGTTAATATATTGAAGCTTATAATCTTTTGTGTTGTTTTAAAAGATTTAACCATATTCTACATTTGCATTAATGTATTCTAAACTCTCTTTCATGGTAAATGGGCATCGTTCTATTTTTAATCAATTAATTTAGTAAAATTTCAAATACTCCTAAATCGGTGGACAAACCACAATAGAATCGCTATTCTAGAGAAACGGAGGTAACAAAGGTTCCAAACCTCTCATACCATCATCATATGTTAGTTCATGATACAACTATGCGTTAAAACAATTTTGTCATTTTTGTTGAATTTTTCTCAATCTGTGTGTTAACAACCACTACAAAATATTCAGTTTTTCGGTAAATTGTTAATATATGTAAACCTACAATCTTTAGTGTTGTTTTGAAATTTCTAACCACATTATACATTTTTATTAATGTATTTTAACCTCTCTTTCACAGTACATGGGCATCGTACTATTTTTTTATCAATTAATTTTGTATAACTTCGTAAGCTCTCTAAATCAGTGGACAAACCACAATAAAATTGCTATTCTAGAGAAACGGAGACAACAAATGTTCAAAACTTCTTTGACCATCATCATATCTTAGTTCATGATATAAAGATGCATTAAAACAATATTGCCATATTTTTTTTATCTTTTCTCAAAATCAAAGTGTTAACTCTTATAATCTTTAGTGTTAACCCGTACAAAATATTCAGTTTTTAAGGTAAATGGTTAATATACTGAAACTTATAATCTTTAGTGTTGTTTAAAATTTCTAACCACATTCTACAGTTGTATTAATATATTATATACTATCTTTCGTGGTACATGGTCATCGTTCTAATTTTTATCAATTAATTTAGTAATACTTCATTTAATCCCTAAATTAGTGAACTATAATCACTATAAATTCACTATTATTGAGAAACAGAGATAATAAATGTTCCGAACTTCTCTTAACATCATCATATGGTATTTCATGATAAAATTATGCATTAAAACAATATTGTCATATTTTTGAATTTTTCAAAATCTATATGTTAACCCCTACAAAATATTCAGGTTTATCGATAAATGCTCTATATATTGAAGCCCATAATCTTTAATGTTGTTTTAAAATTTATAACCACATTCTACATTTGTATTAATTTACTATAAACTCTCTTTCATGGTAAATGGGCATCGTTCAATTTTTTTATCAATTAATTTAGTAATACTTCATATAATTCCTAAATTAGTGAACTAATCACTATATATTCGCTATTCTTGAGAAACTGAGACAAAAAAGTTTCCAAACCTCTTTGAACACCATCATATGTTAGTGCATGGTGCAACTATGCATAAAGAAAATATTGTCATATTTTTGAATTTTTCTCAATATCAATGTGTTAACAACCACTACAAAATATTCAGGTTTATCGATAAATACTCTATATACTGAAGCCTATAATCTTTAGTGTTGTTTTAAAATTTCTAACCACATTCTACATTTGTATTAATTTACTATAAACTCTCTTTCATGGTAAATGGGCATCGTTCTATTTTTTATCAATTAATTTAGTAATACTTCATATAATTCCTAAATTAGTGAACTAATCACTATATATTCGCTATTCTTGAGAAACTGAGACAAAAAAGTTTCCAAACCTCTTTGAACACCATCATATGTTAGTGCATGATGCAACTATGCATTAAAACAATATTGTCATATTTTTGAATTTTTTCTCAATATCAATGTGTTAACCCCGACGAAAATATAGAGTTTTCTGTAAATGCTCTATATAATGAAGCCTATATCTTTTGTGTTGTTTTAAAATTTCTAACCACATTATACATTTGTAATATGCAAAACACTCTTTTATGGTACTTGGGCATCGTTCTATTTTTTTTTAATCAATTAATTTAGAAAAACTTCGATACACTCTAAAGTAGTGAACTAACCCCTATAAAATCGATATTCAAGAGAAACGGAGACAACAAATGTTCCAAACTTCTTTGACAATCATAATACGTTAGTGCAGAATGCAAATATGCATTAAAACAATATTGTCATATTTTTTATTTCTTTCTCAAAATCTATGTAGGCTATACTTTTAGTGTTCTTTTAAAATTTCTAACAAATTCTACATTTGTATTAATGTATGTTAAACTCTCTTTCATGGTACATGGGCATCGTTCTATTTTTTATCAATTAATTTAGTAAAATTTCAAATACTCCCTAAATCGGTGGCGAAACCACTATAAATTGTTATTCTCTAGAGAAACGGAGACAACAAAGGTTAAAAACCTCTCTAACCATCATCATATGTGTTTTATGATACAACTATGCATTAAAATAATATTTTCATATTTTTTCAGTTTTCCTCAAAATTAATATGTGAACGCTCTACGAAAATATTGAGTTTTTTTCGTAAATACTCTATATACTGAAGCCTATAATCTTTAGATTTCTTTTAAAATTTCTAACCACATTTCAAAAAAATTTTAATGTATGCTAAACTCTATTTCATGGTACATGGGCATCGTTCTATTTTTTTATCAATTAATTGAGTAAAACTTTATATAATTCCTAAATTAGTGAAATAACCATTATGAAATTGTTATTTCCTAGAGAAATGAAGACAACAAAGATTCCAAGCTTCTTTGACCATCATCATATGTTAGTGTAGGATGCAATTATGCATAAATAATTATTGCCATATTTTTTGTATTTTTCTCAAAATCCATAAAACCCATACGAAAATATTGAATTTTACATTAGACTCTCTACATACTGAAGCATATACTTTTTAGTGTTGTTTTAAAATTTATAAACACATTCTATATTTTTATTAATGTAAGTTAAATTCTCTTTCATGGTACATGGGAATCTTTTTAATTTTTTATTAATTAATTTAGTAGAACTTCATAATACTCCCTAAATTAATGGACTAACCATTGTAAAATCGTTATTCTCTACAGAAACGGAGACAAAAAATGTTCCAAGCTTCTTTGACCATCATCATATGTTATTGAATGATAGAACTATGCATTAAAAAATTATTGCCATATTTTTGAATTTTTCTCAAAATCTATGTATAAACCCATACGAAATATTGAGTTTTACATTAAACGCTCTACATACTGAAGCATGTACTTTTTAATGTTGTTTTTTAAAATTTCTAAACACATTCTACATTTGTATTAATGTATGTTAAACTCTCTTTCATGGTACATGGGAATATTTCTAATTTTTTTTCAATTAATTTAGTACATATGCCCTACGAAAATTTTGAGTTTTACGTTAAACGCTCTATATACTAAAGCCTATACTTTTAGTGTTGTTTTAAAATTTTTAACCACTATCTAATTTGTATTAATGTATGTTAAACTCTCTTTCATTGTACATGAGAATTTTTCTAATTTTTATCAATTAATTTAGTAAAATTTCATAATACTCCATAAATCGATGGACTAACAACTATAAATCGCTATTCTCTAGAGAAACGGAGACAACAAAGGTTCCAAACCTCTTTGACCATCATCATATGTTAGCGCATAATGCAACTACGCATTAAAACAGTATTGTAATATTTTTTGGTTTTTTCTCAAAATCTATATATGTGTTAACACGACACAAAGAAATACCAGCATTAATGTACGTTAAACACTCCTTCATTGTACATGGGAATCTTTCTAATTTTTATCAATTAATTTAGTAGAACTTCGTAGTACTCCCTAAATCGGTGGACTAACCACTACAATGTGGATGGGAAGTGTAAACGATGCAACCTACCTGAAACTATAGATCACTTTTTCTTTCAGTGTACTTTTGCAAAACAGATCTGGTCCTCGGTCCCTGTTTTCCCGAGTATTGAGTACAATGAATCTATAGAGTTGAGGAGGCTGTGGATTGATTTGGTGTCAAGGAAGAACTTACCTCCTTCTGGAGTAGCGGCAGGACAACTAGTTCGTTGGATCTTATGGAGTATATGGATAGCAAGAAACAACCTAGTGTTTAATGATAAGCATCTCTCAGCGAATGAAACTCTTTCCAAAGCTATCGCATTGGCTCGTGAGTGGGGCTCCTGTCAGCTTCTCTACCTCCAGCAACTCGCACCATGGTCCCTCTAACAGTACCATCAACAAACTGTATTCTAATCAAAACAGATGCTGCTTGGATTGAAAGTGTAAGCATTGCAGGATTAGGTTGGATTGTGGAATCACAAAACGAACATCATCATACTCTGCCCTGCTCACCATGTGAAATCGCCTCTAGCAGCTGAAGCACTGGCTCTCCTGGAAGCATTAGTGAAATGTAGAGAGCTCGGCCTTTCAAGAATTCGGTGTGAATCAGACTCAGCGGTGCTGATCAAAGCCATCAAAGCGGAATCATCCTTGGCTGGTCTCTATGGGATCTTGGCTGACATTCAAGCTTTAGCCTTTTCTTTTGAATATATTTCTTTCCATTGGATCTCACGTATGAGAATGTAGAAGCTGATAAGCTAGCAAAGATCTTGTCTGTTGAACTGGCCTTTATGGCTTCACCTACTTTGGTTTGATCATTTAATACAAGTGTGTTTCAAAAGAAAAAATCACTACGAAATCGCTAATCTCTAGAGAAACAGAGACAACAAAGGATCCAAACCTCTATGATCATCATCATATGTTAGTGCAAGATGCAAGAATGCATTAAAATGGTATAGTCATACTTTTTAAATTTTTTTAAAAAAAATTATGTGACCCCTACGAAAATATTGAGTTTTTCTGTAGATGTTCAATATACTAAAGCTTATAATCTGTAGTATTGTTTTAAAATTTCTAACCACATTCTACATTTGTATTAATGTATTCTAAATTCTCTTTCATGGTACATGGGCATCGTTCTAATTATTTATCAATTAATTTAGTAGAACTTCGTAGTACTCCCTAAATCGGTGGACTAACCACTACAATGTGGATGGGAAGTGTAAACGATGCAACCTACCTGAAACTATAGATCACTTTTTCTTTCAGTGTACTTTTGCAAAACAGATCTGGTCCTCGGTCCCTGTTTTCCCGAGTATTGAGTACAATGAATCTATAGAGTTGAGGAGGCTGTGGATTGATTTGGTGTCAAGGAAGAACTTACCTCCTTCTGGAGTAGCGGCAGGACAACTAGTTCGTTGGATCTTATGGAGTATATGGATAGCAAGAAACAACCTAGTGTTTAATGATAAGCATCTCTCAGCGAATGAAACTCTTTCCAAAGCTATCGCATTGGCTCGTGAGTGGGGCTCCTGTCAGCTTCTCTACCTCCAGCAACTCGCACCATGGTCCCTCTAACAGTACCATCAACAAACTGTATTCTAATCAAAACAGATGCTGCTTGGATTGAAAGTGTAAGCATTGCAGGATTAGGTTGGATTGTGGAATCACAAAACAGAACATCATCATACTCTGCCCCTGCTCACCATGTGAAATCGCCTCTAGCAGCTGAAGCACTGGCTCTCCTGGAAGCATTAGTGAAATGTAGAGAGCTCGGCCTTTCAAGAATTCGGTGTGAATCAGACTCAGCGGTGCTGATCAAAGCCATCAAAGCGGAATCATCCTTGGCTGGTCTCTATGGGATCTTGGCTGACATTCAAGCTTTAGCCTTTTCTTTTGAATATATTTCTTTCCATTGGATCTCACGTATGAGAATGTAGAAGCTGATAAGCTAGCAAAGATCTTGTCTGTTGAACTGGCCTTTATGGCTTCACCTACTTTGGTTTGATCATTTAATACAAGTGTGTTTCAAAAGAAAAAATCACTACGAAATCGCTAATCTCTAGAGAAACAGAGACAACAAAGGATCCAAACCTCTATGATCATCATCATATGTTAGTGCAAGATGCAAGAATGCATTAAAATGGTATAGTCATACTTTTTAAATTTTTTTAAAAAAAATTATGTGACCCCTACGAAAATATTGAGTTTTTCTGTAGATGTTCAATATACTAAAGCTTATAATCTGTAGTATTGTTTTAAAATTTCTAACCACATTCTACATTTGTATTAATGTATTCTAAATTCTCTTTCATGGTACATGGGCATCGTTCTAATTATTTATCAATTAATTTAGTAATACTTCATATGATCTCTAAATCAGTGGACTAACCACTATAAAGTCGCTATTAAAGAGAAACGGAGACAACAAAGGTTCGAAAACTCTTTGACCATCATCATATGTTAGTGCAGGTGCAACTATGAATTAAAACATTATTGTTATATTTTTGAATTTTTCGCAAAATCTATGTCTTGAGCTTTTCGGCAAATGATCTATATACTGAAGCCTATAATCTTTAGTGTTGTTTTAAAATTTCTAACCATATTCTAAATTTATATTAATGTATTTTAAATTCTCTTTCATGGTACATGAGTATTGTTTCTATTTTTTATCAATTAATTTAGTAAAACTTCTTATAATCCCTAAATGTTGACTAACCACTATAAAATCGATATTCTCTAGAAAAACAGAAACAACAAAGGTTTCAAGCCTCTTTGACCATCATCATATGTTAGTGCAGGTGCAACTATGAATTAAAACATTATTGTTATATTTTTGAATTTTTCGCAAAATCTATGTCTTGAGCTTTTGACAAATGATCTATATACTGAAGCCTATAATCTTTAGTGTTGTTTTAAAATTTCTAACTACATTTTACATTTGTATTAATATAGGTTAAATGCTCTTTTATGGTAAATGAGAATCGTTCTAATTTTTGTCAATTAATTTAGTAATACTTCATATGATCTCTAAATCGTGGACTAACCACTATAAAGTCGCTATTAAAGAGAAACGGAGACAACAAAGGTTCGAAAACTCTTTGACCATCATCATATGTTAGTGCAGGTGCAACTATGAATTAAAACATTATTGTTATATTTTTGAATTTTTCGCAAAATCTATGTCTTGAGCTTTTCGGCAAATGATCTATATACTGAAGCCTATAATCTTTAGTGTTGTTTTAAAATTTCTAACCATATTCTAAATTTATATTAATGTATTTTAAATTCTCTTTCATGGTACATGAGTATTGTTTCTATTTTTTATCAATTAATTTAGTAAAACTTCTTATAATCCCTAAATCTGTTGACTAACCACTATAAAATCGATATTCTCTAGAAAAACAGAAACAACAAAGGTTTCAAGCCTCTTTGACCATCATCATATGTTAGTGCATGATGCAACTATGCATTAAAACAATATTGTCATATTTTTTAATTTTTTTCAAAATCTACATATAAAATCTGACGAAAATATTAAATTTTATGTTAAACGCTCTATATATAAATCCGATACTTTTAGTGATGTTTTAAAATTTCTAACTACATTTTACATTTGTATTAATATAGGTTAAATGCTCTTTTATGGTAAATGAGAATCGTTCTAATTTTTGTCAATTAATTTAGTAAAATTTCACTCAAACTAATTAAATAAATGATTAGTCTAACAGTTTTTCCCATATGACCTACTTTAAATATTACCAAATCTTTTATAACTGCATCTAAATATATCACGACTCTAACACGTTCAGTATATCACATTTGTAGTCCACACACACACACAAAAAACGATTCAAAGATATTGAAAAAACATTAAATTTTCACTTTCAGGAATGTTTATTTTTCTATTCCTTACATGTTCGATTTTTAATCATCGTAAGATAACATTTATTTCTATAGTTTTTCCATGGACACGGATCAATATATTTTTTGTGAAAAGGTATAGTAAGGAATAGAATCCGAAGGGAAAACAATCGTACTCGTACTCGTACACATGCCCCTATGATATGTGTCATGTGTTCTTAGTTTAAACAAAACAAGTTCGCGGGAAAACAAGCAGTAGGTAAAGTTTGGAATCGGATTATCATTTGAATCGGAAATATAATTGTAGAGTTGTTACAAATTATGGTTTGAACATAAAATGATGTGGTTAATAATGGTAAACAGTAGCATCGTAACGGAGAACAGCATCGCCTGTCTTCATGTCGATCTGATGAGTTTTGATATTGACGAAGCCTCTAGCCATTCTGAATTTACCACGTCCTCCCACGATCCCAATCTCTCTCTCTCCGGCTTCTTCCGCCACCGGATTCCTCGAGAACACGCTTATCGAGCTTCCGTTGAATTTCCCCGTCGTGAACGCCAAATCCGCGTACATCACGATCGTGAACTTTCTTATGTCTTTGCTCCCGGATACGTACATTCCACGCCCGTTTCCTATCTCCTTCGAATCTTTCCCGGGTCCGACGGTGAGCGGATCGTCCATCGCGAACAGGCTTCCGAATCCTACTGCCGAATCTGCGCCGCCGGTGAGATTGGCGTGTGCGATTCTGACGGCGCTGGGGTTTCTGCCACTGAGGATATCATGAAGGTAGAAGTGGAGACGTGTCACTTTCTCCTCCTTCAGATGAACCGGCTTGGTCGTCCCGTAGTAGTTGGAATCGCTATTCGCTGTAACAACCATAACGGTTAAATAGAGCGCAAAGATTAACGACATTATCCCGCTTTTCATTATTATTATGTTCTTATGCAAACTAAGAATAATATACGATGGAAAGATTAACGTCCAAACGAAATTGATTATTTATAGTAGAGTTTCATCAATGACAGTAGTACTGTAGGTAGGATATTCTTTAACAAAATGGAATGCTGCATAAAAAGAGATGGTAAATAAATGCTGCATAAATTCTATTGATATGTTCCCCTTTTGGGCAAAAAATATTAGTAAATGCAACTCAAGCAACATTTGCCAGATTTATTTACTTTTTAAGAGATTTAGATAAAAGAATAGTTAGATAGTTACTTTAAATAATAGAGATCCTAATTATTGGTTATATATCCTAGAGAGTATTTCACAATAAATTTTTATTATCTATATAAATTTCTCCAAGGTATTGATGAGTCTCTCCAAAAAATCTGGGAATCTCTTTACACAAAAGGGGTGATTGGTTGTAAATGATTTAGACATCTAAAATTTAGTATAGAATCATATATATTAATCAATCAAGTTTTTATTTCTTTAAATCTTTAGAGAATTAAAAGCTGTAGATTTATGTCCAGAATAAAAAAAAATATTGTTTTCCAAAACTATAGCACAAAAATTTACAGCAACTTAAATTTTACATCAGAAAACATAAAGTTATAGCTCATTCAAATCATCCCCAAGGACTATGAATCCAGTGAGCATATCAAAAGCTTTGGAACATATGTTATATTGTATAGGGATATATATTCTTACAAAAACTATGTACTAAGAAACAAAAATATGAATGTGAATGACAAATTCCACAAAAATGAACCCCGAAAACACTAATACAAAAGACAATCCATGTATACACAAAAGGCTCTACATTGTTCCCCGACTAGAGAGAGATGATGATGATGATGATGTTCTCGTTCAGTCTAAACGAAGTTAAGTTATCAGATAACCTTTGGTTGCTAATACTCAGTACTGTACAAGCTTACTAGATGTTCTTCGTTAAAGCTCTTCCCTGATTCCTGCCATCTCAACGTTCCTGAAGAAGTTTCTTCCTCTTCCCTCGTTGCATGCAGTATAACTGTTCCTGTCAGCACAGTGATGAATCCACATATCTCAGATGCTATGCTCTCTGTGTTTTGCCCATACCAGTCCTGTCCAATACTTTTTTGTCACAGTCCAATACTCATTTTATTAAACCCACCCCCTCTTCCTTTTTTATTCCTTCTTAAAGAAGACCCATGATGTAATGAGTATATGTTTTCTCTTTATCTTTTAGCTTTATATAAACTACCTTGAACATGATGGCACTAGCAACGATTGTGAGGGTAGTGAACATCACATAATAGATTGGAGACACAATTGCTGCGTTGAATGTGTCCAGCGCCTGCCAACACAAAACAAACATAACTAGAACTAACCAAATGTGCGCAACATACAACAAGTACAAGTTCCCTTTTATTAAAAAAAATATACTTTGTTAAGGTAGATCATCTGCATAACGACACATATAGCAGCAACCATGACAAAAAAAACCAAGTCTCTCGATACCAAATCTGGTTTATACCCAGTGTTAACTTTATAGCAATCCCCACAGCCTTTATGCTCATAACCTCATATAAACATAAAAAAAAACTTGCTTTTTAGACAAGAAGAAGAAGAAGAATAAATAGAGGTGAAAAGTAAATCCAAATTTAAGAAAACATACGGTGAAAGAACCCATCGAAGAACAGATTCCGGTATAAACAAGAATGTTGATTTGGCCGCAGAGAGGTTCACAGTAGAGAATCAAAGCCAGGACAATGGACATTGATGTGGCCACGTAAATAAGAAAAGCTGTCTCATTAAAAAAAAAAAAAAAGGAAAGGATTCTCAGATACTATAAGACACACAATGTGAGAGAGAAAGAGGGAAACCTGGTTGCATAGCAAGTTTCCAGATCTCGTCAACAGAATTGGGAGTGTGCTCTTGAGGAGCATGGGTGACGATCATAACGGAGCCAACGATGCAGCAAACACATCCCCAGACTCCCATTTTCCTGAGTTTTTCGTTTAAGAGGAAGTGTGCCAAAACAGCACTAGGAGGCAGAAAAATGAAAGGTAAGAGGTGACATAACTACCTCTTCTTATCAGGAGATTGTTCAGAAATGATTAAAGGAGAGTTACCCACCTGATGATAATACTTAAATCACCGAGAGGAGTGACGAGTACAGCGGGAGCATAAACATAAGCTACAAAGTTTGCAATTTCTCCAAAAGCCACTGTAAATGTATAGCTAATTAAAAATTAAGAAATGATTGAGGAACAGAGGAAGAAAGGGTAAACACACTCACTTGTCAGCAAGCCAACCCACCAAAGTGGTTCTAACAAATATGTATAACCTCCAAAGCCTGCAAAACTCATAATATACTTTCTTTTTTTTAAAAAAAAAATCTACAGATAGATAGAGAGTGATGTTCTTCGGACCACTAACAAGGTGGTGAGTGGTTCAAACATGATATTTTTACCAGACAAAAAAAATCATTCCGATATCAAAATCCAATTCAGCATATAAAAAGGAGCAGGAACGAACCAGCAGGGGTTCCATCGGCAGCAGCACGTTTGAGACCTTTCTTCTTCAAAATGAAGCTCGAACCTACGAATACACTCGACGCCACTGCTAATACCAATCCCTTGTCATTGTCCGTCACCATTCTTTTTTTAATTATTATCGATCGCCTTTTTTGTTCTCTATTTTCCAGCTAAACGACGTCGAATCTTACAACTTCTGGTAATAAAATCTGGATTGCAAAGGAAAATTATGCTCTCTATCATATTTTTGAAATACCACTCAGTTTATTTTATATTGTTATGGCACTGCAACCCTCAAGAAAAAATAAGATATGTCGTCAAATTACTACACTGATCATAATCTCATCATAATAAAAGAGAAAGGAATCATTACCATATTATTGCTGGAATAGTTACGCAAACAGTCTACATATATATAACTCGATCGGAGATAAAGCAAACAAAGATTAAATGAGACAAAAGCAACCAAAATATTAAACATGCATGCAACAATTTAAAAAAAAAAATACGAGTAAACGTTTAAAGTTTCAAGGGTGTGTTGGCAAGGGAGGCCATTTGCCGAACTTGGGATGGTGAATGTATTTAGGAGGAAGAGGTGGAAACTTTGGAAGTGGTGGACATGGCTTCTTCGGAATCACCACCGGTGGCACGTAGATTGGTGGATGCTCTATCTTCGGCGGCGGCTTGTAGATCGGGACTGGTGGTGGGAGCTCGATCTTTGGGGGGCATGCCTTCTTCGGTGGCGGCTTGTGAACGTGAACCGGCGGTGGGCATGGCTTCTTAGGAGGTGAATGCTCTATCTTTGGTGGCGGCTTGTAAACGGGAACAGGAGGTGGGTGCTCTATCTTCGGAGATTTAGGAGGACAAGGCTTCTTAGGAGCCGGTGGTGGAAGCTCCACCTTTGGGGGTGGATCGTGAACCGGGACAGGTGGCGGAAGCTCTACCTTTGGTGGTGGTGGAACCTCCTCAGGGGGAGGTGGGCAAGGTTTCTTGAATTTAGGAAACGGTGGAGGTAAAGGGAAATGATGTTCAAATCCCTTAAAAGGAGGGAACTTAGGCATAGGCCAAAAGAATTTGGAAACACAAAGTTCAGGTGTAAACCTCAGGTTTTGTTTGAGGCCCAAAACGTGTTTGTCTCCGGATGTGTATAGAAACACGATCTTGTTTGACTCAAGGCCGTCGTGAGCCGGACAAGGTGCTCCCGCCGCACTGTGAAGCTGGGCATAACACTCCTCCTTTAAAGCTCCGTCGTCAGAGATAATGTCATGAGGAAGAACTTTCAGACCGAACTTTCCTTCCTCATCAATGTTTCCAGAACCTTTTGTAACAAAATGCCCTTTCTCCCCCTTACATTCAATCGTCACTCGGAGTCCTTGATAAAAGTAGTAATACCCACACATCTTTCAAATAACCACACTACATACTATATAAAAATATATATATATTATTAATCCTGGTGGTTGGTTACCTGTGAATGCATGGGGATTTTTGATTTTGCTCTCGGCGTAACCAACAACTTCGACGACACGAGCGAGGGATAGAGTCGCTGAAAATAGAACCGACCACACGAGGAGAATGAGGCATGGAACCGAACCTCGAGGCTCGGGTATGATCCTCATTGGGATTCTCACCCTCTGACACACTACGTGTACTCTCCCGTTTCCTTAAAATGGAGTATACGAAGTTTATAAGAAGAAAAGAAACTATATCTAGAAGATGATATGATTATAGAGCTAGAGTCCTAATAGAGAGGCTCCCTCTCGTTTATATAATGGTCTTGTCATAGTTATTTTTGTTGTTGTTAAATGAACTTAATTATTACTTCATAATCTGTGTTTTTTTTTACCACCAATAATTCGGGGGTTTCTTTTATTTGGAGGTATCGTCATGGAATGGAATTTTCATTTATTTAGTTATTGTCATGGTCCATCTTATTGTTGTAATTATGTCTATTCAGCAATAATATTATACCTTTCATTCAGTGTGGTTGAAACAATTTGACTTTTATATTTCTTTACTTATATTTATACAACTAAGGCTTTCACTTTCTTTTTTTTTTTAACACAAACTTCATTAAACTAGAAACTTCAAATCCCTGCTGTGTTCAATACAAACGAGAGCTGCAACCTTGTTGTTTTCCCGGGGGATCCAAACAAAGGAGATACTAACAAAAGACATAGAGAGATAATAATGTCTGCAACAAAGGAGATACCAACAACAAAGGCTTTCACATTTACCTTTTTGTTGCATGAAACACATATAGATACAAATGAGTTAAAAACTAGCAAATCAAGTAGAAAGGAGAGTAACCACCGGAGGTAAAGTTAATGAAGTGACTGCAGGATGACCATGAATATATTTTGTTAACTGTTTTTGTCAGTGGTCACATGCTATATATGTAATTTATGTAAAAACAACAAATGAATGACTGTGTATACGTGCAACCAAACCCAAATTGAAGCGAATCACATGATGGTTAGAAGAAAAACTTTAATATTTATGGAAAAAGATAGTCACACTTCTTGTGCTTCGATCCCGACCCCTCCTCCTTCATTATACTCTTTTATTTGATGTTTTCTTGTAATCCATGCAATACTTTTTATATGCATGGTTAAAATTAATTACGTTGGGCATGCAGAAACCATTGTAAGTAGACCAATGTACCAGATATAAATTAAGATATACTGTCGAATTTGGTCAGAGAAGAGCAGCTTGAGACATTGGCATGTAGTTAGATAGGAGATAGAAGTGAGTTCATAAAAAAAAAGAGATAGCAGTGAATTTTTGTCATCAGTCTTGTATATGAGTCGGCAAGGCCCATAACCGTATGCAAACTAGTATTTTTCGTATTTTGTTGTATGGTAGTCAAGTTATACATGAGAATATCTTCTTCTTTTTTTAACTTGAGAATGTCCTTGTGCATAATAAATCTCTACCTACCAATCCAGGCTCATTAATAGGATCGCTTTGGACAGTTGGGCAATAAGAGGCTCACGTTAGAAGATAGTGTATCAATCCTCCGGTGGAATGTCTGCAAATTAAATACCTTCACACTGTACAATTATCATCACTAAGTCCCGTTTCTTAAATGGAAGAACATGTAATAAATAGCATTATGAGTATAATCGAGTGGGAGTGCAGCCTGAGCGAGCGACTATGCTTCCATATATTTAGAGTTAATTAAAAATTAGTTGATAATATACTTAGATTTTATTATGTTAGTTGTTTCGATATGCTTTCCAAGCCACTCTATGTGCAGTTTGGGCAGAACGGAATGGTAGGAGGTTTGGAGAGGACCCAAAGGCTGTGTCAGGGCTTACAAAAATCATCGACAAACAAGTTTGAAATCGTATCTCAAGCATCAGACATAGCCACAACTCAGCTTATCAGGGAGCCATGAGAACTTGGTTATCCTTTAGATGATCCTACTTTCTAATGTAAAGCAAAGTTTCAATTTCTTTTGAAATTTAAACAAGCAACTTTGGTTGTAAACAGTATTTTTTGTTTTAATTAATTTAACATTCTTTCAAAAAAAAAAATATACTTAGATTGATGTTGCATTCTTTTACATATAGCATACAAACTTAACAGTTTCGTTATAATCGGTCGACGTGTCATACAAGCAGAGCTGGACCTGAGATTTAGGAGGCTCTATTCAAAATTAGAAATATATATTTAATTTTTATTTATTTTTTTTAAATTAATTTTGCTATTTATAAAAAACAAAAGTTAGTTTGAACTATTTATTTTTGTTTAAGGAAAAATCAAAGTTGTAAGTTTCAATAACATAAAATATATTTTCTTATTTTATTTCAACTATTAAATTTATTTATTAAAACCATAATAACAAGAAAAAAACTATGTAATATCTAACTTTTATATGTAACTATATTAATGCATATACATAAATTGTTTTTCTTTTAATATGGGGGCCCCACAAAGTAGGGGTCCCATTCAAATGTTTCATAAAACAACCCTCAAGCCCGGCTCTGCATACAAGATTTATGATAACAGCCAGAAAATGTTTAAGAGATCATAGCCGGATGCAAAACAGTCAATGTAATATAAAATCTAAGAGGTTTAAAAATAAAGCGATTTAAAGTATATAGTGAATACAAGAATGGACAATTATTATAGTAAGAATGGGTTTTTAAGTAAATACATATAACTAAGCGACTGTGAAATGTTTATATGTGATAGGGAAGGAAGACAAAACCTAACACAAGTAGCAGCAATAACTGTTGGTTGACAATCAGAAGTAGCAAACAAGGAAGATGGCATACATATTTGGGGAAACCAAGGGCACATGGTGTGAGTTTTGTGATATTAATTTTGTTAGGTGAAATGTGACATATATGTGAACTGTATATGGTTCCACATTGATTGATCATTTGACAATGGTATAGGTTTTTCTCAAAACATGTTACAAAAGAAAAATATCCAGATCAGGATCTTGACATATTCTGCGAGTAAAGAAATACATTGTTTATATATATATATATTGAATGGACCAGAAGATTTTTACTAGTAGGAGCAAACACAAAGTCCAAAATTAATAATACAGAGGTTTGGTGAAATGTGCAAACAATAATGTAAATGGTACCTTAACGAACGTAAAACAATGTGTTGGGGAGATTGGGATTTTTTTTTTAATGTGTGTTAATATTATGTGGTCTGGTCTGTGGGAAAACTACAATTTTATTAAACAAAATCAATAATAATGGGCCAAAAGTCATGGACTCATAAAGTAACACAAACAATGGGACTATTAGTTGCTTGGTAAGAGGGAGAATGAAAAGTCTGATACATGCGGTGTGGTTATGGGTGAGGAGGCAACCACCGAAGGTGAAGGCATTTCTGGCAGTGGTGAATGGAATGGCGGCTTTGGTTGTGCTGAGATTCATAGTCCACGATCATGACAATCTCTTCGTTGCAGCCGAAGCAGTTCACTCAGTCGGGATCTGTGTTCGCATCTACAAACTCATCAAGGAAAAGACCAGTGTGAGACGGAAAACTTGATAGGATAGATCCTAAACTAGAAATTTTACTATGAATTCGAAGAACGGGTAAACAAAGACGGAGATGATCACGAAATAGAAAGATCAACCCGAAAGACTGAGTTTAAATGCTAAGTTCATGTATGAACTTTAGTTGCTTGAGGAGAATGTAATAGATTAGAAAATGTTTATTGATTGAATGAAAGTAAAGCTTGCCTTAAGCATGGCGGATCTAGAAAATATATTGAGTGGGGGCATAATTAATTAATTAATTATTATTCAAATTAATTATTATTCAATAATATTCTTTAAATGTGTTCTAATATTTTCAATAAGAATAACATTTAGAAGAAAAATAAATTTGTGAAATAATATAACTAAAAATAAATGAAGAAAAATAGTGAATATACTAACAAAATGATATGAAAAAAGTACTTGAATTCAAAAAAAAAATGTATATATACATATATATTTTTGGTTTTTTTGAACACACTTGAACTCAAAATATATAAAAACAAAAGTTTTAGAATGAAACCAACATAGGAACAAAGAAAAAGAACATGAGAAAATAATGAAACACGGTCAAGAAAAGAAACCAGAAAAGTAAAGGAAAGATAAAAATAAGACTATTTAAGGTTGCAGATGGGTTCTAACGTTGGTCTAGTGGGGGCAGAAAAACGTTTTAACCAATAAGGCAGCAGAACACATTGTTCTCCTAGTGTATTTAAATTTAATTAGAGATTTTACTGGGGGCAGCTGCCCCCATGATGCGTAACGTAGATCCGCCCATGACCTTAAGGCTACAATATATAGTAAATCAAAGAGAATATTAAACTAATTAGGAAAAGAGATAAAACTAATTAGGAAAAGAGATAAAGCCAAGCATAATAAAGAAAACTAACAATTAGATAACAATAACTATGATATGTGACTGTGCAGGTAATCTGGTATTGGACACGAGGGAAGATTGCTGGTGGCATATTGGGATATGGATTGTATCAATGGTTCTCATCTCTGAGGTTGTTCAAACTTTCATTCTTGCCAATTTCTGTTACTACTACGTCAAAAGGTTACCACCACCCTTTAGAGGCTTTCACTATACCACTCTTTTAGCTATTTTATTTTTACAAAGTATAAAAGATTCAACCATTTATTTTTGTCTTTGTGCAGTGTTTTCGGAGGGTAGCTTGTTCTCCGGCTTCCGTCTGGAGTAGTATAAGTTTTTCTTTTAAAATTAGAATACTCGAGTAGTGATATGTAATCTTTCTAACTTGGGAAATACGGTTCAGTTTTTTTCTTTACCTCTGATCTTAACGTTTACGTGTCTGAGAGCTGACTCGGTGATGAAACTGTCTTAGTGTCTTGTAGTATATTTTTGACAATTTTTTTGCCACAATTCGTGGACCATTGAGTTGTTATATCCTTGGCGAGTTTGCCTGAAAACTGAAGTTTAACATTCTCAAGAATGATGAGTACTTGATGAATCATGCATGGGGTTTGATTATATTTGAATCAACTCACTTTTAAGTGAGGAAAAAAGAGTGTTACAATGTCTCTGTTTCACTTTCAAGGAGAGATGTCATCCTCATCTCATCTCTTGAAGAAAACTAATTCGGAATAGAAAAAAATGTACAAAATCAATAATGAAAAAAGGTTATTCGAGTGAGCCATGCATGATCGATCAGTTGAGGCGAGAAGCAAGGTTGATAAAGGTTTCTTCACTGCAAGGAATTGTGAGGCCACCCATTGGATGATCATATCCATATTCTTCCTCTGCCCTTCTTAGTAGATCTTGAAATGAAGGTTCTTTCAAGTACGAAATGGGAACTACAAATCTCTTCATCTTCCTTTCTCCTACGTAAACCGCTAAGTAGCCTTTTGGAACATCAATAGAGCTAGAGGAAGAAGAAGAGAACAGTTTTGCTTGACGGAGAATCTGCTTTGATGATTGTAAATTGATGATTGTAACACGCGAGGTACCCTGATCGCCGTGGATTGTCTTTGTGTGTTTCTTGAATTGTAAGTTTAATTCTTTACTGCTGAATGTGAGAACTTGAAGAGCATAAAAAGGACCTAATGATGAGTCCAGTATATATAGATAAGGGCATTGTTTGAAGATAACGTTTTATTTTGGTTAGACAAGTTTCAGTTCATAAATTAACACCAACCAGCACATGGCTTTGCCGGACCACGGCATGGTATGTAAGGGACCGCTAGTGATCAACTTCATCATTTCTGATGTGAAGACACAAATCAACATGACCACTTGTTAGTTAGATAAGACATTATAACTTGTCAAATTTTCAATTCCTGCCACAGAAAATTTTGAAGGCTTTTTGTGACTTTGTCTGTATATGATCAAGTCATGTGGTCCTCTCTTTTAAATATCACTGAGAAGAAGTTACTACTTAATCAGTGATATATAGAGATGGTTCTTTAGGTTCACATCTTCAAGTCCCTACATAATCTATAGAGAGATTTGGCTTGTGATGATGTCCTTGAGACAAATAGCCCCAATGAAGTTATCATGTAGGACATCATATCGTAAATATTGAAATAACACTTTCTATAAACATAAGAGATGGAATGTTAAAATTTATCTTATCGTAAATGTTGAAGCTTTATATTCTCACCGATTTGATTCTCTTTTTTTTTTAACTTCTTTCGCGGAAGATTGAACACCACAATTATATAGGCCCAAACAAATTTTAAATAGAAGTCCAAGCCCATAAATTAAACGACTTAATTCCCTCTAATTTGCACTGTTTTGTATTTGCGTACGTCTTTGTAATCGTTTCTTTGTCCCCATTAATTAAATTATGATCCTTCTTTTTCGCCCTTTTGTTAGTTAAGTTAGTAAACCCTTGTTTTTCTTCCTACACCGACCCCCGTAGAGACGTGGAAATGGGATAAACCCTCAGGTGCAGTTACCAGGTCAAACGGGGAAAGAGAGGATTTTTACTCTTATGTATGTATTCAATTATTTGATTTATTATAATGAACTCAGAGAAATAATTAAGCCTCACATGCCAAATTAAGTACCTCAAAACCCTACCTCAACTCCCATTTAATTAGCATATGTGGCTAACGAAAGCTTAGTCCTATCTTTTGCCATCTTGATCCTTTTCTCTAGGTGCCACTCTGTTTCCTTTTTTTTACCCTTGATGTTGCACTTTTGAAGTTCAACTGTTGATTGATCATCGTACAAGAAAAACTACCCGGTCTGAGCTCACAATATTATGTCTCTTTTGGATCTAAGTTTGCTGCAGCCCATCCATGCATGTGATGAAAGACCCTAAATTTCACGTCAGATCTTGCCACCTATATTTTTTATTTGACTTAGTAACAGAGCTCATGGTTTTTCTTTCACGTCAATATAGAACCTAGATTCAATCACTTCCTATACGAAACATACATCGCACCTCCAAGTTTTTTTCTTCTTAGAGAGCATGATTAATGGAGGTTCTTAGCGGAATATAAGAAACCGTATCTTAACTTTTAACCGAAAAATCTAAGAACCGGTTCTTAGCTTTTTCAGTTAAAAGAAAAACTACACCCTAAGAACCCCAGATTAATTATGCTCTTATACTTGACTGGTTTTTTCTCAGATTTTAGAGTTTTTTCATATTTTAAATATAAAAAATGAAAATGATAATAATAAACTTGGAGATGAAGAGCATTTCTGGCAGTGGTGAATGGAATTGCGGCTTTGGTTGTGCTGAGATTCATAGTCCACGATCATGACAATCTCTTCGTTGCAGCCGAAGCAGTTCACTCAGTCGGGATCTGTGTTCGCATCTACAAACTCATCAAGGAAAAGACCAGTGTGAGACGGAAAACTTGATAGGATAGATCCTAAACTAGAAATTTTACTATGAATTCGAAGAACGGGTAAACAAAGACGGAGATGATCACGAAATAGAAAGATCAACCCGAAAGACTGAGTTTAAATGCTAAGTTCATGTATGAACTTTAGTTGCTTGAGGAGAATGTAATAGATTAGAAAATGTTTATTGATTGAATGAAAGTAAAGCTTGCCTTAAGCAGTGGCGGATCTAGAAAATATATTGAGTGGGGGCATAATTAATTAATTAATTATTATTCAAATTAATTATTATTCAATAATATTCTTTAAATGTGTTCTAATATTTTTCAATAAGAATAACATTTAGAAGAAAAATAAATTTGTGAAATAATATAACTAAAAAATAAATGAAGAAAAATAGTGAATATACTAACAAAATGATATGAAAAAAGTACTTGAATTCAAAAAAAAAATGTATATATACATATATATTTTTTGTTTTTTTGAACACACTTGAACTCAAAATATATAAAAACAAAAGTTTTAGAATGAAACCAACATAGGAACAAAGAAAAAAGAACATGAGAAAAATAATGAAACACGTGGTCAAGAAAAAGAAACCAGAAAAGTAAAGGAAAGATAAAAATAGCACTATTTAAGGTTGCAGATGGGTTCTAACGTTGGTCTAGTGGGGGCAGAAAAAACGTTTTAACCAATAAGGCA
The DNA here is from genome assembly GCA_016771965.1 of Brassica carinata. NCBI lineage: Eukaryota > Viridiplantae > Streptophyta > Magnoliopsida > Brassicales > Brassicaceae > Brassica > Brassica carinata. Next base: position 332,587 of record JAAMPC010001585.1, on the reverse strand, counting down.
GCAGAACACATTGTTCTCCTAGTGTATTTAAATTTAATTAGAGATTTTACTGGGGGCAGCTGCCCCCATGATGCGTAACGTAGATCCGCCCATGACCTTAAGGCTACAATATATAGTAAATCAAAGAGAATATTAAACTAATTAGGAAAAGAGATAAAACTAATTAGGAAAAGAGATAAAGCCAAGCATAATAAAGAAAACTAACAATTAGATAACAATAACTATGATATGTGACTGTGCAGGTAATCTGGTATTGGACACGAGGGGAAGATTGCTGGTGGCATATTGGGATATGGATTGTATCAATGGTTCTCATCTCTGAGGTTGTTCAAACTTTCATTCTTGCCAATTTCTGTTACTACTACGTCAAAAGGTTACCACCACCCTTTAGAGGCTTTCACTATACCACTCTTTTAGCTATTTTATTTTTACAAAGTATAAAAGATTCAACCATTTATTTTTGTCTTTGTGCAGTGTTTTCGGAGGGTAGCTTGTTCTCCGGCTTCCGTCTGGAGTAGTATAAGTTTTTCTTTTAAAATTAGAATACTCGAGTAGTGATATGTAATCTTTCTAACTTGGGAAATACGGTTCAGTTTTTTTCTTTACCTCTGATCTTAACGTTTACGTGTCTGAGAGCTGACTCGGTGATGAAACTGTCTTAGTGTCTTGTAGTATATTTTTGACAATTTTTTTGCCACAATTCGTGGACCATTGAGTTGTTATATCCTTGGCGAGTTTGCCTGAAAACTGAAGTTTAACATTCTCAAGAATGATGAGTACTTGATGAATCATGCATGGGGTTTGATTATATTTGAATCAACTCACTTTTTAAGTGAGGAAAAAAGAGTGTTACAATGTCTCTGTTTCACTTTCAAGGAGAGATGTCATCCTCATCTCATCTCTTGAAGAAAACTAATTCGGAATAGAAAAAAATGTACAAAATCAATAATGAAAAAGGTTATTCGAGTGAGCCATGCATGATCGATCAGTTGAGGCGAGAAGCAAGGTTGATAAAGGTTTCTTCACTGCAAGGAATTGTGAGGCCACCCATTGGATGATCATATCCATATTCTTCCTCTGCCCTTCTTAGTAGATCTTGAAATGAAGGTTCTTTCAAGTACGAAATGGGAACTACAAATCTCTTCATCTTCCTTTCTCCTACGTAAACCGCTAAGTAGCCTTTTGGAACATCAATAGAGCTAGAGGAAGAAGAAGAGAACAGTTTTGCTTGACGGAGAATCTGCTTTGATGATTGTAAATTGATGATTGTAACACGCGAGGTACCCTGATCGCCGTGGATTGTCTTTGTGTGTTTCTTGAATTGTAAGTTTAATTCTTTACTGCTGAATGTGAGAACTTGAAGAGCATAAAAAGGACCTAATGATGAGTCCAGTATATATAGATAAGGGCATTGTTTGAAGATAACGTTTTATTTTGGTTAGACAAGTTTCAGTTCATAAATTAACACCAACCAGCACATGGCTTTGCCGGACCACGGCATGGTATGTAAGGGACCGCTAGTGATCAACTTCATCATTTCTGATGTGAAGACACAAATCAACATGACCACTTGTTAGTTAGATAAGACATTATAACTTGTCAAATTTTCAATTCCTGCCACAGAAAATTTTGAAGGCTTTTTGTGACTTTGTCTGTATATGATCAAGTCATGTGGTCCTCTCTTTTAAATATCACTGAGAAGAAGTTACTACTTAATCAGTGATATATAGAGATGGTTCTTTAGGTTCACATCTTCAAGTCCCTACATAATCTATAGAGAGATTTGGCTTGTGATGATGTCCTTGAGACAAATAGCCCCAATGAAGTTATCATGTAGGACATCATATCGTAAATATTGAAATAACACTTTCTATAAACATAAGAGATGGAATGTTAAAATTTATCTTATCGTAAATGTTGAAGCTTTATATTCTCACCGATTTGATTCTCTTTTTTTTTTAACTTCTTTCGCGGAAGATTGAACACCACAATTATATAGGCCCAAACAAATTTTAAATAGAAGTCCAAGCCCATAAATTAAACGACTTAATTCCCTCTAATTTGCACTGTTTTGTATTTGCGTACGTCTTTGTAATCGTTTCTTTGTCCCCATTAATTAAATTATGATCCTTCTTTTCGCCCTTTTGTTAGTTAAGTTAGTAAACCCTTGTTTTCTTCCTACACCGACCCCCGTAGAGACGTGGAAATGGGATAAACCCTCAGGTGCAGTTACCAGGTCAAACGGGGAAAGAGAGGATTTTTACTCTTATGTATGTATTCAATTATTTGATTTATTATAATGAACTCAGAGAAATAATTAAGCCTCACATGCCAAATTAAGTACCTCAAAACCCTACCTCAACTCCCATTTAATTAGCATATGTGGCTAACGAAAGCTTAGTCCTATCTTTTGCCATCTTGATCCTTTTCTCTAGGTGCCACTCTGTTTCCTTTTTTTTACCCTTGATGTTGCACTTTTGAAGTTCAACTGTTGATTGATCATCGTACAAGAAAAACTACCCGGTCTGAGCTCACAATATTATGTCTCTTTTGGATCTAAGTTTGCTGCAGCCCATCCATGCATGTGATGAAAGACCCTAAATTTCACGTCAGATCTTGCCACCTATATTTTTTATTTGACTTAGTAACAGAGCTCATGGTTTTTCTTTCACGTCAATATAGAACCTAGATTCAATCACTTCCTATACGAAACATACATCGCACCTCCAAGTTTTTTTCTTCTTAGAGAGCATGATTAATGGAGGTTCTTAGCGGAATATAAGAAACCGTATCTTAACTTTTAACCGAAAAATCTAAGAACCGGTTCTTAGCTTTTTCAGTTAAAAGAAAAACTACACCCTAAGAACCCCAGATTAATTATGCTCTTATACTTGACTGGTTTTTTCTCAGATTTTAGAGTTTTTTCATATTTTAAATATAAAAAATGAAAATGATAATAATAAACTTGGAGATGAAGAGCGTTTTTTTGAACAAAGAGCAGAGTTGTAATAACAGGACAGATTTTCAAGGGGGTTCCTGATTTCTGGCCACGGAAGTAGAAAACAGAGATACAAGAAGACTTATTCTTGGACCAGACAATGGATTGTGTTATTTCATATTCGATATCTTTTAAAAAAAGAAATAAAATATTGTTAAAATTAAAAGGTAAAAAGAAATAAATAAAAAATAGTAGTAATTACAAAAAAAATAGTTTTAACGTCGTCAGCAAAACATTAAACCCTAAATCCTAATCTCTAAACCCTAAATCCTAAACCCTAAACCCTTGGGTAAACCCTAAACTCTAGGATAAATCTTAAACTCTAAATCAAAATCACTAAACAATAAAACACTCAAGGGTTTAGGGTTTAGGATTTAAGGTTTAGAGTTTTAAGGTTTAGTGTTTTTATTTAGAGTTTAGGATTTATCCAAGGGTTTAGGGTTTACCCAAGGGTTTAGAGTTTATCCAAGGGTTTAGGGTTTACCCAAAGGTTTAGGATTTAGGATTTAGGGTTTATTGTTTTGCTGACGACGTTAAAAATATTATTTTAATTCTTTTTTCTGTAGCTGCTATTTTTTTGTTTTTACTTTTTTTTTGAAAAAACATAATATAATTTGATAATATTTTGTTTCTTTTTTTTTAAAAGATATCGAATTTGAAATAATGAAATCATGTTGGCTGGTTGGTGAACATAGATAAATTCAGTTCTAAATAAATCTGTCCTTAATAAAAAGAAAGGTGTAAAAATGGAAAGCTGTACAAAAGAGGACAGTATTAGGTAGGGAAGGAGGAGGAAGCAAGAGTAACATGGGGAAGGGCTTTCATGTGGTTGGTCGATGAGACGAAAGAATAACGACGCGTCTTTTTCAGTCCGTAAGGCGAAGTTGTCCCTTCAAAGATCCGTAATTTTCTCCCTCTTTCACTCCAAAATTTTCCCAAACAAATCTCGTTCGAAGAACATGCTTCCTAGCCCCTCTCTCTCTCTCTCTCTCTGACAACGACCCCAATCTCTCTCTCTCCATTTGTGGTTGATAAGAGAGAAAACATGATTCCATATTATTCTTATTCACCTGTTGGTTGATGTGATTAATTTCGGATGTAACCCGCAAGAATAATCAACTCGAGATCAAAGTTTAACCTTTTCAGAGTTGCGTGTATTACAAGTAACAATCGTTGCTATCTGATTTTTTAGGATTTTTAGAACATCCTTTGCTCAAACAGGATAAAATAATACACAAGGCAATTGCACTAAATGACCAAGAAATATATTAAAATGTAGATAAACATACTTCAAAAGTTAAAATGTTCTGAAAAAGAGAAATAGTAACGTCATTTACTTAATGAACTTTTGTAATATGTTTCATTGAACTTATAAAATATCTACAGTCTGCATTATGGCCGACGCCGTGGATTAGGAAGAGGAACATCACAAGTTACAAAGATGGGAAGCTCGAGATCGTGAGACGTTTACATGTTCTTTTGTCCCTAACCTTTTACGACCAGATACAAAGATATATTAAATGCTCATTGTCTTTAAGCATATAACCATCGAACATCGTCGTGGCCTAGTGGTTTCCACTAGAGGAGGAGTTGCCGTGTTGGTCCAGGTCAGGGATCAACTCCCCTCTAATGCGAAATTATTAGCTCCACATGTGGCCACGCGGATATAGGCTCATGCTTACGGCCCATTTGAATACCCGGGAGAGGATCCATCCGTGGATTACACCTTCCACCCGAGGGTTAGGTCTGTGTCTTTAATAGACCCGGGTTTAACCATTTTTGTCCGGACGAGGTAGTCCAAGTGGCAGGACGGGCCTGTGGTGGCAACCACCATCCGAGTTCGATTCCCCCCATGCGGAAACTACCCTGCCTCTTCGGACACCAAAGCGGTCTTGGGTTCGATCTGGCAGGAGTAAAACCCTCCTGCGTGAAGTGGGCCATTGCTTGGCCAGGGTCAGGGAATGGCATGGCGGAACCCTGGATTATCAAAAAAACATTGTCAATATATTGTGAACAAATACAGTCACTTGCGGACAAGAGTCAAAGGCGAATCTTTCTCATTTTTTTCTGTATTTTCATGCATTTGTTACAATGTGTCATCTTAAAGAGATATTCTATTATCAAATGGTTGTAATTAAATAGTTTTGTTTGCTGGTAATACATTTGCATTGGTTTCTATTGGTTACAATATTCGTCTTTGGAGTTCATCACATGACAGTTGTGAATCTGGCAATTTGTTAGCCTTAGGTCCTAAAAAATCTATATATATATATATATATATATAGATTTGTTGAAAAGAAATTATATAATAGTTTCAAATCGCGTGATTAGCCTATTTTAATTTTAAAAGATGTAGATACAGCAATCGTATAATGTTTAAATATTATCTTGATTCTAGTCCGGCGATGACACCATTTAATTTGTTGGTTTAGACAATGGATTGATTCTCTCTCCTTGTCAACATATTTGTCCACTTTAGTTAGAGTGTACATTATGGGCTGCTAGTTTGTGATTACTTAGAATCTAATTACCGAGGATAGAGTATTTAAAGATGACCAACAAAAAATATCATAAACTAGAGGTAATAAATCAAATGCATGCTTTCAACTCTACATGCTTAGCCAAATATATTAATGGAAAACATATAATATGTACTTAATTGTGGTACATATTTACATACCTATTCGTACATAATTATAAAGTATAGTTACCACATTGATATTTTCCCTATTTATGACAATAGCTAATGAAAGAGAGTGAGAGGAGGGACCATGGTGTCTTGGGGAGGACCAACAATGAAATTAAATCGCAATGGGTTTGGATCCCACACTGTCACATGCGTTTCTATATCCCTCCTGCTTTTCTTCTGCTCCTTAAAAATAAAACTGTATATATCTACAGTTATATATTAAATTATTAATATCAATATAACAATCATAGTTCTCTATAATATGCAAGTGACTTGCTATTGGAATAGACATACTAATATTTAAAACATCTAATTACCCTCATCGCCGTTCTTTAAATAATCAGCTCAAAAATCATATTAGTTTTTATTTATAATAAATTCGTAGTTTCCATTTTCTTATACTCGATATGATAATTCCTTCATACAGTTAGCTGGCTGCTGAATTTTCGTTCGAAATGTATAATTATATTTTGGAAGAGTCTTACAAGATGGCATTAACCAAATTTTAGATTACTGATAATAATTTGATTATATATTAGTATTAAATCAAGATGAGATAATGTAAGAACTTTAAAAATAATAGTAATATTGCTTTAACATCCTATCCTCATCCTCCTCCATAAATAACCCCTTTTCGCAACCTATCTCTCATCAAACACTTCCCCTTTCTCCTCCAAATTGTCTCCTCACTCCCTCATCTCATCAAGAAGTCAAACACTAGCTAAAACTAAAACAATGGCGGTAAAGAGATCTTCGAAGGTAACACAAACAGCAATGTTAAAGCAAATCCTCAAGAGGTGCTCGAGCTTAGGTAAGAAACAATGCTACGACGAGGAAGGCCTCTCTCTTGACGTACCAAAGGGACATTTTCCTGTTTACGTAGGCGAAAAGCGTATGAGGTACATCGTACCAATCACCTTCTTGTCTCATCCCGAATTTCTGATCCTTCTTCAACAAGCAGAGGAAGAGTTCGGTTTCCACCACGACATGGGAGGACTCACCATCCCTTGTGAAGAAGTCGTTTTTCTCTCTCTAACATCCATGATCCGATAAGACGCAGAGAGAGTTTTACATTATGATCAAGACTAAGATTCTTTTCTTTTTGCCTTTGGATAATAATTTGTTATCCAAATGGTTCTTTTTTCCTTGGACTAATCAAAACCTGTAAGATCCACCTAAAAGATCATTCTCTACACGGATCATGTAAATCTCCATCGGGTTTTAATTAGTTCGTTAATTCCCCCTAATGGGTTAGTATTCGATGGAACATGTCTGTTTTTTTTTTCATTGAGCTGATAAGTGGTGGCTTGCGCTAATAGATGATTACCGCAAGTTGTATTGGCCATTTTTTTTTAGGTTTGAATCTTGTGTTCGTTCGAGTTCTTTGAAACTAAGAAATGTTCAATCTTTGTATGAGTCTTTTCATTGTTTTCTTTTTCACGGATGTAAGTATTTTTTTGAGATTTGTGCGAGTGGTGTATAAATTAAAGCTTCCATTCTGTTCTTTATTAAATTAATAATTACGTTTATTATATGTGGCACCTGAACATCTTAAAATGACAATATATTATCCACGATAAACAACGGAATAAATTGATCCAACCGCAACACAGAAGATCACAATTTAGACGACTCAATATTATTAAAAAAATATATTCATGAGTTTCTTGAAAAAGTTACGTACTGGAGGAAAATACAGTTGTTTTTTTTTCTTGAAACAAGGAAAATACAATTGCTAGAGATGAAATATCAAACCTAGAGAATAATACCACTCTTGTGCCAAAAAAAGAAGAAGAGAAGAATACCACTCTACGCATCCTTTTTTTTAAACAAAATATCACGTAGAAGTGGTCAGGCCCAGAGGCAGAAGTGGCGTAGACCCGCTGCCAGGAATCATAATGATTGGCGTGTAGCGGTCTTGGTCTCGGATCTTTGCGGCCCACATGTAAATTCGGAGCCAGCGCCAACCCAGAGGCAGACACTCCAGCTGGAGTTCTTATACCACTAGACCAAAGCAACTTGGTTATCCTTTTTCTTCTTCTAAATTAGGTTTCTATAATCCGACTGAGTTTTTTTTTTTGTCTAAAAGCATAGCACGCAGATAGATTTGAGTAAAAGCATATTTTTCTCTAGTAATTGAAGTTGGTCTTATATATAATACTAGTGTTAGTATTCATTGGAATTAACTTGATGCCTTTAAGTTTTAGCTATGATTTTTTTTTTGAAAAATTGAATGCACCTTACTTCTCTCTCTCTTTTGCTTTTCCTACGAGCCACAAGTCGAATATGATAGCAACTTCTCTTCTTAATGCACATACCCTCTTTTTTTCCTACATACTTTATCTAATTAACTCCGGCCCTCTGTTGAATATTCAAAAAACGCTCCCAAGCACTAAAATCGAGACAACCCTCAGATCTATCTTCGGCCGGTGGCGCTTTTTCGCATGCGTCGGGACTGTCCATCATCTCTTCCTCGCTTCACTTTCAAGTTCTTCTTCTTCTGTTATGATGTCCACTTCAGATCCTCGTTTCATCGTTACGCCGCCACCCTCGTTCAGATCTTCGTGGTCTCGGGCCTTCGCTCGAGCCAACCGGATTAGTACCTTTTACGGGGTTCGGGAAAGCGGTCAAGTAGCACCGCTGCTCATTCCTATACCATCTCTTTCCACTCGTGTACTCTGCTCTCCGGCGATCGCGGCCTGCTCATCGCGCCAGTAAGCGAGAAGGCCGGCGAAATGCTCGACAATCTCATTCCTATTCACAGAACACCTCCTCCTTACCTCTGCTCGAGATGGCGCCCAGTGTCGGTGGGTTCCACATTTGATCCGACGAGCCGCTCAAAAGCACGAGGTACAATGAGGTTGTGCTTTCCTCTTCACGCCCTCATCATCATTACTCCGCCGACATCTATCTTGACTGTTACTCCGTGAGCTTCGTACTATCAAAGGCTACATCTCTTCTCGATCTGCCTTGCTGCGCAAAACCGTTCACTCGATGAGACCAGCTTCAGCCCCGCCGCTCTTCATCTCTCCACACGTAGCCTCGGCGGCGCATAATTTGGTGACCCAAACCCTAGCAACATAACTATCTGGGCCTGGCCCATTAAGGGTTATAAAAGGTCAGCCCATTTCTTAAGTCCGTTTGGTTTCAAAGCCCACATTTGTGTGGGGAGTTTGGTCATTTGGTCCAACTTGCTAATATTTTTCGGTGGGTTCACTGAAAATATTACCAAACTGTTGATATGCATACAACGCCTTATCTCTCTTATAAGAAGAGTTTTCGAAGTTTCTATTTACCGGTGGGTTCATTGGGACAATCTACACCACTTTCATCACTATCATACTTCTCTCAGGAGATCGCGAGCATATTACCCCATGCCTCAGTTATGAGAAATGTTTTCCCCAAACACTAAATGGAGGTGTGTATCTTTATCTATACCGTTTGTTCATCTTGTGTAGCGGTCCATTCGGGCCTGAAGATGCAACGGATGTCGCTTTCGACGATATTCGAGGTGCGGATTGGATCTTAACGCCACGATACAAAGTGACTAAATTTCAAGCCTCTAAAGACTGCTGTGGGTCTTGCTCGACGATTCGAGCCATGCTTCGAAGTTATTTGTCATTCTATCTTAGAGGTTTCTCTACTTTTAGCTATAGATTGTATACTTTATTATTTTTTGTTAGAGTTTGGTTAAACTCCTTCCTTATTTGTAGTTGGAATGTTTGAGTATTAATGAAAGTTGTGTTTCAAAAAAAAAAATAACTCCGGCCCTCTCTGAAGAGTATCTTTCCGTTCAAAGCAATTTTATGTTTGGAATAAATTGTATCCACAAACACCAATAATATCTATCCTGCCTCATCATATATACATAGATAGATATATGATGTTCTGATTGATTGATATGTAACTTTTTTAAAAAAAAACTAGAAGACTCCAATTCTTTGATCCAGCCACCACCTCACCAACTTGTCTGCTCTGCTCTATTCTCATTCATTCGATTCAGGTTTTGTCGACATGGTTCCATTCTGCTGAGACTGTGGCTGCTGCTGCTGCTGTCTTAACTGGCTGATGTTGAGTTGCTGGAACATCTCTGCGTTGAGTGATTGCATCTTTGATCTGTCACCTTCGTTCTGGCTGCTCTCGCCAATTGCCAGTTTCAGTCTCTGGACTTCCCCATTCAGTGCTTCGTTCAGAGCTGCCACCGCAAAAAAAAAAAAGAAAAAACAATCATTCTCTCTCACATGGATTGGAGAGTTTTCAAACATATGTGATCTAGTAGTTGTTCTATTAAAGCTTCAAGACTATAGAAACTGACATATGAGTAAAGATCGTTGTAAACGCTAAATTGATATAAAATTCAAGAGAAATGCATATTACCATCGCGAAGTCGAGCTTGCTGCTCCATTGCTTGAAGACGAAACTTGAGCTCATTGTTCTGGTTTGTCAACCCCATCATATCTCTCTGGATCAACTAAGATGGTTAAAAAAAAACAAAAAACAGACTAATCTAGGCGGTGACTGTGGTAACAAAATGTAGACAAACTTGCACCTGCAAAAGGGTGAGCTGAGCAGACAAAGTAGTAGCCTCGGTCTGAAGAGTCTGCACTTTGTGTTCCAATTCCACTATGTACCGCATCTTCCTCTCCTTTGACCTCGCTGCAGACTGACGGTTCGCCAAGATTCTGCAAAAGAGAAAGAGTCAAATTGCATAAAGGTAGGAAGCCCCGATGAGGCACAAAACTAAAAATACCTTTTGACACGCTTAGGGTCAGACATGGCCATCTCAGCTAGTTTATCATTAGCCATGATCTTCTTCATTTCAGCAGCAGTGAACTCACCGTTCTTAAACTCGATGCTAAATGCTGCAGCACCACCACCATCAACCGAATTGGTAGGGGAAAGTTTCCTAGAGATAGTAGTAGAAGCGGGAGAAGGAGGAGGCTTGAGTGAGTCTTGAGCAAAAGAGAGCTTGTCCATGAAACAGCTGTCCACAGAAACACTCCTGTAATGTCTGGTGGTAGGAGCAATGTCACCTCCAGTGGCTCTTCTCTTCAAGTGACAGTTGTTGTGATTATGATCACTCTCATTGACACTGCTGGTTTCTCCTTCAGTGTCACTACTACCGCCGTTGTTAGTCTTGGTGCCGCTGGCTCTACTGCTCTCCATATCGTCGCGAGAATGATTATCGGAGGAGTTTAAGGCATCAATGGTGTCAAGATTCATATAGGCAGAGAAGAGATCATCCATGTCTCCTCCTCCAAGGCCTTCCTTCTTGACGAAAGGAGATTCACCGCCGGAAACGGACCTCTCCAGTGGTCTAGGAGGAGGGATGGAAGTCAAGGCAGTGGGGATATCACTGTTGGAGCGCCTGTGAGATTTTCTGGGAGGAAGACTCTCACCGACGACGACGACTCCTCCTCTAGAAGAAGAAGAAGGAGAGGTAGAGTTACACCTCGTGAAGGGAGATGGAGGCAACAAGGAAGAAGGGTTGTTGTTAAAGGCGGAGGAGGCGCGGGAGGAGTCTCTATCCTCGATGGAGAGGAGGAGGTCGTGGTGATCGCGAAAGGGAGAAGGGCTTAGCGGAGGCAAGGAATCGAAGGAGAAGAAAGAGGAAGGCTGTGACATTGACCGTGAGTGACTAGTAGTAGCTCCTCCTCCTCCTCCCGGGTGGATCTGAGAGTAGGGAGAAGTGGGAGGAACACCCACTCGTTTCCCTCCACTCTCACTTGAGGAGAATTGGGGGAATTGAGCTGACCGGATCAGATTAGGGTTTAATTCCAGCTGCTGCTGCTTCTGTTTCGGAAGTGAAGAAGATGAAGTGCCGAATGATGAATGGTGTCTGTGGATCATATCAGTATCTGTATCACCCATTTCTTCTTAAAGATCCCACCGATAATGCAGTCAAATTTCACCACACTCCAAGAACCCTTAAAAAAAAGATCTAGCTTTTTTTTTCCGGTGAAACCTATCATCACAAACAAAGAGATTGATAAAGTTTATGCCGTCAAAGTTTCAACAAAAAAAGTTTCTATCAGAAAAAAATTCAGAGCTTTCAAAGAGCAGAATGCAACTTGTTACCTCAACTTCAACGCAACTTAGCTTTGTTGATTCAATCAATGGCGCAGATGGCGAGAGAACTTCCAATAAAAGACACCTCTCTTTCTCTCTCTCTCACAACATTGAACCTATCTCTAGTCTTCTCTCTCTCTCTCTAGAAAATTGGAAAATCACAGGAGGGAGGGACAATTTGTTTTTTTTTCTTTTCCTCCGCGATTTTCTCTCCCTTTGATTTCTTTAATTTTCTCGATAAGATGGTTAAAAAAAAGAGACGACGACTTTTTGGGCACGAGAGAGCAAGAAGAGATTAAAAAGAGGACACGGATGTCATGACTACTAGCAAGACGACGCTTCAAAAAACTTATAAACACCCTACAAGACGCGTGAATTTACCACCCCCTCCCCAATATATTTTCTTATTTAATGCTCTTCTATCCCATTCATCTTTTCATTTTACCCATTTATGTCAACTGTATTATTTTCTTATCCCCATAATCAGTATCGAATATCTCTATTACTAATCTGTAATAAATGTATAAGATAATATATCTTATATACTATGAAATATATTTCTCATTATTATTTCAATATGGATTGGATTGTATTCCGATTTCCGACCATCTTTGACATTTTTTGCTAAGTCGAAAGATTCTGTCCTCCTTGTGTCATCTGTATGCCCGCATCATCTAAAAGCCATTCTTTGTATTTCCTTCCTTTATTCTCCCTCTTTACATGTATACTAGTATATTTTTTTTTTTAAGTAATGGACCTCCATTTTGTAAGATTATTATTTCTTTCTTGCTGATCCATGTTGTAAGATTTGTTCCTGATTTATTTGGAGTTGGAGTAAAAAAAAGTCAAACGTACTGGTGCATCTAAAAGGAACATTCAAATTCCAATCCAACACACAAGAAGCAGAACATTAAAGATCGTCTTATGAAAGAAGTGGCTGGTTAGTAAGCTTTTAAGTGGCAAGCAGGCCGCAATAACTTACACATAGCTTAAAATCTTGTGAGTAACCAAATTTTTATATAAAAAATAAGAATGATAAAAATGAATATACACCAAATAAACGTGGTTGCAAACTCGTGACATCGCTAACAAATACATATAATATTAGTAGTAATAGTATGCACGTTACTTTGTAAGTTTAAGCATGATATTAGTAGGACGAGTAGACACTATAGTTCCCCACCACACAACAAATGTTGACTCTTATAACCACCTCTCTCCATGTTTCTTATAAATATCTCCATATCGCCAATTATTTGATTCCAAGACTATAGCATATTACTCATCGGTGTACAAATAATAGTAGTAAACAAACAAAACAGGAACTAACGTGGAAAAAAGTCAAAAAACAATATACCATTTGCTCGAGTTTCGTTTCGTGTAAAAGTTGGCTAAAACTATATATATAGAAGTAACCTAAACGATGAGATAGCTTATATCTTCAGAACAAATAAATAATGAAATGCATTAGTTTTTTTTTGCTGATTATGAATCACAGAAAACGGAAACGTGTTACTTGATTCATGATATTATTTGATCCAAACAAGTATTACGGGACATAGATCCTCGTGAGAATTGGATAATGGAAAGGCGTAATCAAGGGTGTAAATCACGTGGATTAAGTCTCAGTCATATCAGAAATGGTCGTGTTTCCACTAATTAACGGAAACTGAACAACGCCTATATATATGAACCGAAACTTTAGGTTGCAAATTCTAACACGATTTGTATATAAAATTGTATCATAAAAAAAAAAGAAATGGTATGACCATCTACTATTTTGTATATCCAATGGAAATGTTTCACTGTTCTAAATGTGGGCCAAACATATTTACCAGAGTAATACTAAGTGAGACTTTGCTCTTGAACATACATAACTAATTTCACAATTAATCCTGCATAAAAAAACTAAGACAAATTGTTTTTTTTTTTAAAACATTGATATCTCTTAACATAACAATGTTTTGTTTGGTATGTGTGTTCTTGATATTATTTTGATCAAAAAAAGATATTATTTTGGCAAATGCTGCAACATCCATAACCGTTGGTCGCACGTCTAAGCTTTAGAATATTACTATAAAAATGAATATACTATTTGGTGAGTATCACCTAACCTCAACTTTGTAGTGAATATGTTCAACAACTTTGAGAAAGAAAATAAAAGAAGAAAATTTTCACCAACGAATTTAGCCAGATACATAATTACGGAGTAAATGTAAATCTAATCTCTGAAGAAAAAATTGTACATATTTTCAAATTAACAGTAAAAAAGATAAATAAATTTGTTTGGGTAAAGAGAAGAAGAAAATAATGAAATTTGTAGGTTTTACTAAACCACATTATACAAAATATATAAGTCGAAGCGGAGCCTACATCTTTCTCGCTTATCTTTGAATTTAAACACGAAAAATTAGATGAAGCGACAATTCCGCCGATGAAAGCACGTGGTTTGTAGTACATCCGTTAGATGATAAGACAGACATACATATGGGGACCCAGTTATACTATTCCCATTATTGGACTCTCTACGATACGTGGCATATTCTATGAACTAGAAAGAGAGAGGTCATATCAGACGAGAATCGAATTTTGACATGTAGGGAAACAATATATTTTAGTTAACTCCTTTCGCTTTACACAAACGAAATGTTACGACAGGGAGGATGGGTGATCATCATCCACGGTGATTCAAAAACTCACCTACTCCGGCATGATCGTACTTCGACTATGCAAAAATGAGAATGAAACTGTGCGTTTTATCGTTCTGTCGAGTACCCTCCCTGTGCACTTTTTAATCTAGATCAACCACAATCAATAATTCTTTTCATCACTTACTTCATTTCAAGTTCAACAGCCTAGCTAGCAAATTGCATGGAAGAAACAGCTATGATGATACAAAGACCCAGCAAGATGAGAATACAGGTAGAAAGATATAGAGACAAGCCGCAGTAGATGGATCCATTGGACTCCCGTATCGTTTCTGCCATTCAGACACATCCATTCAAAGATAAAAGCAATGCCTGAGCAAAACGTGCCAAAGCTGCTTAACGAGGGAGAGAGAGAGAGAGGATAGACTGAAGAATTTGTTAACGCCATTCAACAGGATCGAAATCTTAAAATAAAATATGACATCATTCACTAGACTGTTTACAATTACATAAAGCACAATACTACTAAACATTTGGCCTCAGCTGAACTATAGACAACAAAAACAACAATGAGCCTAAGCTTCATTCTTTCATCCCACTTTTGAACCTAATTGTTAAAAAAAAAAAGAAAAAAAAGAAAGAGAAAAAGGGATGAAAGAGAGAAACACACCTGATATAACATAGTGGTTCATAAATCTTGGCTACTTGATAATGATGTAGCGATTCGTGCCGTGCCTAGCCCAATAGTCCTTGAGATCAACCGGAGAGGAGAGGTCGTGCCCTTCTCCAGCCAAACGGCTAAGTAACCTGGAGAAGACGTTTCCACTCATTTTCCTACCGCCTATTCGAGAATGCCGCTTGTTTGGCATCTGCGGAAGCGGATACTGCGACAAAGTGGTTGTGCAGCAAGACGATTGCCACCCGCCATTCCCCCATTTGTAACACTGACGAGCAGTCCCGGTGCAAGTGCACATTGGCACTGGCATTGTCGTCTCATCGAACGTGACTAGGTTTAACCCCACATCGTTACAGTCCCAGTCCTTTCTGCATTTCTTACCAGGAGAAGCAAGCTGACGGTTCAGATCATCGCCGCCCACTCTCTTTCCCTTTGACCGCGCTGTTTCCTGTTTGCGATCTTTTTTCCTTTTGGTGTTGGGTGATTCATGTGGAATAGTTGACAGTGGGGAAGGGTTGGGTAAGTGGGTTTCTTCAGTGAAACAGCTTTGGTAGCCACCACGTTTAGCACAAGCCAAAATGTAGTTGAGATGGTTTTCACGGTGTTGAAGAGAAGTAAAGGCATTATCCCTCTCCATGATAGCATTATCTCTTTCAGAGAGAGCTAAGTCACGTTGCTGAAGGGCTTCATCACGAGCGGCCAAAGCTTCCTGCTTAGAAGCCAGGGCTTCGTTTCTTTCCTTGACAGCAGCGTCCCTCTCGGCAAGGATGGACATGATCTTCTTATTCATCACGAGAGCATTATGTTGCTCCTTGATCTGATGCTGAGGCATCATATTCCCACTGCACAAACAATTTTGAATAGTTTCTCAGAGAATAGGCTGAAGAGCAAAAGACTGAAAAGATATCATAATAGAAAGCAGCAGAGGCAGTAATGAAGAATGACATGTAGGGGGAAGGTGGTTTGCAGAATCAGAGCTCTCACAGTTGTTTACTAACTGGAAAAGCAAAAGAATCCAATGTAGAATGTAGGATTACCCAAAAAAGGCTCACTCATCACTACTCGCCGCAGCTAAAGATTAAATTCACCATTACAATTACAATTACAAGTGAGTCACTCTCCTTCAGGATATATGAGCAGCAAAGAGTTCGAATTTCAAGTTGAGAGCTCCCTGAACAACCCAAATTCGAAGGAATAATAAAAGTAGGGGAAACAATTGGGGGAAAATCAAATCCGAACCCTATAATGTGTATATTCGAATCATCAAGCGGTGGTATGTAACAAGCATGAAAAACAAAGAAAATGGATCGAAAGCTTACGGGTTTCGCAGGATCAACGAGCAAAAGCAATCGAGAAAGATCTCGGGAGGGAGAGAGAGATGGTCTCTAGAACCAAGGAGGAGGAGGAGGAAGAAGATAGCTCTACACTGAATTGACAAATATACCCTTTTACCAGTTTCTAAGCGGAAACAAGGAGGAAGGTTATTATCGTCTGTCTACATTACGTAGAATGTTGTTTAAAACGTGGGCCGAATAATGAAGCCCATCTTCAGATCCCGACGTGTGCGCTTCTTCGCTTTGAGGGTTGTAATATATCATCATCATCATCAATCATTCACCATCCCTCGGAACTCCATCCATCGTAATTCAATCAGATTCATCGGCGTCATCTTAAGATTCAGAATCGTCGAAAATGTCTACGTTCAGTGGCGATGAGACCGCTCCTTTCTTCGGCTTCCTTGGCGCTGCCGCAGCCCTCGTCTTCTCCTGTAATTCCATTCTCTTCTTTTTTTGGTCTCATCATTGATGCTCTGGTCTTGTGTGTTTATGATGTCTCTCTCAAAGTTTCGGTTGTGGATCGGCCTAACGAAGTCAACCGATCTGCATATTCCTCTTCCTTTCCCCCCTAGATTTGATTTGACTTGACTTGGCGATATTCAATGAACTATCTTAGAGGTTTCTCTACTTTTAGCTATAGATTGTATACTTTATTATTTTTGTTAGAGTTTGGTTAAACTCCTTCCTTATTTGTAGTTGGAATGTTTGAGTATTAATGAAAGTTGTGTTTCAAAAAAAAAAATAACTCCGGCCCTCTCTGAAGAGTATCTTTCCGTTCAAAGCAATTTTATGTTTGGAATAAATTGTATCCACAAACACCAATAATATCTATCCTGCCTCATCATATATACATATATATATATAATTATTTAGTTATATATAGTTATTTAGTTGAACACACGAAATGATCGAACATGTTAATTGATTGTAGCATGTACACAACAAACCGATTGATTGAAGGACAGCCATACACGAGTGGCTAAAGCCGCTAAACCGTGACTATGATCAGTATACTGGGAATTTGACTGCCGGTCATTTTAATTTCTGCTAAGTACATATTATCAGACTTAGCACTAGTAGAAAATGATTACATATAGCAGTTATTGTTTTGTTATTTTACTATAAACGGAAAACACCAAAGATAAGAACATGTGAATCCAAACAAATATATATACATGTGCAAATAAATGATCATTTTGATAAATTTATTTTAATAAGACATCACAAGCAAGCATATTCATCATAAAATATGTAACGAGATCGAAGATTCAACATATACAAGGACTAACCATTTTAATATATTTTCAGGAAGTGATTAACAGCAGTGTTTGGTCAGATATGCCTTCAAATGCTAAAGAAGTAAGCAAATAGATTCCTCTCATTTCCATAAAAAGGAACACAGCCTTGGGTTGATCGAGCGAAAATATTAGATTAAAGGCCAAGATGGCCTTAAATAGAAAGAGATAAATATAAGAAGAAACACAATTTCTGTATCATATGATGATCTATTGTTCTAACTTTCAAGATTCTTGGATCTAAGAATTTTTGGACTAAATTCAAAACAAGTGTCTAGGTTTCTTCATCAATACAAATAGAACCCAGGCTTGTAGACAGTGATGAATTGATAGGCAGTGGCGGATCTAGAAAATATATTGAGTGGGGGCATAATTAATTAATTAATTATTATTCAAATTAATTATTATTCAATAATATTCCTTAAATGTGTTCTAATATTTTTCAATAAGAATAACATTTAGAAGAAAAATAAATTTGTGAAATAATATAACTAAAAAATAAATGAAGAAAAATAGTGAATATACTAACAAAATGATATGAAAAAAGTACTTGAATTCAAAAAAAAAATGTATATATACATATATATTTTTTGTTTTTTTGAACACACTTGAACTCAAAATATATAAAAACAAAAGTTTTAGAATGAAACCAACATAGGAACAAGGAAAAAAGAACATGAGAAAAATAATGAAACACGTGATCAAGAAAAAGAAACCAGAAAAGTAAAGGAAAGATAAAAATAGCACTATTTAAGGTTGCAGATGGGTTCTAACGTTGGTCTAGTGGGGGCAGAAAAAACGTTTTAACCAATAAGGCAGCAGAACACATTGTTCTCCTAGTGTATTTAAATTTAATTAGAGATTTTACTGGGGGCAGCTGCCCCCATGCTGCGTAACGTAGATCCGCCCATGATTGATAGCCCGATAAGGAAAACCATTCACGTAGTAAAATGTATATCCAAAGTATTAAACGCAGAGATGAGGAGAAGAAGCCAACAGGTATGGATCCCAACTGGATGAGTAAATTACAAAAAAGAACAATCTCTAAATATTGTTCCCTACCACTACCGTACGAAGTAACTCTCTGTAGGAAAATTCTTGGAAGCTGCATTTGTCACATATCATCTTCTATTTTAGAGTAGTTTTATAATTTATTTTATATAATTATTATTCTAATAATTTATGATTAATGATTGACAAAAAAAAGAAACTTTTGAAACAAATATTAATATAATTTTATTGAAATCATATCTTAATAGAACATTTATGATATATTAAATATAAATGTACTATTGCTCAAACCACATCGTAGTAGTCTAGTGATTTCCATTAGAGGAGAAGTTGCCATGTTGGTCCAGGTCAGGGATCGTCTCTCTTATAGTGCGAAATTATTAGCACCACATGCGGCCACGCGGATATGGACTCATGCTTACGACCCATTTGAATACCCGGGAAATGATCCATCCGTGGGTTGCACCTCCCACCCGGGAGTTAGCTCTGTGTCTTTAATAGATTCGGATTTAACCCTTTTGTTTTAAAAACATACTATTGCTCACAAATTTTAATTAATTAATTAATTAATTAATTAATTAATTAATTAATTAATTAATTAATTAATTAATTAATTAATTAATTAATTAATTAATTAATTAATTAATTAATTAATTAATTAATTAATTAATTAATTAATTAATTAATTAATTAATTAATTAATTAATTAATTAATTAATTAATTAATTAATTAATTAATTAATTAATTAATTAATTAATTAATTAATTAATTAATTAATTAATTAATTAATTAATTAATTAATTAATTAATTAATTAATTAATTAATTAATTAATTAATTAATTAATTAATTAATTAATTAATTAATTAATTAATTAATTAATTAATTAATTAATTAATTAATTAATTAATTAATTAATTAATTAATTAATTAATTAATTAATTAATTAATTAATTAATTAATTAATTAATTAATTAATTAATTAATTAATTAATTAATTAATTAATTAATTAATTAATTAATTAATTAATTAATTAATTAATTAATTAATTAATTAATTAATTAATTAATTAATTAATTAATTAATTAATTAATTAATTAATTAATTAATTAATTAATTAATTAATTAATTAATTAATTAATTAATTAATTAATTAATTAATTAATTAATTAATTAATTAATTAATTAATTAATTAATTAATTAATTAATTAATTAATTAATTAATTAATTAATTAATTAATTAATTAATTAATTAATTAATTAATTAATTAATTAATTAATTAATTAATTAATTAATTAATTAATTAATTAATTAATTAATTATTATTCAAATTAATTATTATTCAATAATATTCCTTAAATGTGTTCTAATATTTTTCAATAAGAATAACATTTAGAAGAAAAATAAATTTGTGAAATAATATAACTAAAAAATAAATGAAGAAAAATAGTGAATATACTAACAAAATGATATGAAAAAAGTACTTGAATTCAAAAAAAAAATGTATATATACATATATATTTTTGGTTTTTTTGAACACACTTGAACTCAAAATATATAAAAACAAAAGTTTTAGAATGAAACCAACATAGGAACAAGGAAAAAGAACATGAGAAAAATAATGAAACACGGATCAAGAAAAGAAACCGTAAAAGTAAAGGAAAGATAAAAATAGACTATTTAAGGTTGCAGATGGGTTCTAACGTTGGTCTAGTGGGGCAGAAAAACGTTTTAACCAATAAGGCAGCAGAACACATTGTTCTCCTAGTGTATTTAAATTTAATTAGAGATTTTATCGGCAGCTGCCCCATGCTGCGTAACGTAGATCCGCCCATGATTGATAGCCCGATAAGGAAAACCATTCACGTAGTAAAATGTATATCCAAAGTATTAAACGCAGAGATGAGGAGAAGAAGCCAACAGGTATGGATCCCAACTGGATGAGTAAATTACAAAAAAGAACAATCTCTAAATATTGTTCCCTACCACTACCGTACGAAGTAACTCTCTGTAGGAAAATTCTTGGAAGCTGCATTTGTCACATATCATCTTCTATTTTAGAGTAGTTTTATAATTTATTTTATATAATTATTATTCTAATAATTTATGATTAATGATTGACAAAAAAAAGAAACTTTTGAAACAAATATTAATATAATTTTATTGAAATCATATCTTAATAGAACATTTATGATATATTAAATATAAATGTACTATTGCTCAAACCACATCGTAGTAGTCAAGTGATTTCCATTGGAGAGAAGTTATGTGGTCCGCGCCGGGATCGCTTCTAAAGGCGAATTATTAAGACCACGCCACGGATATGGACTCATGCTTACGACCCATTTGAATACCCGGGAAATGATCCATCCGTGGGTTGCACCTCCCACCCGGGAGTTAGCTCTGTGTCTTTAATAGATTCGGATTTAACCCTTTTGTTTTAAAAAAAAACATACTATTGCTCACAAATTTTAAATATTTTTGGCTGAAAGTACCAAACTTATAATGTTATATGGAATAATAAACCAAATATAGAATCCCACACATATATTTTTTCAATGAAATCTAGCTACTTATATTTATATATGTTATTATAATAGTTTGTCAATTGAAGGGATTGTGGAATCACGCACATAATTAAAATTGGTTTTATCTCGCATAGGAAAACATGACAATAGAAAAAAAAAGAGTAGCCTTTTCAAGTTATCTAAGGAAGTTAGTTAGGCTGATATAGCTCAAAGTACGACTCTCTCTCTTATCTCTCTAAAAATCTTTTAGAGAGAGAGTCGGTGTCGTGTTCTTGTCGCCGATGGTTTCTGGCGGCTTGTTCTCCCGTTCATCGGAACTGACTCCGGTATACAGCGGTCTCCTTGAAGCTGTATAGTCGGCTTTTGACTCTGGTGGCTCGCGTTCATCTCGGCGGAGCTATCCGGCTTTTGGCTCCGGTGGTGCTTCTGTGGTGGTGTCGCTGGCTTCTTCCGGGTTATACCGGATCTGTTTGGACTTCGCCTCTTGCTATCCCTTGTTTCAATCGCTCTCTTTCCTTCGTTGATGATGGATCGATTGATGACGATTGATCTTTTATAAGAAGTGTAGTTCTGTTTGGTGCTTTGGCTTTGATTTCTGGTAGTTGGGTTCATTAGACCACCTCCATCAAGGGGTTCTCCAAGAGCTCCTAATCCAAAAGTAAAAAAAAAAAAAATCAAAAAGGCCCAAAATTAAGAGAACTGCCCCTTAGTTTGGGCTTATTGAGCTGGTAAGAGGCGCCAGACGCGGCGGTCTCTCATTGCACCTCACCAGATTGTCTCTCTCTTTTCATCGGGTTTCGATGAAACCGTAGTTGTGTCTTCTTCGAGTCTCCGCTGCCGCCGCTCTCCACAAGTCGATCTTCCTCTGAGTCTCCGTTATCTCCGCCGGTCCATCTTCTTTGTCAGTCCGTCGTCGACGTCTCTCCACCAGTAGATCTTCCTCTCAGAGTCTCCGTTATCGATGACTCCTTCGTCTGTCTCACTCTTGCTTCGCTGTCGATCCGTGTTCTCTGTCGATCGGTGCGCCTTCTCCGTCGTGATGGGTTTCGCTTTGACTTCCTCCACGAAGCTTCTCTTCCGCCAGCTCCGTCGTGATGGGTTTCACCGACGTCTCTTTTCCTGAGTGTAAGTGGCTTTCTTCTTCATAAAAATTCTATTTTGCTTTTCTTGTTTGTGTTCTTGAGATTGATGAAGTGATCTAATTGTCTTGTCGAAATGGGTTTTTGTGAAATCAACGTGATCTCATCGTTTTGTTGAGAAAGATGGAATTTTTTTGAGAAGTGTTTTACAACATGAGATCAGGTTAATGTTTTTTGAGAAGTGTTTTTTGAAATGGTTGTGATCATACATAACGTTCTTGAGGTTGATGAATGTGATCTGATTGTTCTTGAGGTTGATGAATGTGATCTGATCTGATTCATACAAAACGTTATGTTCTTAGTATATGCTTCACTTGATTTTACTCGCTCAAGCCTCGCTTTCTCAAACATTTTTGTATGTTTTCGATACATTTTTCTGTGATTTCACATACATTTTAGTCTGTTTTCTGATAGATTTTAGACTGTTATTTCATTGTTGGTTGTGTATAAGGGTTGGTTCGCATCTCAGAGGCATTGAAATGTTCGCATCTCAGAGGCATTGAACCCACGCGAGCCTCTCGGAAACGGCTACAACTTCATCAAAGCAAGAGGTAATTACTCTTTTCTTTTAAAAAGTTGTTAGATATTTATTAGCCGGAATTAAATGGACTTGAATGTATGCTGGTAGGTGTTTGTTGCGTGTTTAGATATTGGTTGAAGTGATTTACATTTAGTTTTCTTGCTTGTTATAGTTATAGGTAAAGGCATTGATTGCCATTAAAAACACACTAAACTCTCCTTAACATTGCATTTAAAATCGAACAACTCTCCCCTTCTTGCTTAATATCTCCTTCTTCTTTGATAATTCCTATATCCTTCTTCTTCGCTATGGATCAATTTACTCAAACCGGTAGCTTTCAAAACCTCTTAAACAGTCAACACCCAAACACCTCCTTCTCCTTTGTGACTCGTGAAGCTAGTGTAGACCTGTCTTCCTCGGATGCCTCTGTCTTCGGATCACAGTGGGCTGATGATGGAAAAGAAGATGAACTCGTGGTGTCTGAACGTAAAGAAAGAAGAAAGTGGTCACCAACTGAAGATATCGTTCTCATAGGTGATTGGTTGAACACATCGAAAGATCCTGTCGTGGGTAATGAACAGAAGGCAATTGCGTTTTGGAAACGGATTGCCTCCTATGTTGCTTCAAGCCCAAAGCTCTCTGCTTTGCAAAAGAGAGAGCCTAGCCACTGTAAACAAAGGTGGGGAAAATCAACGAGGGTGTTTGTAAGTTTGTTGGTCTTATGAAGCTGCAAAGAAAGCCAAATCTAGTGGGATGAATGAGGATGATGTTTTGAAGATGGCTCATGAGATCTTCTTTAATGACTACAAGGTCAAGTTTACACTTGAGCATGCATGGTTGGAGCTTCGCCATGATCAAAAATGGTGTGGAGCTTCTTCAACTAAAGACAAAGTAATCTCCAAAAGAAGAAAATTGGATGACCAATCAGCACACTCATCAACCTCGGTGCCAGGTTGCGGTGGAGAGGAGGAAGCCATGGCTCGGCCTGTTGGTGTCAAAGCAGCAAAGGCCAAAGCTAAAACCAAGCCAACGAGTTCTTCAGAAGCAGTGGAGTTTCAGGGTCTGTGGGAAATAAAACAAAAGGATTTTGAAAACAAGGACAAGCTTAACAAGCAGAAATTGCTTGAGAACCTCATTGCCAAGACAGAGCCCTTGTCTAGAACTCGCTTTGAAAACAAATTAATATCTGAAATGTTGTTAAGTTAGAATGACTCGGTCTTTATGCTTAAGTTTGGTCTGTATACTGGTTTCTTTTATGGTTAATGTCGGTCTGTAGTTTGTTAATGTCGGTCATGTATGCTGGTTTCTTTTATGGTTAATGTCGGTCTGTAGTTTGTTAATGTCGGTCATGTATGCTGGTTTCTTTTATGCTTACCGCTGTTTGTTTCGCCTCGTTAACGCTTAATGCCTGATGCAACTTGGTTAATGTTTTACTGTCTTGGACTTGATTGTATGATGCAACTCTGATGCAACTCTCTTTGTTTTATTGCAGACGAAGACAGAAGACTTACCATGTGACAGAAGAAGACAATGTAATAAGTTTTTGTGTTTTGTAATAAGTTGTTGGTGTGTTTTGTATGATATGTTTCACGTTTCTTGTAGTTGCACCAAACAATTTGAAACTTGTCTTTATAAACTTGTGAGAAACAACACAATATAAAACTTGTCTTTATAAACTTCTGAGAAAGAAAACAAATTATCTTTGAAAACAAATCAAACAACAACAATACGAGCAAAACAAATTTCCTATTGTTTTGTTTTGTTTCCCTTACAAGCTTTACAAGTTCTCTTCTTCGCATCATTCTTCGCATCATTCTTCACATCATTCTTCCCATTTTCATTTCCGAAGCTTTAAATGGCATCATCTTCTTATAATAATTTTGAAGAAATAGATGAAAGATTTGAAGAAATTTTCGAGCAACGATTTGAAAATCTTCTCATTCATCATGGCGAGCATGAAGAAGCCTCAAGGTCTAAAAAGTCACGAGTCTACATTGAAAGAGAACGAGAACAATGACACATGCAGTTATGGAACGATTATTTCAGTGAAGATGCAACATATCCTTCTCACATGTTTCGACGCCGTTTTCGAATGAACAAGCCATTGTTCATGCATATTGTTGATCGCCTCTCTGCTGAAATCTCATACTTTCAACAAAGAAGAGATGCTACTGGAAGGTTCGGTCACTGCTACAAAAGGCAACGGCAGCAATTGTGATGATGGCATATGGTTGCCCAGCTGATGCGGTCGACGAATACCTCCGACTTGGTGAGACCACCGCGCTTTTATGCTTAGAACATTTTGTTCAAGGAGTCATAACTTTATTTGGAGATGAGTATCTAAGAAGAACCACGCCAGAAGATCTTCAACGACTACTCGATATAGGAGAGATCGGATTTCCGTGATGATAGGAAGTATTATTTGTATGCATTGGGAGTGGAAGAATTGCCCGACCGCATGGAAAGGTCAATATACACGTGGATCAGGAAAACCAACCATTGTTTTAGAGGCTGTAGCTTCACAAGATCTCTGGATATGGCATGCGTTTTTTGGACCTCAAGGTACATTAAACGATATCAATGTTCTTGATCGATCACCAGTTTTTGATGATATATTTCAAGGTCGAGCTCCAAAAGTAAATTACATTGTCAACGGACACGAGTACCATTTGGCTTACTATCTCACAGATGGTATTTATCCTAAATGGGCTACTTTTGTCCAATCTATTTCACATCCACAAGGTCCGAAAGCATCCTTATTCGCTAAACAACAAGAAGCGGTACGTAAAGATGTCGAGCGTGCTTTCGGAGTTTTGCAATCTCGATTTGCCATTGTCAAAAATCCAGCTCTTTTTTGGGATAAAATAAAAATTGGAAAGATAATGAGAGCATGTATCATTCTGCATAATATGATAGTAGAAGACGAACGAGATGGATATACTCAGTTTGATGAATCAGTTTTCCAACAACCGGAATCAAACCGAAGTTCACAAGTGGATTTCGAGTTTTCATCAGATATGCCTTCAAATCTTGGGAATATGATGAGCATTCGGAGTCGAGTCCGTGATCCCAAGATACATCAACAATTGAAAGCTGATTTAGTTGAGAACATCTGGCAAAAATTTGGAACACCCGATTTCGACTAATCGGCTTTTTCTCGTTTATGGTTTTTATTTGTATTTTTAATATGCTTTTATGTAATTTTAATTAAAACTTTTATGTATGTTTTTTTTAAATCATTCTATTTAAAAAAAAAAAATTTAAAAACCTTTAAGAGGTTCTCCCATTGGAGGTCAAAAAATTAATTACCACTAACCAAGGTTTTTAAGCTTTCAAATCATCTTATTAACTATTAAATTAATCTAAAGAATTCATAAGGGGTTCCTATGGATGGAGGTGCTCTTAGATTCGCTTTTGGTTTCGGTTGATTGATTTTCTCTAGTGGACGGAACTCCGGTGGCGAAGGCTTAAGCGCTAGGGTTAAAGGTCTTCATTTTCCATTAATGTTGTCGGCGGTTTCTTTCGACGGAATCCTATTTCCGGTGTGTCCAGAGGATTTTCGTTAAGTCATCCGGTGACGACTTACTAGTCGGTGGTGACATATGCTTTGCTGTCCAACACGCGTCTTCTCTTTGCAGCAGGTCCTACACGTGTTTGGTGGGTCAATCCGATCACTCTTCTTGAGCTTTTCTTTTCATTTTGGTCTTTGGCTGTTTGTTGTTTTTGTTTTGGGCTTCGTCTCTTATGGGCTTCGTTCCATTAATAATATACTTCAGGACGACAAAAAAAAAGAGTAAATAAATAAAACCTTAACTTTTCTGGTTTTCGATAATGACTCTAACTAATGTATGAACTCGATAAGGATATAAAACATCTATATTCTCTCAACGTAACCGACAATTAACACTCACAACTTTATAAATAGTTTCCATCAAATTCAGTCAAAGCCTTACTACACAAGCTCTTTGATTCAAAACTAGGCTATAGCTCATTAGAGTTCATCATCCATGGCCTTCTCTGTGGAAATCTCGTCTATATTCCCGTGCTCTCTATCCGCAAAACCTAAGAAAGCTTCGCAGGATACCCTAAACCCATGCTTTACCAAACCCTGCCTTAGGCCCCAAGTTTCGAAAACCCTAAGTTTCTCCGTTTCATGCAGAAGAAGCACACTTGCCCCTGTTTTCTCGTCGATGATAACAGCACTAGTGGCCAACGAAGACGACGGAGAGGACAAGCTTCACGAAGAATGTGGAGTAGTCGGAATCCACGGTGACCCTGAAGCTTCCCGTCTCTCTTACTTGGCTCTTCACGCGCTGCAACACCGTGGCCAAGAAGGAGCAGGAATCGTAGCCGTTAATCACAAGGGTCTCGAATCGATAACAGGCGTCGGATTAGTGTCGGAAGTGTTCACGGAGTCGAAACTAAACACTCTTCCTGGCGATATAGCGATAGGACATGTCCGGTACTCAACCTCCGGAGCCTCGATGCTCAAGAATGTTCAGCCTTTCATCGCTACCTGCAAACTCGGATCCTTGGCAGTAGCGCACAATGGTAATTTCGTAAACTATAAGCAGCTCAAGACAAAGCTTGAGGAGAATGGTTCGATCTTCATCACAAGTTCTGACACCGAGCTGGTGCTTCACCTGATCGCCAAATCTAAGGCCAAGACGTTCCTTCTGAGGATCCTCGACGCTTGCGAGAAGCTTCGAGGTGCTTTCTCGATGGTTTTCGTCTTTGAAGACAAGCTTGTCGCCGTCCGAGACCCGTTCGGGTTCAGACCACTTGTGATGGGCAGAAGAAGCAACGGTGCAGTTGTTTTCGCCTCAGAGACTTGCGCTTTGGACCTTATCGATGCGAGGTACGAACGTGAAGTGTGTCCGGGGGAAATAGTGGTCGTGGATAGAGGAGATGTAGGGGAAAGCTCTATGTTCATGGTCTCTCACCCTGAACCGAAGCAATGTGTGTTCGAGCACGGTTACTTCTCACAGCCCAACTCAATTGTCTTTGGACGTTCAGTGTATGAAACACGCCGCATGTACGGTGAGATATTAGCCACGGTGGCACCTGTAGAATGTGATGTCGTCATCGCAGTGCCGGACTCGGGGACAGTTGCTGCTCTTGGATACGCAGCCAAAGCTGGAGTTCCGTTTCAGATCGGTCTCCTGAGGTCGCACTATGCTACACGCACTTTCATAGAGCCAACTCAGAAGATCCGTGATTTTCCTGTCCGGTCAGTCCTTGAAGGGAAGAGGGTGGTTGTGGTGGACGACTCTATCGTCCGAGGAACCACGAGTTTGAAGATAGTTCGGATGCTAAGAGACGCTGGAGCCAAACAAGTTCACATGAGAATTGCATTGCCGCCGATGATTGCGTCCTGTTACTACGGAGTGGACACTCCTAGGAGCCAAGAGCTGATCTCTAGTAAGATGAGCGTTGAGAAGATAAGGAAGCATATTAACTGCGATACTCTGGCGTTTCTACCATTAGATAGCTTGAAACAAGTCTATGGACCAGTCGAGTCACACAGCTATTGCTACGCCTGCTTTACCGGCAAGTATCGAGCGACTGAGGAGGAGGAGAACAATGCCGAGAGAGAACTCACCACTCTCTGAATTATTTGTAATCAGAACAACCTCTTTTATCTGCTTTAGTTATTTTTCTTTTTCTTTTAAACTGGGGGTGTGTATAGTAAGTAATTAATTATGAGATTATGGTTTTAGAAAAAGGCAATAATAGTACATTGTTCTCGAATTGCTGTCTACACTAAAAAAAAAAAACTATTGAATAGAAATTTGCTCATCACAGTTTCAGACGTGTTTATGGATGAAGATTGAGCTTACATAAAATGTGGGGTTGGAATTAGCCATTTTCAGCTCGGTCATACGCGTTGGATTTGTGCTTGGGTGCAAACGTGAAGCCTTCCGGAACCTTTCCAAGCAGCAATTCCGATATACGAACCTGCATGTTTGTGACAATTAAATCAAACTTTGAGTTCCTTCATATATAGTCCAACGTAATACAGCTGAATGAACAAGTAAAATTACGCACCCAGTCACCCGCAGATTCAGACATCATGAGAGTCTCGAGATCATCACGACCAAAGTAAGAAGGCGGACGCCAGTTGATTTGCTGCGGGATCACATCCAGCAGACCTACAGGTATGTACCTAAACGTGTAGCTTAGCCACTCCAGCAAGAAATGCCTAGTTGTCTCAACTCCTGTTGTATAAAAAAAGGTTTTAAATAACAGCAGAAAGAGCTTAATAATACGCAAAACCAGTAAAAAGTATCTTCGATTCCATGCTTATTACCTTTTGTGTCGGATCCCCAATGTTGAAGACCAAAACGCACAAAGTCCTTTAAGATGTTAAGTCTTTCCCCGGAGGTAATATCCCAGTGTCGTTGCTCTTTGATTTCAGTAAATATCCAAGGCTGCACAAGTTTAAGAAAAAAACATTGAGATATACTACTAGAGAAGGCTTAATAGTAAGGTCATATACACAACCTTGATCAGTGCTCCGCGAGCAATCATGCAGCTAGACAACTCAGGGCAGTCAGACTTGTGTTTGTTCCAGTCTAAAAAAGAGTAGACATCTCCATTTCCTATAACTTGTAGGTTAGAGGAACCGTTTTTGGTACACTTGTATATATAGTCCCAATCCGCAGACTTGCTATAACGTTGTTGTCTTGATCTCCCATGAATCGTCACTGCAGTGGCTCCCCAATCCCCAATATCTGAAATTAACGAGTCTATCCGGTTCTTACCCTCAAAAAATGCAGTTCGTACCTGGCACCCAAAAAGGAGAGGGCAAGTAAAGAGAGGTTGTTAACATACCAATACATATGCATCCAGAAATGTTCAGATTTGCTATTAATAGGTTAGGCAGTAGTTACCTTGATAGTGATAGGTGTTTCAACAATGGAAGAAGAGACCTCCACGATGTTCTTCATTCGTAATGGTTTGTTGAGAAGAGCTGAACCAGCACTTTTGTTCACAACCATATCTATCGGGCAGCCCATGTTGATGTCTATGAAATCAACCGTGCATTCTCGATCTATAAGCTCAACCGCACGAGACACCGTGTCTGGAAAAGAACCGCAAATCTGAACACCAAACAGATCTTCCGATGAATGCCTTCTAAGCAGAGCCCATTCCGAAGCTTGGCCCTATAGTTTCAGATTTTCACATTTATTACAAAAATAACAACTGTTTTTATCACAAGTAATCTTAGTGGGCTAACCTGCAAAAGATTTGTACACATGGCCATCTCACCACAAGTCACATCAGCTCCCAATACTTTGCAAAGTCTTCTGAAGGGAAGATTGCCCACAGTTGTTAGAGGTGCGAGATACAACTTATCCCTGAAATCAATAAGCTTTTTCATTTCACGAGGGTGCGATTTTAGGCTCCCATCAGTTTCAACAACTTTGATGCTATCCTCCTCATCCTCTATCTTGGCTTTTGAAGTAGAATTCCCCTTCTTTTCCGTTTCATCGTCCACACTCATAACCCCTGTATCAATACAGTTAAATGGAACATCAGGATGTTGTCTTGTCCCAGACCCTTCTTTATACGAACTCTTTTTCTTTAATACATAATTATTTTAAGGCTTATAACTATGCAACAATCTGAGACAATCTAGAATAAGTTAGTTGGTATTATGGAAATGCTATTTTTGAAAAAAAAGAAGAAAAAAGCCTAACC
Source organism: Brassica carinata (assembly GCA_016771965.1). NCBI lineage: Eukaryota > Viridiplantae > Streptophyta > Magnoliopsida > Brassicales > Brassicaceae > Brassica > Brassica carinata. The sequence continues at coordinate 301,970 of JAAMPC010001585.1, read as the reverse complement.
ATCATTCTCGTTGTCGTCAGATTTTGCCTTTTTCATGGGACGAACTTCTTCAGTTTCTAATGGTCCAACATCCTCTATCATTTCTGATGCAGGCTCAGAGCTTACAGCTGATTCAATCGCTACTTCAGTTGCCTGAGTGCCATTAGCACCATTTAGAGGTTTTTCTGCGTCATTTTCCTCGGCAACATTGCTTTTCTTGGCATGCCCCTAGAAATTGTATGGAAATAATGAGTCAAAGCCCAAGAGAAATAATAATCATGTCTCATGCTAAAAGATATGGGAGTGAACTGCAGCATAAGAGATGTCAAAGAAACACAAGAAGCATGGAACAAAGTAAGTAGTCCGTACAACTTACCATAAGGCCAAGGGATTTAAGTTTGGCATCTGCCTTGGCAAAGGTCATGTTATTTTTCCATAAAAGCCTCTGTGTCTCTTTGTTAAAAAAATTAAACTCGGAGTTCTTCTGCTCCCCATCAGAATTTCCACCAGAGATAGCTTTGTGAGTGCCAAAGAATCTGCATGATAAACCATATTGGCACTTCATTCCAGAGGCCACAAATGGGCACTGCCCATCTATATCATCTGGTTTCTGCATTTACAAATAAATATTATTATTTCTCAATATCAACCAAGCTAGTTTCGATCAACCAAAAAAAGAAGAGTACCTGAGCTTTGAAGGCTTCAATGTCATGATTAAAGCGGCATTTCTCTTTATACTGACACGAATCAACGTCTTCTGTTTTCGAAACCTGCGGACACAGGTTTATCGCACACTTCTGCAAAAAAAAAGCAAATGGCATCATTATTATCCTAATAAGCTTGAAAAAAAATATGGATGAACTGACGACGTACCTCCCGGCGTTCCCTTTTGAGCTGTCGCTTGGATTTCTTCTCCTGGACTAAGCTCGGATGAGGCGCCTTAACGTCACTTTGCTTTAGGGAACGGCTTGGAGGAGGAGGACATAGGAACTCCTTTTTAATAGGAGCCATCGAACGCTCTATAAGCTCTTCCGAAGTCGCTTCATACACACTGAACTGCTTCGTCGGCTTCGCATCTCCTTCAACACTCGTCACCGCCGCCAGCTCAGCTACTACATCGGACATAGCTCCCTCGTCACAGAGATGAATAGAGTGATAATGTTTTTAGGGTTTTAGATATTTCTACGGACGAGAGATATAAGACCCGGCCCGTTAACTACAGTTTCCCCAAGAGATTTAAATTCACGAAATGCTTTTATTAGGCCTAAAATGAGGCCCGGCCTGTTAACTGCACTTCATACAACAGAGAAAAAAATAATAATCAGAGGAGAATACCAAACTAACAAAAGCACAAAACAAACAGAGAATCTCTGTCTCAACCTCAATCTCTTGACCCTCCCGCCATTACAACCAAATTATATCTACCATGATCTGAAGTAAAACTGGATTTCATCTGTAATATACATAATTCAACACACTGCACATAGATAAAAATAAATATATACTGTTTGCCTAGTTGATATGCAACTCCAATCCTTTGATCCAGCCAACACCTCAACACCCGGTCTACTCTATCCATTTTGCTGACACGGTACCATTCAGCTTCTGCTGAGACTGTGGCTCCTGTCTTAACTGGCTGATGTTGAGTTGCTGGGATATGGTGATGTCCAGACTGAGCAAGATGGGAACAGGGAGAACGATTAGGGACACGCCGTAGTAGATGATCCGTTAGGGTGCGGTATGGCTCTTGCCGTTAAATGTCAGGCCAGAGACATTAGAAGAGCGGAGAGAATGAAGAACTGGTTAAAACCCATTTGAGATTCGAAGAAATCGTAAAACAAAATATGAAAATCATTATTCACTAGACTGTTTTATTAATTACATAATAAACACAGAGACCAAGCCAAAACCATTTGCATTAACAAGAACTATGGACAATAAAAATAAGAATGGAACTAAACAAGCTTCATTCGACCTTTGAACCTAAAATGTTAAAACGAAAAGAGAGAGAGAGATAGAAAAAAAACAGAGAAAACATACTTTGCCTACATGATCGTGATGTAGCGATTGGTGCCGTGCCTAGCCCAATAATCCTTGAGATCAACGGGAGAGGAGAGGTCGTGGCCTTGGCCAGCTAAACGGCTAAGTAGCCTGGAGAAGACGTTTCCGCTCATTTTCCTACCGCCCACTCGAGAATGGCGCTTGTTTGGCATCTGCGGAAGAGGATACAGAGACAAAGTGGTAGTGCAGCATGATGATTGCCACCCGCCGTTTCCCCATTTGTAACAGTGACGAGCAGTACCAGTACATGTGCACATGGGAACTGGCATTGTCGTCTCATCGAAGGTGACAAGGTTTAAGCCGACAACGTTACTGTCCCAATCTTTTCTGCATTTCTTTCCAGGAGAAGCAACATGATGGTTCAGATCTTCGCCTACTCTCTTTCCCTTTGACCTTGTTTCCGGTTTGCGCTTTTTTTTTCTTTTACTTGGCGCAGCTTCATGTGGAATAGTTGACAATGGGGAAGGGTTGGGTAAGTGGGAGGAACCGAGCTTTGCACGTGACAAAATGTAGTTAAGATTGTGTTCACGGAACTGAAGAGCACTTAAGGCACTGTCCCTCTCCAGTATAGCATTATCTCTTAGAGAGAGCTTTGTCGCGTTGGTCAAGTGCTTCGTCCCGAGCGGCTAATGCTTCCTGCTTGGCAGCCAGGGCGTCGTCTCTTTCCTTGAGGGCGGCGTCTCTCTCGGCAAGGATGGACATGATCTTCTGATTCATGACCAGAGCATTATGTTGGTCCTCCTTTGTCTGATGATGATTAGGCATCGTATTCCACTGTTAGAAAAAAAATAACAATTCCCGATTAGCTTTCCAGCCAAAGTAGTAAAAAAGAATCATATAAAAAAAAGCTTACGACAGAGTGTGTTCCTTCTTTGTAGTAATCGGGGTTGTAACGCCCATCGCTCTCCATCCTCTGAATTCAAAACCAGTAAAAGCAAAATCAAGTATTTGATATATAATAACAAAGCAGCACAGCAGAAATGGTCTTTGAATACGGTTCTAATGAATGAATGAATGTAGGGATGGTGGAGCTCACAATTTTTTACTACTTGTTAGATAAGTAAGCAAGCAATCAATCAATCCTGAATCTAAGCTTTGTATATTTGAGATCATCCAATTCCCCCCCCCCACTGGTCCAATACAATTTTCCCATAACCACCCCCATAAAGAAAAACAGTATGACATCCCAAGTAAGACTCTCTACATCAACCCAAAATCCAAACGAAAAATAAGAGTATCTGAAAGATATATAACCATCAAACAGTTTCAATTTCAAGTTGAGAGAGCTCCCATAATAATCCAAATTCGAAAAAAAAAAGATAATAATTCAAAATTGAGAAACGAAAGGTGAAATATATTCGGATTAAGGTATGTATGTGTAAGAAAATTATAACAAAATGATCGGAAGCCTTACGGATATGGAAGGAGAAACAAGCGAAGGGAACAGAGAGCAAAGATCTCGGGAGGGGGAGAAGAGCCAAAGGAAGGAGAAGGAGAAGGAGGGAGGGAGGTTAGTATCGTCTATCTACAGCATTATCTTGGAAAACGTGGGCCGAAGGGAGCCCAAATAATTAAGCCCATATTCACGTGTGTGTGTGTGTGTGTGCGCTTTGCTGCCTGCTGTTGTCTGTCATTAGATATCTCTCTATCTCTCCACTTCATTGTGATTCAATCTGAGGGAAGGGAAGGGGAGATCGAGAATCGTTGGAAATGTCAACGTTCAGTGGAGATGAGACAGCACCTTTCTTCGGCTTCCTTGGCGCTGCCGCAGCCCTCGTCTTCTCCTGTACATTCCATTTTCACTGGTCGCTCTTTTTTTTCTTCTTCTGAATTTTTGAGATGCTAACCGACCTGCATTTGATTTGACCTTTAGCCAACCTCTTCTCAACTGAATCACACATTCTTCTTGAACAGCAGCTTTAGAATCTGAGATTTTTCTATTGTTTTTGTTTAATTTATTATTGTTGGCAAATTTGCTGACTGCTTCTAATTGCAGATTTACTTTGTTACCATCAAGTTAACGTACTTGCTTTCCATCCAAGGCCAGAATGTCGACTTGCGTATAGATCATATCTACACTCTTTGACTACTAGGCACGGGAGCTGCATATGGGACCGCCAAGAGTGGTGTCGGAGTGGCATCTATGGGTGTTATGAGACCAGAGTTGGTGATGAAGTCTATTGTCCCCGTTGTTATGGCTGGTGTCTTGGGTATCTATGGTTTGATCATTGCCGTTATCATCAGTACCGGTATTAACCCCAAGGCTAAATCTTACTACCTCTTTGACGGATATGCACATCTCTCTTCTGGTCTAGCTTGTGGCCTTGCTGGTCTTTCTGCTGGAATGGCCATTGGTATCGTTGGCGATGCTGGTGTCAGGTTATCTAATCAATTCATGGCCTCTCTCTCTCTCTCGTTTAGCTTTTCTCATTTTGTAATATATCCCATCCCCCTCGTTTGATAAGCAACTTTTCCTTTTTTTTTTTTTGATGGCAGGGCCAATGCTCAGCAGCCAAAGCTGTTCGTTGGAATGATCCTTATCCTCATTTTTGCTGAAGCTCTAGCTCTATACGGTCTCATCGTCGGGATCATCTTGTCCTCCCGAGCTGGTCAGTCCAGAGCCGAATGAGGAGGAAGAGCTTGTCTTCTTCTTCTTCTGCGTCATAATCATTCTTGCTTTTGCTGGTCTCTTCGTCGATTCGGGCCGCCCAGATCTTCTTATATTATTTTATCACGTTAGTTGAGACACAGCAGTGGTTCCGCTAGTCTGCTCTGCATCATACTCTTGTTGTTCGTTTTCACCCTTTGTGTGAACCTTGTACGACTGATTTTTCTTTTTCTCTTCCCAGCAAGATGCTACTGTCTGTGAGAGACACCCCATCTATTATTCTATGTTTTGTTATCTGTCCAAGAAAAACTCTATTTGATCTTTGTTTACCAAACCTATGCTGCTTTATTTGAATTATTCTGGGAATTGGAAGTGTTGTCTTCATATGTTATTTGTTGAGAGAACTGATCACATATACACATCATACACACAAATTTTTCATATTATGTAATGAGTTTTTCCAAAACCGAAGCTTGACTGTAAATTTGCTCAACAGATACAAATAAAAACACTGATTGAAAAATATATGTTTTACACACACGGTTGGCTCAGAAGAAAAGACGCAAAGAAGATACATATACACACTGTTACAAGAACAGATGGTTAGAAAAGCGTAGGGATGCTTTTTCTCCAGCTACGCGATCTCTGAGCTGTCAAGAAGGAAGGAGGGGTGAAGGCCAGACCAAACATCTCCTTCATGGCTCTCCCTTGCTCAGCGAACCTCACAAGCTTCGCTACAACATCTGCGCTTTCCACAACCTGACTCATGTCCTTGGGATTGCTCCACAGCTCGTTCACGAGTTGTAAACGCCTGCGTTTGGAGTTGACAGCAATACCAAACTTGTGATAGATTCTTCTCCTCTCTTCTCCTGAAAACCTTTTCCCCACGAGCTTGCTCAGCATCATTCTCTCCCCATGAAGCGCCTTCCGGCTTTTGCCAACGCCACAAAACAAAAGAGTAAATACAAATGCCAAACGCTTAATAAAAACACCAAAAAGAAGTATCCAACCTTGAAGCCAGTGTTAAGGTTTCTCCTCCTTCCAAAGTTTGGTTTCCCTGAGAGAAGCGAGCTTTCATAAACAAAAGTCTTCTTAGCTCAACCCCAATGTAGATTGAATCAGCCTCATCATCTCCTTTGAAGAGCAAGTAGAAGTATGTTCTATGCGCCAAAGAGACGTTACAGGTTTGCCATAGCTCAACAATCTCTCGCCGCTGTCTCTCAAATTCCATGTCCATAATGACCAGACCAATATCCCTCCCCATTTTACCAGAATCGTCATCAGTAATCGACACCTGATTGAAAGTAAGTTGTAATCTACGAAGAAGAGAACCCACTAGTATATATATATATATATATAAGCTCACCTGGCCTTGACGCTTAGCCATCTCCTTAAGACCATCAACGAAAGTCCGGATGCTAGTGATACCTCCCTCTTCTCCCAGGGGCGTTCTGATGCTCTGAGTCGCAGTGGAATCGCTCCCGCAAGAAGACAGCGAATCATTCCTTGACACACTAGAACCCAACTCTAAACCAGAAAACACAATCTTCTTGTGACTCTCTTCTTCTTCTGCGTCATAATCATTCTTGCTTTTGCTGGTCTCTTCGTCGATTCGGGCCGCCCAGATCTTCTTATATTATTTTATCACGTTAGTTGAGACACAGCAGTGGTTCCGCTAGTCTGCTCTGCATCATACTCTTGTTGTTCGTTTTCACCCTTTGTGTGAACCTTGTACGACTGATTTTTCTTTTTCTCTTCCCAGCAAGATGCTACTGTCTGTGAGAGACACCCCATCTATTATTCTATGTTTTGTTATCTGTCCAAGAAAAACTCTATTTGATCTTTGTTTACCAAACCTATGCTGCTTTATTTGAATTATTCTGGGAATTGGAAGTGTTGTCTTCATATGTTATTTGTTGAGAGAACTGATCACATATACACATCATACACACAAATTTTTCATATTATGTAATGAGTTTTTCCAAAACCGAAGCTTGACTGTAAATTTGCTCAACAGATACAAATAAAAACACTGATTGAAAAATATATGTTTTACACACACGGTTGGCTCAGAAGAAAAGACGCAAAGAAGATACATATACACACTGTTACAAGAACAGATGGTTAGAAAAGCGTAGGGATGCTTTTTCTCCAGCTACGCGATCTCTGAGCTGTCAAGAAGGAAGGAGGGGTGAAGGCCAGACCAAACATCTCCTTCATGGCTCTCCTTGCTCAGCGAACCTCACAAGCTTCGCTACAACATCTGCGCTTTCCACAACCTGACTCATGTCCTTGGGATTGCTCCACAGCTCGTTCACGAGTTGTAAACGCCTGCGTTTGGAGTTGACAGCAATACCAAACTTGTGATAGATTCTTCTCCTCTCTTCTCCTGAAAACCTTTTCCCCACGAGCTTGCTCAGCATCATTCTCTCCCCATGAAGCGCCTTCCGGCTTTTGCCAACGCCACAAAACAAAAGAGTAAATACAAATGCCAAACGCTTAATAAAAACACCAAAAAGAAGTATCCAACCTTGAAGCCAGTGTTAAGGTTTCTCCTCCTTCCAAAGTTTGGTTTCCCTGAGAGAAGCGAGCTTTCATAAACAAAAGTCTTCTTAGCTCAACCCCAATGTAGATTGAATCAGCCTCATCATCTCCTTTGAAGAGCAAGTAGAAGTATGTTCTATGCGCCAAAGAGACGTTACAGGTTTGCCATAGCTCAACAATCTCTCGCCGCTGTCTCTCAAATTCCATGTCCATAATGACCAGACCAATATCCCTCCCCATTTTACCAGAATCGTCATCAGTAATCGACACCTGATTGAAAGTAAGTTGTAATCTACGAAGAAGAGAACCCACTAGTATATATATATATAAGCTCACCTGGCCTTGACGCTTAGCCATCTCCTTAAGACCATCAACGAAAGTCCGGATGCTAGTGATACCTCCCTCTTCTCCCAGGGGCGTTCTGATGCTCTGAGTCGCAGTGGAATCGCTCCCGCAAGAAGACAGCGAATCATTCCTTGACACACTAGAACCCAACTCTAAACCAGAAAACACAATCTTCTTGTGACTCTCTTCTTCTGGTCTTTCTGTCCCTGTGTTTTCAGGTGGAGTGCTCGTGCCTGGCGCGGTCTCTCTGCGGTTCCAGCTTCTCAACCTCACGTTTTGGCCTACACTAGCATCCTCACAAGGGCCTAAAATGTTCTTAGGTTCTGCTCTTTTTTCGTCTTTGTGGTTGACTGTAGCTGATTCCTCAATCTCGATGCATTGAACTTCTCTGCAATATTCTTCTGATGGATCTTCTGAACGCGTAGGCAGCTCTTCATCATTATCATCCTCAGAGTGAGACCCAACATAAGCTCTTGTTATTGACATCCCATCTGATATGAAGCTCTTCTCTAAATCGATCACGCCTGATATCTGTGACACTGAACCATCCTCCCACTTGTCTATGTGCTGCGGAGTTCCACACTTTAACAGAAGCAAAAATAAAGTGAATTATTTGTTGCATAAAGTGAAATTGTGGGAGGAGCCAGAAAAATAAATACCTTTGAGGCCTCATCGAGTTCAACCATTCTCATGATATCTTCAAGCCGGGATTGAGCAAGATCTCTCTCTTCTCTCAACTCTGCCATCTCCTTTTCCATCTGCATTCAACATTACACCTTAGTTTAGCATTAACCCAACCTGAAAAGGAGATCTATCAAAAGCACAAACGTTTTGTATATGAAGATTCTTCTTCCTCACCGTCATGGCACAATCACATTTAGAGGCAGGCGTGGCAGGGGCAGGGGTTCTCAGCTCGGTCTCGAGCCTCGCAAGCTCACGCTGTAGTTGCTTCAGGAGGGCCTTGTCTGACATAACGACGTTGATCCGGGCCTTTGTGGTAACTTCCTTTGCACAGCAAGCAAACAAGAGAGTGTTCCTCGTTAGCTCGACGTGACTCCTCGCTGGGCTCAGAGTGCAGATGATGGCGGTTCTTGAATTACCCCCCAAGCATGGCTGTAGAATTCGTGTGAGCTTGGAGTCTCTAAAGTTGATGTGCCCTTGCCTTCCCTTACTATATAGATCGATCACCCAGTGGTTAGACAATTAAAGTTAATGTACTAAGGATGTATTGTTTACAGACCTAAGTTTACGGATCACAGTTCCAAGAGTAAGCAAACTTCGGTTGATATGGCAGCCTTCCTTGAGTCTCGCACCAGCTGACATCGCCTGTGATGCACGCTCGCTTCCCGCCAGATCTATGAAGTTCTGCACGTTAAGGAAGAATAATGAACACGGTTGTTAGAGAAACATAACACCCCAGGATCCAACAGAAAGAAAGGGTTGTTGATGAGAGCATACCACACTTGCCATGAGGGTGGTGAAGTTTTCTTTGTCTAAGAACTCACGAGCAGAGCTTTCAACCGTCTAGAATATTAGCAATACAGTTAAGGTCCAAGTTAAGAAAGAAAGAATCTTTGGTATTTAAATCCAGTGACAGATTGATAAGAGTTTAACCAGTTTGATAATCTGATGAGATCTGGAACTTCTCTCATTTAATGAGGTTTCACCAATCTTACGTTGTGCTGCCAAAATTATAGAGACATGTAAGTTTACTTTTGAGACAACATTAATCTGAATAACAATCTGATTTTCAGACCAATATTATCATGTGGCCACTTCATAGTAATGCAAAGTGATTTTTGACTCTTTTGGGGTTTTTACCTTCACAGACAGATAGAAGGTCCTTGAGATGGTTCCAGTCTCGCAGAGTTTCCTCTGTGGCTTTTTCAACCACTGTCCCTTTCTGGTAAGAACCAAGAAAAGAAAGATTCAGACAAAATTTACAAAACTAAAAAAGCGCTCAGTAAAGAAATTTGACATTAATTTTTTTACCTCAGGATCGTCTCGTAGCCTAAGGGATGTACCAGCGGAGCTAAGCAAATCTCGGATGGCCTCATTGTAGATCTCTATAGCTGAAAATTTAACGGAAAATGCTCTTTCTTCATGCTACAGACAGCATCCAGATTTAATTAGTATTGGGTGCAATAGAACAAACAAAAAAAGGGAGGGTTGATATTATATTGGGAAGAAGGGTGAACCTGAAAAATGTAGTCAAAAATGTCAGCGACAGCAAACTCAGTAATAGCAGACATGGTGTAAGTCTTTCCGCTACTCGTCTGGCCATACGCAAAAATACTACCTGTCAAAACGGTTAAGAGTAAATTTGAAGAAGTGAGCATATATCGGTTTCATTCCATTGATCACCCAACAAAAATAAAGGAAGATTAGGTACAATTGATTCCTTTGACAACAGAGAGAGCGATGTCCTTGGTTCCATTCTCGTAAACATGTCTGGTGGGACATTCACCTCCGTATACTCTATCTGTCACCACACCACAAAAAGGAAATGGGAATCTGAGTCTGACATACAGTACAAGATGAAAGGGTGAGATATATAAACGTAGTTGTCTAGAATATCAAGGCCAAAGTAGAGTTGAGTTCATATAAAAGGCTGTGGTGCCTACTGGTAAAATATCTATCTGTCATCTTAAACATGGACTATAAAAATAAGTTCATATCCAGTGATGCTGGTGAATCTCATTATTATGATGAAATGTGGGATGCTTTTCATAATCAGGAGGGCTACTACCTATTTCGTTGGAAAATCTTATATATATATATATAGAAGAGGGAGGGATGAAAAGCAGTATAAGCTCTATAGTTACCAAAAGAATAAGCAGAAGGAAAGTTGGAGGATTGGCGCAAGGTGTTTCTTCTGTACAAGATGGTGGTATCATTGAGACATTCCCAATCCTCCGTAGGTTCGTTAGCGGCAATCTCTTTCTGGTTAGGGGGCCTCAATCTAACTAGAACCAGTATCTTCTCTTCTCGGGCGTCTGTCTTTTCCATATCTTCTTATGGTGTTTTCTGCTTCAACAAGTCAGCTACCATAAACATGAAACATGCCAGTATAAAAGGAAAAGCATTTTGCTCTGCTGAAAGAAAGAAAGAGAGAGAGAGAGAGCATTCAGTGAACCAAAACACACGAAATAAAAGAGAAGACGATGGTTGTTGTTGTTATAATTAAATAAACACAAGGCAGTTCAGTTTAGTTAAGAAGGTGGCCAACCTCAACTGAAGAAAGAAAAGAGATAACCGACTACTATCTATCTGTAATGGCCACCCACGACGCTTTGAAAGACTTAAGTAACGGTTTACCAATCTAAACATTGTTAAAGTATTCTAGACATTGAAAAGTGACTTGATTTTTATAATATTCTAGCTAGTGACAAGCAAAGAAAAAAAAAGAGAATGACTTTTGAGTTTAGTATTCATATATAAATATATAAGTCTCCTTAGAGACGACATTGTCAGACAGAAATGCGCGTTTTTAAGGTATATGAGAGGGTGAAGAATAAATTAAGCGCAGTTATCAGTTCGCCCTAGAAGAAACCTCCCAGGCCCGAGTCCCGATGTACGCCGCTTGGATGGATCTCCTCTACTCCTCCGCCTAGCTCTCCACCACGTGAAGCAGCTCCTCCCTTTCCTCGTGATGATGATGGTGACTGCTCCTCTCTGTCCGCTGTTCAGGCCTCCTCCTGACCCACCACCATGCAAGTTCCTCCCCTTGGCTTCCCTCTCTCTCGTCACTCCGCCGGAACCACCAGATCCTCCGGATGTACCCACCGTCGTTGCTCTTCTTCGCTGCCTCAACACCTCTTCCAGTCTCTTTCCTCTGGCGATGACTCAAAACCCAGATCTGGATTTCCTAAGTTTGGCGCCTGAGTCTCGAGGCCGTGACGTTCCCTTCTAGTTATTTGGGGTTTCATCAGCCGTCTGTGGCTGTCTCTTCTCCATACCATCTACTCAAGCTTTTACCCATATCTCAACTCTAAAGCTTCCATCTAGGATGGCGACAAAGAATGGTGGTGGTGGTGGTTCCCCTGTGTCCGCTAGTGACACTTCATTAACCTACGGTTTCTTTCTCCTGTGATATACGTGTTTGTGTTTGGGTGTGTCGACCGGCCTTCAATCAGTTCTTGTTTCGACCTCCTACCACTCCTTCGTAAGGTTTTTCAGGGTCATCTTAGCTCCTTTTACTCTGCTAATATAGAATATTCTAGACAGTTATTTGTGTGGGTGACATTGGAACTGAGGTATAGGACTTTAGTTGGTGATATACCGATGGATTTAGTTTTATTAGGTTCTACCTTTGCGACCTCTAGTAGAATTTATATCGCCTTGGCGATCGCTTGCAGATGCGTTCTTGTACGGTTCCATGACGGATGTTGGTGTTGGGCTTGTGTATCTCTCTTCTTTGTGGCAGGTGGAAGAGAAGTTCATTGTCATCTTCGTGCCGTGGAATATGGATGTGGCGGGTTATGGTTTCCGCTTGTTCCTCGATTGAATCAGTCTTCTTTCCTAATATTTCCTCCTATATGGAGTGAATTGGATGAACATGTTTCGTTGGTATTGCAAGGATCTTCCTCCCATCGAATGATCTCTGCGTATGGTGCAGTGTGTGTGGTCCTACGGGTTACACTAGATGCGATCTTTGAAGAAGCTTATGACATTGTTGTGATACAATTTCATATGGTTTTTTTTTATGATTTGTATCGCCATTTTATACCTTATGTTATTGTTGTTGTCTACTTGGCTGTTAATAGCCTCTTTGTATCCTCCTCCTCTGTTGGAGCTTAGACATATTTAAGATTAATGCAAGTATGGTTTGATAAAAAAAAAAAAAAAAAGGTATATGAGAGAGATAGATTCGAGTTTAGTTTAACAAACAAAACAATAAAAATAGCAGAGGGTAAAGTGAGAGTTGTCTTCTTCTTACAGAAACGAAGAAGAAGAAGAAACAAGAATGTGAGGGAGGTTGATTCTTCAAATAAAAATGAAAACTTGGTGTGAGAGAGAGAGACAAAAACAAAAATATATATATATATATTTATTTAGCAGCCAGCCCAGTCCACTCTCTGCTAGATTTGGTTCTTCTTCTTCTTCAGTTTGCATTTCCTCTCTCTCTCTCCCCCCGTCTGGAGGGACCACTAGACCGATCGGCATTGATTTGGTCCCGCAGATCACAGATTCGCCGGCTTCTCTTTCTCTCCCGAGAGCTTGAGGGGGGGGGGGGAGTGACGTGACAGCTCTTTTAATTACCTTTTTGCCCTTGTACATCTTACTGCCACGTCGACGTCCCTACGTTGGGTTTATATTCAGCGAGCCTACTTCCTGAAATGAATGGATATTTATTGGGCTTTACAAACAAGTATATTGGGTATTAGTTATTTTTTTTTTTTGATCAAATTTGGTTATTAGTTATATGTAGCCCAATTAGTCTTTTATTATGACATTGTGTCTGCATCATGCATGCGTGCATGTGGAATTATATAGATTAACGTATAGGTAGCAGTATAGAGTTACGAATAATAATGTTCTGAGACCACCGTGAGCGTCCAAGTGGTCCGGATGTTAAACATAACCATCTATAGAGATAACTTCATCAATATATATATATATATATATATAAATATCAGAAAAGAAAAACTTATTAAAAGGAGTAGCTAATGCAAATTAACCAGACAAAATAAAATGTTTTTGACATATTTATAAGGACAACCCAACTCAAATACAGATGCAATTAAAACATAATCTGCCTTCGTCTCCAATTTCACAGCATCATTAATTATTTTCTTCAATAGGTGTAGCCTTTGACGAACATACCCTCCTTAGCCTCTTCAGACTCACCTTCTCCTGTGTATTTTCCAAGCTGAGCCAACGAATTGGCCTTGGCTCTACCCAATAGAGTGGTCTGAGCTGCGTTCACGTTCTCAGCTCTGCCTCCCCATGTTTTCAAACATGTGTTCTGCAGGGCACGTGCGTAGGAGAAGGATACATGCCACGGGTTTGGTGCTTGGTTCATCGCGTTCAGGTTCAACGTTGCCTCCAACTCGGACTGTCCTCCGGACAAGAACTGCAAAACCAAAACAAAAAAGACTTTACTTCCACCTCAAGCAACCAAGATCTAGGGTTCTCATCATAAGCAATTTTCATCAAATCAAGCAATATTTTGATTTTTATAGATATTTTTATACTATGTGAAGTGAAGAGAGAGGAATAGAGCTTGCCATGATTCCGGGGACGGCCGGAGGGATTCTGTTGCGGAGGAGTTTAAGGGTGTAGGAGGCAACTTGTTCAGGAGTAGCTCTGTCTTTAGACTCGGCTCCGGGAGTCACCATGCTCGGCTTCAGGAGGATACCTTTGTACAAGATGTTGATATTTTAACACAACTTGATAATATAAGATAAGCAGCTCCATATACTTAGCTAGTAATACCTTCAAACATGACATTGTTCTGAGCAAGGTAAAAGAAAACCTCAGCCCAAACCTTCTCTGCTACTTCGTAAGTCCTGTCAATGTCGTGTTCTCCGTCCAACAAGATCTCTGGCTCCACTATTGGAACCAATCCACTGTCCTGAAAAGACAAAAACAAAATCACAATCTGCGTGTGAAATAATAGCTTTAAAAGAATCCGAGTTGACCTGTTGCTTGAAAGAGAAAGCAAATGTGTTTTACCTGTGAAATGGCAGCGTATCGAGCAAGCCCCCAAGCAGCTTCTTTAACAGCTAGAGCAGACGGACCGTTGGGAATGCTCACCACAGTACGCCTAATCAACCATCAACACAAAAGTCAAACAAAAAAAAACTCAGCCGAGAGGAAACATTTTGGATAGGAGCAGAGGGTACTATACCATTTGGCGAAACGAGCACCCTGTTGATAGTAAGCAGCGGTTCGGGAGGATAGACCATCGAGCCCTTGGCACCATGACTCATTGTTAGATCCAACAAGTGGGACCAAACCCTACTTCCATAAATAGATACAACTTGCTTAGATTCCTCTAATCAAGCACCACGTTAGGTACATATATAAAAAATAAGCATGCACTTTAATTAGTCATACCTTGTCGACTTTGATACCGGGGACGATGTTCTGCTCGACGAGGACGTCGACCATTTTCTTGCCTTCGGTGGTAGACTGATACAGAGTCTCCTCGAACAAGATTGCACCGGAGATGTACTGTCCGAGTCCTGGTGCAGAGACCAGCAATGTCCTGTATGCTTGACGGTTTGCCTCAGTGTTCTCTAGCCCTATCGAGTCCAAACGCTTCCCGCATGTCGCGTTCGACTCGTCCATCGCCAAGATTCCTCGTCCAGGAGACGCAATTGTTTTCTGCTCCCAACACCAAAAAAAAACATAATTATTATCATATTGTATTTTTATTGTAATTCGAGTTATTTTATACTAACTTTTATCTATGAATATGAACTTTTATATTAACAAACCTGAACTAAAATCAATTTCAACTAGTGAAAAAAATGGTTGTGAAAATAAAGAAAAGTTAAGACTACAAATTAAAAAAAAAATTGAAAACTGAACATAATTAATTTTGTTAGGCATTCCAATTCAAAAGATCAAAAGAATAAAAGAAGTAAAAAACCTTTATGTATCATGCAGATAAGACACGTGACAAAGAAGAGGATATGTGTGGGTGGGAGTACTAACCGCTGTCTTGACAAGCTCATCCGCGTAGGAAGAAGCGGCACGGACGGCAAGGGAGGTGGCGCGGTTACGTAGGACGGCGGCGGCGGAAGATGGCTGACGGAAGAGAACGCTTTGTCCCTTGACCC
Organism: Brassica carinata; assembly: GCA_016771965.1. Classification (NCBI taxonomy): domain Eukaryota; kingdom Viridiplantae; phylum Streptophyta; class Magnoliopsida; order Brassicales; family Brassicaceae; genus Brassica; species Brassica carinata. The sequence goes on along the minus strand of JAAMPC010001585.1, from coordinate 286,643 downwards.
ACTCCGATGTGTCCAATACAGGAGATGCCTTGAGGAGTGAGGTTGATGCCATCTTTTGAATTTTATCTCTTTCTCTTCTCTCTGCCTTAATTTGGTTTATTTGAGAGACACACAGTGGCTTATGATGACACACACACCACCACCTCCTTATCTCTGAGGACGAGGAGCAACCTCACTCTCTCTCTTTTGGATTTATATATCTTAATCAGATCAGTTATTTGAGGTTCTTGTGGCCTTGCCAATTACACTCCGCCACGTGGAACGTAATCTTGTATCACTCACAATTCAAGAAAAATACCACATGGAATCGTCTATGCATGCCATGCCCATTATTTACATGTTTGCTTCTTTTCTTTTCTTTTTTTTGTAAAATGTTTGCTTCTTTTCTTCATTTTTTTTTGCTTATACGGGAAATAATTGAACAAGTACCCAAAAAGGCAAACATTCGTTCATGACATGATATACAGCGTTAGGCATGCTCGGCACTACCAAGATTCTCGGTTTTCTTTTCGATTTCGGTTTATACTTCTGGTCTCATACTAAAATTTTATTAAGACGGGTTCGGATAATAACACTTCGGGTTCGGTTCAAAATTGTATTGCATCATAAAACCCATAAAGTAATCATATATCGTACGGATTCGGGTTATATCAGTTCGGTTCGGATATAACCAATCGGTTCGGTTCGGATATAACCAAAGTAAAAAACAAATTTTTTGAAGTAAAACATAAAGAAAAACATCTAAAATAAATAAAAATTAATCTATCACATATAAAATTGATAAAATAACAATAAAATGTTAAATCAAGCAGAAAACAAACATCATTTGTAAAAATATGTATTGCCTTATAGAGAGTAGACTTTTATTTCAATGAGCAAATTATAAAATACTTATTTATAACTAATTGTGTACTTAAAGCATTTATTAGAATTTTAATATTTATTATTGTATATAATATTACCACAAATATTGAATTTAATAATTGGAATACTTATATATATTTCAAAATATTTATATTGACTATTAATTTCAGATTTTTCGGTTACCCATTCGGTTCGGTTAATAACACTTCGGTTCGGTTCAAAATTGTATTGCATCATAAAACCCATAAAGTAATCATATATCGACGGATTCGGGTTATATCAGTTCGGTTCGGATATAACCAATCGGTTCGGTTCGGATATAACCAAAGTAAAAAACAAATTTTTTGAAGTAAAACATAAAGAAAAACATCTAAAATAAATAAAAATTAATCTATCACATATAAAATTGATAAAATAACAATAAAATGTTAAATCAAGCAGGAAAACAAACATCATTTGTAAAAAATATGTATTGCCTTATAGAGAGTAGACTTTTTATTTCAATGAGCAAATTATAAAATACTTATTTATAACTAATTGTGTACTTAAAGCATTTATTAGAATTTTAATATTTATTATTGTATATAATATTACCACAAATATTGAATTTAATAATTGGAATACTTATATATATTTCAAAATATTTATATTGACTATTAATTTCAGATTTTTCGGGTTACCCATTCGGGTTCGGTTAATAACACTTCGGGTTCGAATATTTTTTGTACCATCCTACAAGACCCGTTATGGTATTTTTACGTTTCGGGTCGGATAACGGGTCGGGTTTTTCGGTTCGGGTTCGGTTCAGATTTCGGGTTCCGTATTTTATGCCCAGGCCTATACAGCGTTAAAGAAAAAGAATATATTTTTTATGCTGTTAAAAAAAACCTCTAAAATTAATATGTAGCTCCGTGTGGACCATAATATTATGTACTTAATGTATTTACATGTTTTTATGATGTTGAGCTCAAAGACAAACGCATCATATCAATTACAATTAGTGGCAACAGCTTATAACTCGAATTGATTTTGCCACATGTCCTCTATACAATCAATTTCACAAAACAAATATGACATGCTTACTGAAATTGATGATATGACTTCTGGAAAAATATGACATAGATAATTTCATTTAATGTTGATTTATATTTTTGGCAAACTTATTAGAATATGCTAATAATTCATATATTACATTTAATATTGATATTTCTTTTTGGTAATTTTTTTTAATATGGTAATAGCTAATACATCATCTATAAAATAAATATATTCATATATAATATTTCAAATTTCGAAATTTTATTAATTTTTTTGTATAGTTAATCTCACCGCGTCTCTTGACAATCATCTCACGTGCCACGTGTAACATATACAATGGAGGTTCTTTGGATTAATTCTTTTTTTTTTGAAAAGAAAATTTAAAATTATATGGAAGCAAATTAAATTGGACCTACATAATAAAGAATAAATTTTTAATTCAAAAAAAAATAAAGAATAAATTTTTTGAGATACTGTTAAAAACAATTATTTTTAAACAGAAGCGATAATACATTGTACTTCAAAATAATTTTGTACTAAATATCATTTTCTTTGGATTAATTCCACTAGAGGTTTTCGCTACGCTGGGTACCGAAAGAGAAGAGGCAATCGGTCATACAAAATATGTGTATCTCGAATGACGAGTGGAGACAAGCAAAACGAGTGGAGTCAAGAAAACCAATAACTAATAATTACTTTTCGAGTTTAGAGCCAAAGATGCGTCTGAAAGTTAAATTTCTAGACAAGGACTTGTGTGAATCCATGCGTTTTCTCAAGGCTGATGTTGAGTACGTATGAAGATTTCAAGAGATTGTCAAGTTTATTTAGACCATGATTATAGGTGGTTTCTTAGTGGGTTTTTAAACAAATGACATCACTTAATTAAATCAAAATTAAATGATACTGCAATAACTGATCTTTAATATGAGTTTTTGGTTACCGATCCTTAAGCTTTGAAAGACCACACGTGTCGCTCAACCCTCAATTTTAGTTTTTTTTTTTTTTTTTCTTTTCTCTCTATTTTCTCTTTCTGCGTTATTCTTCGTCTTCCCTTGTCATCTTCAGAATCGTCTCTACGGATTTCATGATGGGAGGAGTTGCAGCCATTGTCGCCAAATCTGCAGCTGCTCCAGTCGAAAGGGTGAAGCTTTTACTCCAAAACCATTGCGAATTGATCAAAACAGGACATCTCACAAGACCCTACACCGGTCTAGGTAACTGCTTCGTTAGAATCTTCAGAGAAGAAGGTGTTTTATCCTTCTGGAGAGGAAACCAAGCCAACGTCATACGTTATTTCCCTACACAGGTTTGATTAAAAGAGAGAGCTTAATCTTTAGACACTTTTGAGTGTTGTTTTGTGTGTTAAGAGACCCGTCTCAGCAGTGGTCATTCCGGTTACAGCCAGCTTCTTCCAGGTTCGTATCTGAGATTCAACACATTCCAATTCCAATATACCTTGGGAAGAGGTTTGGAACTCAAAGATGTTTGCTTTGTTTTTGGTTGTCTATCTGCAGTGGTTCATGCTCCTGTTGTTGTCCGAAGACCAAAGCCTATTCGTAAACCGATAGTGACTTCCCCGGTTCGAGGTATGCTCTTGTGTTCTTTTCTCTACATGTGAATCAATGAGTATATGTTGAACAGAGAGTTGACTGTGTGTTTGATTAATTGTGCAGCTTCTGGACCAGTGGCTATAGTTCAGAAGATGACAGGTTCGTGGGTCTCAAAGGGAAGGACTTCAGAAGATGTATAGGTCGTGAGAAGAAGAAGAAACGTAGCCTTTAAAGGTTACTTCAAGACCCAGCTTCACCGTATTGCTTATAAGCATTGGCTTCACTAGTCTCACTTGCATTCCAATGTGTTGTTTTTATTAACATAATCATTTTAAACAAATGATGATTGGGGTTCTTGTGCAGATACATTTGTTATTTCAATGGCTCTGTGGAAGCTTCAATGGTTCATTGTTTCTGATGAACTGAGATTCTTGGAAGCTTCAATGGCTCTGTGGCATGTTAAAAACGATGGGTCTGTTTCATATTTCTGTTTCATGTTCTGTTTCAATGTTTCAATGTGGCATGTTAAGTTTGTATGTTTCAGTATTCATGTTTTATGTTCAAGGTCGTGTGATCGTTTGTTGTATGTTTCCAGTTGTTGTTCTGTTTTGGTAATGAAATGTTGTTTCTGTTTTGCTCTTGCAGCGTTCTTATTCAATGCTCCATGAAACAAGATGGTCACTTGTAGGTTGGTGAATCTCGCCTTGTAAAGCCGGAAGAAGAGAGAGCGGTGACAAGGTGAAGCCGGAAGTGGAGACAACGGTGAAGCTACGGCTGAGGTGGTGAAGCCGAAGGAGTACATATGGAAGTTGGGCTAGTATCATTTTCTGGTTTTGATTGTTTGGTCTCTGGAGTTATATCATTCATAAGAGCGATTAGGAGGTGTTTTTGGATTATGAAAAAGGGAATTGTAATTGATTATATAAAGAATTGTAGTTGTTATATTTGAGCTCAATTCATGGAATTGGATCAAACCAATGTTAAAAAAGAAGAAATAATTAAAAGAAATGTTAAAACTTGTTATAATGTTAAAACTTGTTACAATTTTTGAAAAAGAATTTTGATTTATTAAAAAATTGGTAATTTGTATTTTGTGATTTAAAAAAAAAAAACCCTAAACCCTAAACATAAGCTTTAAACTTCAATCTTTTCATAATATAACTTTAATCTTAAACTTAATATTTAATTATTTTTAAAAAATCTTATATTAAATTTAAAATCTAAATTTTAAAGCTACACCCTAAATCTCGCCAATATGATGGGTGTTCGAACTAGAATTCGTGATAGACAAATGCATCAACAGCTCAAAGCTGATTTGGTTGAACATTTATGGAGTAAGTTTAGACGTGATGAAGATAACAACTGAATTCGAAATGTTTCTTTCAAATTATTCTCGATTATTGTACTAAACTTTATTTTTATGTTTTTTAAATATCAATGTTTGAAATGTTATCTTTTAATATGTTTTATTTAATAAATACATTTTATCTAAAAAAAGAACCCCTAATTAAGAAACTCCCATTGGACCGCTCAAAATGGGAGTTTCTTAACTAGATTCCTTAACCCCACTTAAGTACATTTAAACTATTAAATAATCATTAAGAATCCCACTTAAGGATCATGGGATAATCATGCTCTTATAGCCCGGAGACATTTTCAAGATTTATATAAAAAGGTTTACTGTTACTTTATAGATGTTGAAGATTTGGGAAAAGAAAGCTGAAGTCAAGTGACGTTGGGATTGCTTTTAAAATAGGCAAAGACACCAACCAGAGGTGCATTGATATAGGTCGTGGGCTCTGTGTCGGTAGCATTTGTCCGTTTTCCAACGAATGTATCATCTACGTTAGGCCCGCCAACCACCGCTCCTACTAGAATGTTTGGGTTTGGATTGTCTGAATGGAAAATATTCCATCCTATTATGCACCCGAACGCAGTGCTTTGAACCTTAACAGACGGTATAGACGAGCCACGGTGGTGGACCTGTCGCGGGTACTGATCACCGTACCCAACCATGTATGACACGTGCATTGGATTATCTCCCAAAATGTAGTCCACCTATGTACCGCAAAAAAAAAAAACGCATACGCTTTTAATGGACCTATCTAAATCATATATATACACAATAACACATGATGTTTGAGTACCTGTCGTTTAACTATGCGTCGAAGAGAATCGGGTTGAAACTTGAGGTTACCGCAACTGAGTTGTTGAGAGGATTTAGAGAGGTAGTCCGCGTAGGTAAGGATGACGAAAGACATTGCGGCCGTGCTCTGGAGCTGGCTGCCAACGGGTTTGTAAAGAAGACCACCAGGTGTGTAACTCATGTGTGGACCAGCGGTTTCCGGAAATACTGCACACATCATTTTCTCCGCAATATCTTTAAATGGTGTTAACGCACTCACATTCTTCTCAAATACTTCCTGTTCACCCAAATTGGCGTTTAAATAGCAAGCACTAATAGTATACCATTGTTTAATTATATATGTCTTTTAAATGATTTTGACCTAGTGGTTTTGGAAGATCATATATATAGAGAGAGAGAGAACTGGATCAGACCTTAGCAATGAGAACATCAGCTCCCCCAAATTTGCTGTCCCAGCCAAAGTCCAAGTAATTGTAATCTACACCGAAAGTTTCACGATTGTTCACCAAGTACTCTAGGTAATAATCACTACCAGTCGCCCTCCTCAACCAAGCAGCTCCCCAGAGCAACTCATCCTACATGAAAATAATACCATTTTATATGAAATGTATATTAAAAAAACGGTACTATAGACATACAAAATTTGGAATGAAGGTATACCTTATATCCATTATTACTGCAGTAGAAAGGGCAAGCGGCGTTGTGCACGTTCTGATTGTCGGCATAAGAACCTCGATGCATATCTGCGTACCGAAACGTTTGTATGGCTTTGCTGAGCAATAATTGTGAATATATAGGCCTCGATTGTTTGAATGCGATAGAAGCAGCTGCCAGAGCTGCAGTGATTTCACCCGCTAGATCGGAGGCTGGCCCTGGTGCATCTATAGCGAAAGCGGTTCGTGGCGTATCCATATCTTCCGGTCTTTCCCAACAATCATGGTCGGCTTGTGCTTCACCTACCTATAGCATATTAATCTTATATTGTTAGAGTGTGTGCCATATATATTTTCATTTAAAGCCGTGATTTCCGAAAAATATAATACAAGCTAGGTCAAACCAATCAGTGGAAATTGATTACTTCTTCTCAGAGATGATATACAATTTGATTCTATCATCATCATCAACATACCATGGAGTTCTATGATTTCCTTTCTACTATACTATAGCCATATTATATAATGTTTACAGATCTTGATAAATGTAAATTTATATTAACTACACACTCGTATACCCAAGTATCCGTTTATATCCCGACTCTATTTTCCAATTGTAAAATTATTAAAAATGTCGACAACGCACGACAAAATGGTGAAAACCAAATTCTTGATAACGATATTGGTGTGTATTGGTGAATAGAAATAGGGAACTCATATAAATATAAAAAAGATTTTATACTATAACTGTTATGTCAGTAGATGATATTAAGAAAAATGACGGTGCATTAGCGGTTTGTTTATACGAACATACTTGGACGAAAATGCGATGAGGGAGTTGTGAGACAGTCTTAAGGAGATAATCAGTAGCCCACTTGATATTTACGAGGTTGTGACTAAAATCATTCTCAGACATGTAGCAACTGAAGTCGATAGAACTCCAAGCAAGCATCGTGGCCGTAAAAGCCATTGGAAAATGAAACTTAACGTTGTCACCGGCGTCGTAGTAACCACCAACAAGGTCCGTGTTGAGGTTTTCGCCGTCCTTGAGTGCAGAGTCACCACGCCACAACATCCTTTGTTCTCTGGGAAGTCGACCGGAGCGTTGACCTTCGAAAAATAGGATTGACTTATACAGAGCATCCGAGTAGTCGTGTGGAATCACCGTTGGTAGCAGGAGGAGAAGTACGAAAACTGTTAAGATTAAAATCGACGGTTTCATTTTTTCTCTCTTTACAATAAGGACTTTGAGAGATTTTGATTTTTGGCATTTGGCATGAGGATTTAGAGTTCATATTAATAGAGCTAGTTCATGTATACGTATTTGGTTAATTTGGTATAATACCATTTTGCATTGATTTGGTAGTTATCCATCCATCATCCATGCATGTATTAAAATATTAAATATTTTTTTAATTATAACTCTATTGTTATCAAGAAGTCAATCATCATCTTACTAATTAATTGTTTAAACTTCAAATTTAGATAAAAATCTTTGAATTTTTTTAATTCGACTAGAAATGTACTTTTTCTGATTCAAGTGGACTTTCAACAAGAGTAATCTAGTTAGACCATGTATACTTGAAGTGCTTAATAAAAGATCCAACAGAATCATTACAATGAGCATATTGAAAATGAATTTGTTGTTAAAAAGATTCAAAGATTAAAATATTTATTAATTAGTAAAAAAGAGTGTTAAATTCTATTAAACAAAATCATTGTAGTGTGTAAATTAAATATATGTTGAATGATAAGGTAAAAATGATGTGAAAAGTTAAAAGATGAAAAATATAGTATTGAATCTTGAAACAATTGTACATAATCTTATATGTATATATATATATAGCATATATATACTTTTTGGTTAAGTACAAATCTTGAAGTTTACTCAGTTAAATCCGGATATATAATCTAACCATCTATATTCCATATATACTTTTTGGTCAAATGTTCCATATATATACAAGGCGAGCTATGATGGTAGAAACTATTTCCACATAAATATTTTGTGTATTGGTGAATATAATATTAAAAAGATGATATACTATAACTGTTTTGTCAGTAGATGGTGAAAATAACGAACAGTTGATATAAAAATAGCGGTTTGTTTATACGAACATACTTGGACGAAAATGCGATTAGGGAGTTGTGAGACAGTCTTAAGGAGATAATTGGTGGCCCACTCGAGAGCTCCGAGGTTGTGTCTAAAATCATTCTGAGACATGTAACAACCGAAGTCGACAGAACTCCAAGCAAGCATCGTGGCGGTAAAAGCCATCGGAAAATGAAACTTAACGTTGTCTCCGGCGTCGTAGTAACCACCAACGAGGTCGGTGTTGAGGTTTTCGCCGTCCTTGAGTCCAGAGTTACCACGCCACGTCATCCTTTGTTGTATGGGAAGTCGACCGGAGCGTTGACCTTCGAAAAATAGGATGGACTTATGCAGAGCATCCGAGTAGTTGTGAGGAATCACCGTTGGTAACAAGAAGAGAAGTACGAAAACGGTTAAAATTAAAATCGATGGTTTCATTTTTTTTTCTTTACAATAAGGACTCTGTGAGATTTTGACTTTTGGCATTTGGCACGAGGGTTTCGAGTTCATATTTATAGAGAATTAACTACTTCATGTATACTTATTTGGTTAATTTGGTAAGATACCAATTTGCACTGGTTTGGTTGTTATCCATCCATCATCCATGCATGTATTGAAATATTAAATATTCTTTTAACTATAACTCTATTGTTACCAAGAAGTCAATCATTATCTTACTAATTAATTGTTTAAACTTCAAATTTTGATAAAAATCTTTGAAATTTTTATTTGAATAGAAATGTACTTTTCTGGTTCTACTGACATTTGAACAAGAGTATTCTAATTATACCATGGAAATGTTGAATAAAATATCCAACAGTTGAATAAGTACAATGAACATATTGAAAAATGAAATTTGATGATGTAAATTATTTGGTGTTGAGATTCAATATATTGAATAAAAATGTGAGAACCACCAAACACATGTCAATTTCTAGAGATTTTTCATATCTTCTAATAATTTAAAACCAATAATCTCATTATAAATTAGAAAATTTATTTTTATTTTTATACAAAGTTTATTATATCAAAATTCTCTATATATAAAGACTATGTCTATTTAATTTAGACATATAAAATATTTATTAATTAGTAAAACAGGATGTTGAATTTTATTAAATAAAATCATTGTAGTGTGTACATTAAATATGAGTTGAATGATAAGGTAGAAAAAAAGAGAGAAAATGATGTGGAATGTTAAAAAATGAAAAATATGGTATTGAATCCTGAACTAATTGTGCACAATCTTATATATTTTGCAACTCTGACCAATTGTATTCCATATATATACTTTTTGGTCAAGTACAAATTTTGAAGTTTAATCAGTTAAATTTGGATACAAAATCTGACCATATATATTTTGGTCAAATGTTCCATATATATATTTGGGTTCTGAGTAAGTAAGTATTTAGATATTCTCCATATGTCGATATTCTGCAAAAGGAACAATGTGCAAGGAAAAATACTAAATAATATATTATCAGTAGCTAAACTTTAATAATTTAACTATAATCTACATGCCTAAGAATAATGTAAGGCTCACAGGTTAGATGAATGAAATCAAAATGTTTTGATGAATTGGATGAGATGCAAATATTTGCTGGAAGAACTCTTCTTTATTATAATTTTTGGCATGAGTTCGGTTAAATTTGTTTTCATGCATATAAATATTTGTTATTGAGTTACCACACAATCGTAACTTTGGTGAATATATCTTTTCCATTTTTTGTTCTGCCACAAACTTCAGTTGAAACCATTGTATCATATTAAAACTATAAAAGACATAAATGGACTTAATATAATCATACAAACAACAAATCATTTATACATAGACCATTTAAGTTAGTATACTCTCTGTTTCAAAATGAATGATATTTAACGAAGTTTTTGATGTTTCAAAAAAAAAAATCATTTTCATATTTTAATGTAATTTTTACTTTTATCAAAATATTTGTAACCAATGTATATTGTAGTCTATTTATAATTGGTTGAAAATATTTTAATTTATATTTTAATGATATTTTTAGATAAAATAAGATAGTTGTGTAATATCCTTAAACTTCATGTATTTTAGAATAGATGGAGTATTACTTAATTGGTGTACGAATAAAATTGAAAACCAGTAATATAAAATAAAATTCATGTAAAATATAAAAGAATAATCGATGATGATCTATTGGCCATGTTGGTTCATGCCACAATCGACTTAAATTTGATCTGAGGTTCTTTTGCGACACTACGAAATCTATATATTCATACAAAAGAGACTTCTAAAAGTTAGTTTGGCTGTGAATCTCTCGGTAAACAAAAATAAATAAATATTTGTATATTTTCGTAACAACATTATTTATGTGTATGTATGAATCTATGATATACGAATAGACTATATCCATTACATTTGAACTAAAAGATGATACCCAAGTAAAATGATCCGAATGAGATATTCAGATTGAACTCTTCTTTATTATAATTTTGGCATGAGTTCGGTTAAATTTGTTTTCATGCATATAAATATTTGTTATTGAGTTACCACACAATCGTAACTTTGGTGAATATATCTTTTCCATTTTTTGTTCTGCCACAAACTTCAGTTGAAACCATTGTATCATATTAAAACTATAAAAGACATAAATGGACTTAATATAATCATACAAACAACAAATCATTTATACATAGACCATTTAAGTTAGTATACTCTCTGTTTCAAAATGAATGATATTTAACGAAGTTTTGATGTTTCAAAAAAATCATTTTCATATTTTAATGTAATTTTACTTTTATCAAAATATTTGTAACCAATGTATATTGTAGTCTATTTATAATTGGTTGAAAATATTTTAATTTATATTTTAATGATATTTTTAGATAAAATAAGATAGTTGTGTAATATCCTTAAACTTCATGTATTTTAGAATAGATGGAGTATTACTTAATTGGTGTACGAATAAAATTGAAAACCAGTAATATAAAATAAAATTCATGTAAAATATAAAAGAATAATCGATGATGATCTATTGGCCATGTTGGTTCATGCCACAATCGACTTAAATTTGATCTGAGGTTCTTTTGCGACACTACGAAATCTATATATTCATACAAAAGAGACTTCTAAAAAGTTAGTTTGGCTGTGAATCTCTCGGTAAACAAAAATAAATAAATATTTGTATATTTTCGTAACAACATTATTTATGTGTATGTATGAATCTATGATATACGAATAGACTATATCCATTACATTTGAACTAAAAGATGATACCCAAGTAAAATGATCCGAATGAGATATTCAGATTGAAATTTTCTTTCTTAGCTTTGCGTATGCAAGATTACCTAGGGATTTTTTTTAAAAAAAAAAAGTGCTCCCGTTCATTCGATATCTAATGTTACTCCAGTGACGTCAGCTAAAACTAGGATTGGCAGCAAAGTAAGCCAATACACCAACGAAAGGAGCATTGATGTAAGTAGTGGGCTCTGACTTGCGGAAATCAGACCGGTCATCATCGTACTTATCATCCTCTTCGGGCCCACCCACCACCGCTCCAATCAAAACGTTCGGGTTTGGTTCGGTCGAGTTGAAATAAACCGATCCGTCTTTGCACCCGATGGTGCCTGGATGGTCTACGATCGACGGCAGCGATGAGCCACGGTGGTGGATCCTCTTTGGATACCTGTCTCCGTACCCGACCATGTACGATAATCCCATTGGATTCTCTCCCAAAATATAGTCCACCTTCATTTTCCAATAAATAAATTAACATAAATATCATATCAAAATAAGATTAATCCCTAATAATAACAATCTAAAATTATATTATTTTTTCAACAATCGTGAAAATAAATTTGTATCATTTTGCGTTCAATGAATGCATGTTAATTGCTATGTATATCGTCCGGTTTAGGTGACTCGTCAGTAAGATGAGAGAACAACAAATCACTACAAACGGGAGTAACCTGTTTCTTGGCGAGGCGGCGTAGATGATCAGGAGGGACAGAGAGGCTGCCACAATTGAGGGAGAGGGAACTTCTAGAAAGATACTGAGCATAGACAAGCAGGAGGAAAGATATTGTGGTCGCGTGCTGGAGCTGACTACCGCCGGGCTTGTAAAGAAGACCGCCGGGAGTATACTCAACGTGCTGTCCCGGAGACTCCGGCACCAAACTACACATGAAGCTCTCCGCCGACGCCTTGTACGCCTCTAGGTTGTACATATTCCCTGCTATAACTTCCTGTACCGGAATTAAAATTAAACCCTTAAATTCATCCGTTACCATATATACCGGGTTTTGTGTCTTAACCGGGCCATGTTGGGTTCTTCACGTACACGGAAAGAAAAGAACATGATCTTTACATGCACGTGAAATACTCGTGTTTGTTTGAATTTGCTTTACTTGCGAGAGTTAATTAAAGTTATGGTTTGATCACGTAACACTCTGATCAAAAGGGTTTAGTATAGATTTTTTTCTAATATCTAACCTTGGACACGAGAACATTAAGTCCACCAATTTTGTTGTCCCACCCAAATTCGTCGACGTTCTCGCTAGCACCAAAGGGTTCACGGTTACTCTCAATGTAGCTTAGGTAACTTTCATCACCAGTCGCTTTCCTTAGCCAAGCTGCTCCCCACAATAACTCATCCTACACGTACCCATCCCAACAACATTAATTATTTTTTAAAAAAAAAAATCACCAAGAAAAAAATGTAATAATTATCACAATTAGAGTATTGAAATTTGATTATTACTAGCTTTTCTAGCGATCCAAATAATATGTTTGTTCTTTTTTACCTGAAATCCGTTGAAATCGCAGTAGAAAGGGCAAACGTCATTTTTGATATCATCATTGCTGCTATAAGCACCACGGTACATATCAGCGAACTGAAACGTTTTTACAGCGTTTTGGAGCAACGTCTGAGAGTAGCCTGGATCCGATGATCGTACAGCAATGGAAGCCGCCGAGAGGGCCGCTGTGATTTCTCCGGCTACTTCAGAAGCTGGATTTGGGGCATTTACGACGTAAGCAGTACGTGGTGTATCCATATCTTCAGGACGTTCCCAGCAATTATGATCTGCAATCGGATCACCTACCTACATATATCACAAGTCCGTTTTCCTACTTTAATTAGTTTGCATATAGTTAATATATTAAATCCCTCTTAAATAAAACAAATCATTAATGAAAATATGTAACAAACAACATCAACATCATATATCATTTCTTAGGATTCTGAGAGTGCCAAAGTCTCTATCATAGCTCGCATATCTCAACTTGTATTATTAAACGATGATTATACAGTGTACGATGTAACCACTTCTGAATCAACGTTAATAAATTCTATAACCAAATTTTATATTCGTGTTATTGAAATTCTCATTGATTGCAATTATAGTCAACAAATCGATAGTTGTTGGTTCCAAACAATGGCTAATAATAGTAGTAGTTGGGTCATCTTTATATCTACTACTACTATACTACAAAGTACGGGCACACAATCAAATTATATATATATAGTAATGTAAAATCACAGAGTAATTAATTACCTTTTCGTCTTAAATATAGCTTTGAGTTAATTTGCTGCAACATTAATTCGACGTTATGCGTGTGCAATAAAATAAACTCATTTTTGGCAAATATTTATTTTATGATATTTCAAACTAATGAGGAGGAATAAATTAAATTTAAGGAAAAGGGAAGGGGCTAAAAAAGTGTGACGCAACGACACACCAAAAAAAAAAAAGGTTAAAAATGCAGAGTGAGACTCTTTTTTTTTTTTGATCAAAACAGAGTGAGACTCTCTCTTGAGAGTCCAAATTAACAAAACAGCCACTCACGATCACGGGTTGTTACTTTCTTTTCTTTGGCAACCAAAACGACTCAGTTTCCGAAAAAAGGCCATTTAAATTCCCCAGAATACCCCTCTCCAAATGCCACTCACCGGCAAAAGAAAAAAAAAACAGTTACGAAATTGAATTGCCATTTACGACGACGACGAACCTGGACGAATATGCGGTTTGGTAGCTGTGAAACTGATTTCAAGAGGTAATCGGAGCTCCACCGGAGTGCGACCAGGGCGTTCCGAAGCTCCGGCGGAGGCATGAGCTCTCCGAATTCAATTACGCTCCAGGCGAGCATCGTTGTGGTGAAAGCCATCGGAAAATTGAATTTGACGTTGTCTCCCGCGTCGTAGTAACCGCCGGTTAGATCCGTGTTGTGCGTCCATCCGTCGCTTAGACCGGAATTCCGCCTCCACGTCAGACGCTGGTCGTTCGGGAGGTAACCGGAGCGTTGGCCTTCGAAGAAGAGGATTGATTTCGAGAGTGCGTCGGAGTAGTCGTGCGACATTGCCGCCGCACCAAAGAGGAAGAAGAATATAAGTGAGAGAGGGTTTAAATGTAATCTCATTATGTCTCGGCGTCGGAGAAAAAAAAATTAACGTCGGTGGTTGAGATTCTTTATAATATATATAGGTGGTGGTCGTGAGGGAGCTGATACTGTCCTGTGACTCTGCAACTGCAACTGAGTCACGAGATGTGTTTATATATAACTTGCGAGTAGTGTTCAATTTTTTTAATTAGTTAATACACCAGAATCCGGGCTCAATTATGTAATTATTTGGGTTTCCTTCCCTTTCTTTTCTTCATAAAATAATAAACATTTATTATTTAGTTTTTCCGTTACTTTTTTTGGGGAAATAAATTGGATTGTCATTGTGTATGTTATTATGCAGTTTGATTTTAATACTAAGAAAAAAAATCTTTTATTTCTGATTCTGTTGTTTCATAATATGAACTGGAACTTACACATGTTGATTAGAGTTTACAAGTAAAAGAAACTTTTAAAAATGTACATAATAAGGTTTATATAAGTTTATGGGTATGAAGTTCAGTTCTATTGTAATAACTAGCTAAACAAGGTTTTTCATTTTTGTAGTAACTAGATAACAGGTCTCAGAATGTTAAAAATAAAATATGTAATAAGCGGTCACCTTATACCTGAATGATATGAGCTATTAAAAAACAATTTCCACTAAAATTTTGTTATTTTGTACTCTTTTGGTTTATTATATATGTTAAATAACTAAAAACTTTTATGGAGTTATAAAAAAATTTAAGATTTTAACATTAAAATTATTTTAAAATTTGTAAATATATAAGTTAAATATAATTTGAAAATTCAAAATAAAATTTATAGATTACTTTTGATTCCATAATATTCAAAATAAATATAAAATTATACAGAAATATAGGATAGTTTATGTTTTTAATGGAAGATACTTTTAATAATTTATATCTTAAAATAAACGGGGTATTAGATAAAAAAATCGTTCAAAAAGCTAATAATAGTAGTAGTTGGTCATCTTTATATCTACTACTACTATACTACAAAGTACGGGCACACAATCAAATTATATATATATAGTAATGTAAAATCACAGAGTAATTAATTACCTTTTCGTCTTAAATATAGCTTTGAGTTAATTTGCTGCAACATTAATTCGACGTTATGCGTGTGCAATAAAATAAACTCATTTTTGGCAAATATTTAATTTATGATATACTATTTCATAACGAGAAAGAAGAAATTAAACTAAGGGAAAGGAAGGGGCCAAAAGAGTGTGACGCAACGACACACCAAAAAAAGGTTAAAATGCAGAGTGAGACTCTTTTTTTTTTTTGATCAAAACAGAGTGAGACTCTCTTGAGAGTCCAAATTAACAAAACAGCCACTCACGATCACGGGTTTCTTTCTTTGACAAACCAAAACGACTCATCAGTTTCCTTAGCTTATTAAATTTCCGAAACTACCCTCTCCTTAACGCATATGCCACGCTCACCGGCAAAAACAGTTACGAAATTGAACGAACCTGGACGAATATGCGGTTTGGTAGCTGCGAAACGGATTTCAGGAGGTAATCGGAGCTCCACCGGAGTGCGACCAGAGCGTTCCGAAGCTCCGGCGGAGGCATGAGCTCTCGAATTCAATTACGCTCCAGGCGAGCATCGTTGTGGTGAAAGCCATCGGAAAATTGAATTTGACGTTGTCTCCCGCGTCGTAGTAACCGCCGGTTAGATCCGTGTTGTGCGTCCATCCGTCGCTTAGACCGGAATTCCGCCTCCACGTCAGACGCTGGTCGTTCGGGAGGTAACCGGAGCGTTGGCCTTCGAAGAAGAGGATTGATTTCGAGAGTGCGTCGGAGTAGTCGTGCGACATTGCCGCACCAAAGAGGAAGAAGAATATAAGTGAGAGAGGGTTTAAATGTAATCTCATTATGTCTCGGCGTCGGAGAAAAAAATTAACGTCGGTGGTTGAGATTCTTTATAATATATATAGGTGGTGGTCGAGGGAGCTGATACTGTCCTGTGACTCTGCAACTGCAACTGAGTCACGAGATGTGTTTATATATAACTTGCGAGTAGTGTTCAATTTTTAATTAGTTAATACACCAGAATCCGGGCTCAATTATGTAATTATTTGGGTTTCCTTCCCTTTTTCTTCATAAAATAATAAACATTTATTATTTAGTTTTTCCGTTACTTTTTGGGGAAATAAATTGGATTGTCATTGTGTATGTTATTATGCAGTTTGATTTTAATACTAAGAAAAAAAATCTTTTATTTCTGATTCTGTTGTTTCATAATATGAACTGGAACTTACACATGTTGATTAGAGTTTACAAGTAAAAGAAACTTTTAAAATGTACATAATAAGGTTTATATAAGTTTATGGGTATGAAGTTCAGTTCTATTGTAATAACTAGCTAAACAAGGTTTTTCATTTTTGTAGTAACTAGATAACAGGTCTCAGAATGTTAAAAATAAAATATGTAATAAGCGGTCACCTTATACCTGAATGATATGAGCTATTAAAAACAATTTCCACTAAAATTTTGTTATTTTGTACTCTTTTGGTTTATTATATATGTTAAATAACTAAAAACTTTTATGGAGTTATAAAAAAATTTAAGATTTTAACATTAAAATTATTTTAAAATTTGTAAATATATAAGTTAAATATAATTTGAAAATTCAAAATAAAATTTATAGATTACTTTTGATTCCATAATATTCAAAATAAATATAAAATTATACAGAAATATAGGATAGTTTATGTTTTTAATGGAAGATACTTTTAATAATTTATATCTTAAAATAAACGGGGTATTAGATAAAAAAAATCGTTCAAAAAAGATAATAATTTATCATCTTTGGGTAATTTTATATTCTCTATTACTAGTATAATAAGACTATTGTCTATTTGTGCGTGGACATTGTGCGTGTGCTAGCACTACCGACAAATGAAATTGGAGGGAGCGAGCGAGGAAGCCCATGGTGTTTTGGTTTTTGCTATAATTTTTTTTTTTTCATTTTGTCTCTTTTATCATCACCTTTAGGAGGAGAATACAATGAGATATTTAACTACATTTTATAATGACAGAGGGTTTGTGAAAGTATAAGCGACATGATCAACATGATAAACAAATACTATAACTCTCTCAATATGTTAAACCGATAATGCAAAAGAACAATTAAAATCTCGTGACAATGTGGGACCTGCATGATACTGTAACATGATTCTGGCTTTGCGCATAAGCGTTAAGTTGCTAAAGAAATGGCTGCAGCTTTACAAAATTTCCTTTCCTTTTTTTCTTTCTATAAGTTCTTATTTAAAACCATTATCCTTCACAATTTTTCCAATGGGTTGTGTGTTAATAGTGCGTCGTCTCATATGATTTAGCCGTTACCGTCCTCCGTCCACGAAAGAGACTGTATATGGTAAGAATCAGTATGTAAGATATATAACGTATGGTTGTAACTAACATACTAAAATGCTCGATTGAAAAGGATACAAATAAATTTTTAATTAGCACATATAATTTGTCCCCTTTTTTGAATGAATGTTAAATTTATTCATCTCAAAAACCTTTTTACAAAAATTGCATCTATAGTTTGAGAATAAAGATAATTAGGAACAAAAGGTCCCAAACACTTTAAAGAGAGAGTCATCTACCACCAAACCACACTTGCATTGCCCTTCCTAGTTCTTGCATCTTCCTCCTTGTAGTGTAATTTGCCCCCCTTTTTGATTTTTCTCTATATAATATGTGAGAATAAATCATAGTGGAATTAGATCTCACAAGGAACAAAATAGTCATCTTCGTTTTAGAGAGATCAAGATCGGCAGACCATATATATATACTTAGCCCCCTTGCAAAGCCAAGCTGCTCCCCACAATAACTCATCCTACACGTACCCATCCCAACAACATTAATTATATTAAAAATCACCAAGAAAACATGTAATAATTATCAAGATTGTATGAATTTTTTGCGTGTTGAAATTTTTATTACTCGGTTTTTTTACCTGAAATCCGTTGAAATCGCAGTAGAAAGGGCAAACGTCATTTTTGATATCATCATTGCTGCTATAAGCACCACGGTGCATATCAGCAAACTGAAACGTTTTTACAGCGTTTTGGAGCAACGTCTGAGAGTAGCCTGGATCCGATGATCGCACAGCAATTGAAGCGGCCGAGAGGGCCGCTGTGATTTCTCCAGCTACTTCAGAAGCTGGATTTGGGGCATTTACGACGTAAGCAGTACGTGGTGTATCCATATCTTCAGGTCTTTCCCAACAATTATGATCTGCAATCGGATCACCTACCTACATATCACAAGTTTGTTTCCTACTTTAATTAGTTTGCATATAGTTATATTAAATCCCTCGCTCTTAAAATAAAACAAATCATTAATGAAAATATACCAAACAACATCAACATCATATATCATTTCTGAGGATTCTGAGTTCCAAGTCTCTATCATCGCATATCTCAACTCGTATTATTAAATGATTATACTAACGACCCATGAATCAATAATGTTAATCAATTCTATAGTCAAATTCACTAATACATTTATGTGTTACTGAAATTCTCATTATTGCAATTATAGTCAACAAAATTGATAGTTGTTGGTTCCAAAAAAAATTAAAAACTATGGCTAAAAATAGTAGTTGGTCATCTTTATATCTACTACTATAAAGTGCGGGCACACAATCAAAGTATATAGTATATAGTAATGTAAAATCACAGGGTAATTAATTACTTTTTCCTCTTAAAGTATGGCTTAGAGTTAATTTGTTGCAGTAATGATTCGACGTTATGCGTGTGCAACATCACAAATTAATAAGAAAAAAAAACTCAATTTTGGCAAATATTTAATTTATGATATACTATTTCATAACGAGAAAGAAGAAATTAAACTAAGGGAAAGGGAAGGGGCCAAAAGAGTGTGACGCAACGACCAAAAAAAAGGGTAAATGGAGAGAGACTCTCTCTTGAGAGTGCAAAAGCCACTCACGATCACGGGTTTCTTTCTTTGACAAACCAAAACGACTCATCAGTTTCCCTTAGCTTATTAAATTTCCGAAACTACCCCTCTCCTTAACGCATATGCCACGCTCACCGGCAAAAAACAGTTACGAAATTGAACGAACCTGGACGAATATGCGGTTTGGTAGCTGCGAAACGGATTTCAGGAGGTAATCGGAGCTCCACCGGAGTGCGACCAGAGCGTTCCGAAGCTCCGGCGGAGGCATGAGCTCTCCGAATTCTATTACGCTCCAGGCGAGCATCGTCGTGGTGAAAGCCATCGGGAAATTGAATTTGACGTTGTCTCCCGCGTCGTAGTAACCGCCGGTTAGATCGGTGTTGTGCGTCCACCCGTCGCTCAGACCGGAATTCCGCCTCCACGGCACACGCTGGTCGTTCGGGAGGTAACCGGAGCGTTGGCCTTCGAAGAAGAGGATTGATTTCGAGAGTGCGTCGGAGTAGTCGTGCTGCTTCGACGACATTGCCGCACCAAAGAGGAAGAAGAATATAACTGAGAGAGGGTTCAAATGTAATTTCATTATGTCTCGGCGTCGGAGGAAAAAAATAAACGTCGGTGGTTGAGATTCTTTATATTTATAGGTGGTGGTGAGGGAGCTGATACTGTCTGTGACTCTGCAACTGCGAGTGAAGTCACGAGATGTGTTTATATATAACTTGCGATTTTTAATTAATTTATTAATACACCAGTATCCTGGCTTAATTATGTAATTATTTTCTTCCTTTTGTTTCTTATTTAGTTTTTGAAAAGTCTGATTCAGTTACTTTGTTGGGAAATAAATTGTGCATGTTGTTAAGCAATTTGATATTTAATACTAAGAAAAAGTTCTTTTATTTATGATTCTGTTGTTTCATAATATGAATTGTAACTTACACATGTTAACTGATTTGCAAGTAAAAGAAACTTATTAAAATGTAAAAATAAGGGTTGTTTTTTTTAAAAAAAATAAGGTTTATATAAGTTTATAGCCATGAAGTTCAATTCTATTGTAATAACTAGCTAGATAAGGTCTTTCATTTTTGTAGTAATTAGATAATAGGTCTCATCAGAATGTTTAATCTAAAATATGTAATAAGCGTCCTAAATGAAATGAGCTATTAAAAACAAATTTCCCAGTAAAATTTGTAACTTGTACTCTTTTTGCTTTATAATATATGTTAAATAACTAAAAACTTTTATATTAAATTATTTTAAAATATTTGAATAGATAACTATTTATAATTTAACAATTCATAGTGAAATTTATAAATTAAATTTGATTCTCTAATATTCAACATTCAATAAAAAATTATAGAAATCATTTATATTTGAACGAATACTTTTAAAATAATTAATATCTTAAAACAAACGGGGTATTAGATGAATAATTTATCATCTTTGGGTAAATTTTATATTATCTGTTACTACTATAATAACACTATTGTCTATATGTGCGTGGATTGTGCGTGGACATTGTGCGTGTGCTATCACTGCCGACAAATGAATTTGGAGTGAGCGAGCGAGCAAGTCCATGGTGTTTTGGTTTTGCTATAATATTCTTTTTCATTTTGTTTCTCTTATCATCACCTTTAGGAAGAGAATACAATGAGATATTTAACATCATTTTACAATGAACAGAGGGTTTGTGAAAGTATAAGCGACATGATCAACATGATAAACAAATACTATAACTCTTTCAAATATGTTAAACCGATAATGAAAAAGTTCTTTTATTTATGATTCTGTTGTTTCATAATATGAATTGTAACTTACACATGTTAACTGATTTGCAAGTAAAAGAAACTTATTAAAATGTAAAAATAAGGGTTGTTTTTTTAAAAAATAAGGTTTATATAAGTTTATAGCCATGAAGTTCAATTCTATTGTAATAACTAGCTAGATAAGGTCTTTCATTTTTGTAGTAATTAGATAATAGGTCTCATCAGAATGTTTAATCTAAAATATGTAATAAGCGTCCTAAATGAAATGAGCTATTAAAAACAAATTTCCCAGTAAAATTTGTAACTTGTACTCTTTTTGCTTTATAATATATGTTAAATAACTAAAAACTTTTATATTAAATTATTTTAAAATATTTGAATAGATAACTATTTATAATTTAACAATTCATAGTGAAATTTATAAATTAAATTTGATTCTCTAATATTCAACATTCAATAAAAAATTATAGAAATCATTTATATTTGAACGAATACTTTTAAAATAATTAATATCTTAAAACAAACGGGGTATTAGATGAATAATTTGTCATCTTTGGGTAAATTTTATATTATCTGTTACTACTATAATAACACTATTGTCTATATGTGCGTGGATTGTGCGTGGACATTGTGCGTGTGCTATCACTGCCGACAAATGAATTTGGAGTGAGCGAGCGAGCAAGTCCATGGTGTTTTGGTTTTTGCTATAATATTCTTTTTCATTTTGTTTCTCTTATCATCACCTTTAGGAAGAGAATACAATGAGATATTTAACATCATTTTACAATGAACAGAGGGTTTGTGAAAGTATAAGCGACATGATCAACATGATAAACAAATACTATAACTCTTTCAAATATGTTAAACCGATAATGCAAAAGAACAATTAAAATCTCGTGACAATGTGGGACCTGCTTGATACTGTAACATGATTCTGGCTTTGCGCATAAGCGTTAAGTTGCTAAAGAAGTGGCTGCAGCTTTACAAAATTTCCTTTGCATTTTTTCTTTCTATGAGTTTTTTTTTAAACCATTATCTTTCACAATTTTCCTATCGGTTGTGTGTTAATACTGCCTCGCCTCATATGATTTAAGCCGTTACCGTCCACGAAAGAGACTGTATATTATCGTAAGAATCAGTATGTATGGTATATAACGTATGGTTGTAACTAACATACTAAAATGCTTGATTGAGAAGCATACAAATAAATTTTTAATCAGCATATATAATTTGCCCACCTTTTGATTTTTCTCTATATAATATATGAGAATAAATCATAGTGGAATTAGATCTCACAAGGAACAAAATAATCATCTTCGTTTTAGAAAGATCAAGATCCGTAGACCCACATATATATGCTTAGCCTCCTTGCAAAGCCAACCAACTCCCAGTACTTATGGAACATCAAACACTCACTGACTCACACCATTAGGAGTTAGTTTATTTAAACTGCACATGTTTTCGTCTTCATTCACATTTTAAATGTTTCTATTCAAGTGCAATTTGCATTCACCTCTGTAATTTTGTAATCAAGTGCAGACATTATCTTTTTTTTTTTTTTTTAGATTTACGTTTGGATTAACAAACCAAAAATTTACATGTATTTTTCGCTTAGATCCATCCATTTACAGATACCTACCCATATACAAATTTAATCTAGGGAATCAAACATATGTATTGATATCTCTACTACTTCAAAGGATACATCCAATGAACGCTAAAATTATGGAAGATATTATATATTAGCAGAAATACAAACAAAAACAACAGATTGCAGCTAAAATGAGCAAGGGACTAAACATATAGTTTTGACGGTTTGACTAGCTTTAGGATAAGTAATCTGTTTGGTAAAATTAAATATTTCATCAAACTCGGTATCTACATAGCATTGAACTTTCAGCTCCAGTATTTACTGCTTGAATAAATATTTTTTAATGAGATACTGAATCCCAACGGTTAAATTATGTTAGATGGTCTCCCGATATGATGAGAATAGAACAATGTCAAGAGAGTTAATATTTGTTAATTTGGTTTAAGATCTTATCGAGAGAACAAAATTAAACAAACGATTACAAACATATGTCATGGTTAGGCATTACAAATTTACACTACATATGGGATATGGAACATCAAACACTCACTGACTCACACCATTAGGAGTTAGTTTATTTAAACTGCACATGTTTTCGTCTTCATTCACATTTTAAATGTTTCTATTCAAGTGCAATTTGCATTCACCTCTGTAATTTTGTAATCAAGTGCAGACATTATCTTTTTTTTTTTTTTTTAGATTTACGTTTGGATTAACAAACCAAAAATTTACATGTATTTTTCGCTTAGATCCATCCATTTACAGATACCTACCCATATACAAATTTAATCTAGGGAATCAAACATATGTATTGATATCTCTACTACTTCAAAGGATACATCCAATGAACGCTAAAATTATGGAAGATATTATATATTAGCAGAAATACAAACAAAAACAACAGATTGCAGCTAAAATGAGCAAGGGACTAAACATATAGTTTTGACGGTTTGACTAGCTTTAGGATAAGTAATCTGTTTGGTAAAATTAAATATTTCATCAAACTCGGTATCTACATAGCATTGAACTTTCAGCTCCAGTATTTACTGCTTGAATAAATATTTTTTTTAATGAGATACTGAATCCCAACGGTTAAATTATGTTAGATGGTCTCCCGATATGATGAGAATAGAACAATGTCAAGAGAGTTAATATTTGTTAATTTGGTTTAAGATCTTATCGAGAGAACAAAATTAAACAAACGATTACAAACATATGTCATGGTTAGGCATTACAAATTTACACTACATATGGGATATGGGACATGATGTTACTATTTTATGTTTGCACGTATTGTAGACTGGACAGTATCAAAACGAGCAAGTGGTGGTGTATGCATACCGAACTTAACCGTAATTAGTTACATGTCAGGCGACTTTGCTAATTTCGCAAGTAATGTAATATGTGTTTTTTTTGTAAACATAATCTGCTATTTTGCCTTTTTCTCTTTTCTCCACTGATAATCTTTTCTTTACGCTTACATGATTTTTTCCTCGGTTAATATTTTACAGCACATTTCTTATGATTTTATAATGTCATAGACATCAACTTGGTGGAAACTAGTATGAGGGCAACTAAAATTCCATTGAAAACAAATAAGATTAGTATTATAGACCATAATTACACATGAATATGGATACAACTGATTTAACAGATTAATGTAGTATGGTTTTGCTTGCTATGAAGCTGTAGGCATTAGAATGAGATGATAAAGCATATTGAACTAAACTTCCTTAAATCGACAGGTAGTTTTAAAATGGCAAGCTTATGATAATAATGTATTAAAAATGTTAATTTTGCCTCTATATGTGGCTTGTTTTCTCAGTTTAATCTTTACGCTTACTTTCTTCGTAGCTATTATTTTATTAGATAACAATCATAGCATATAACGTCATCTGACAATCATAAGAAAAAAGCAATAACTTGGTCGAAGTACCCTTCTTAATTCATATTGAGGGTCAGATCACGGAGAGAGAAAAACTCGTATTCGAGCTCAATGTCGACTTAATGAGCCGTTAAAGCCCATTTTGTAACATACAAATTGCTGACGTCCTTTTATTAATTTATTCGAGTTCTAATTCTAACGTCAGTCTGTCTAAAACAAATGATGATCATTTTTTCTAATTTTGTTTCTTTTATAGTATATCTAGTTTTCAACATTTCGCCAGAGCAATTTTTAATCAAACATAAAAATTTAAAGAGACAATTTGCTAGATATACTGAATTGAAGTCAAAATTGATGAACTACCCTATGTGTATGCAAAATAAAAATCTCCGTAGCACTTTAAGCATAAATTGACTATTTTATCCATGCCTCAAACCTTTCAATTCTCTCTGTCTCTTTCTCCATCTCCCACCCTCACGTTTATCTCTTTTTCCGGCAACTCTTTCCTCTCACGATTAGTTTATTCCTAATCTTCATTGAAGTAATATATTTTTTTTAAAAGCTTGCAGTTAATCTCATAATTAATTATAATCATCACACCATTTCTATATTAACCTGTTCCTCCACACTACATCTTCATCACCGTCATATCCAATAACATCGATGTTGGATGCGCCAAATATGCAAGTGAAACATGGTCTCAAAGAAACCCAAACCTTCCAAAAGAATTGCGACTATTCTAGGATTTGACTGCTTCAGCAAACTACAACTAGTTAAGAGGAGAGGGAAAACACAATACATAAGGAGAAGAAACACAATATATTATTTAGAATGTTAACAAAGTACGTTTAAAGGTAAATTGTTACATTACATATTATAGAAATTGTTAGTTGATAATTTATTTAATATAAATATATATAAACAAAAACAATAACATCAAATCTAATATGTTATTTCCATATTTACCACAATGTTAGATTTTTTTTTTTATATGCTACAATAGTTGTTAACCGCTAGGATTATAATAGTTGAATAGATAATGATTAAGTTAACACGATAACATATTTTGTACCTTCTAACAAAAATATATAAAAAATAGTAACATATTTTGTAACAGTTAACCAAACATGTATCAGCTAATGATAATATATTTTATAAAATATTAATACAAAGTTTCAACGTAAACTGTTATACACCTTGTTAACATGTTAACTTTTTTGTAGCATCTAACAAACTATTTACCAACCAACGCAAGCTACTTATTAACATTTTACAAAGAATTTTAAAAAACTGTCAATATGTTTTGTAACAGCTAAGTAAACATTTATCAGCTAATGATTATATATTCTGCGAAAAAATAACGACATCCATCAGTTAAGTAACAGCTAACCAAAAAAGCATCTGCTCACAATACTTGATTTGTAGCATCTGGTCACAATACTTGATTTGTAGCATCTAATCAAACAATTACCAGTTAATTGAATAAATATCGACTACAAAAACTCATAACTGAAAGGTTAGATTCAGGTTTCATCAATGTCGAGAAAACCCACTATTTCTTGAGTATACAACGCATCAAATACAACCATGTTCTCTTACTAGCAAGCGAATCAAAAAGATCTCACATGTATGTGCAATGGAATCGGTTAGAACATTTATCATAGTTGAGATTGAGTAAAAAGATAGAGGAGCTGGATAAAGATCTCTAGCTAGGTTGAGGGTAATACTTGTTAAATGCATACTCTGTTAACCGAAACATATGTATTTAAAACTGATTGATATCGTTGAAAATAGAAAAGATAAGAAGAAAACATTCGTAGATTAATAGAAAAGAAATTGTGTTGAGTGATTTTAATAAAATACAAGAAATAGAGAGAGAATGAAGAAAATTGTTCTGGCAGAATATACAAGATAGAAAAAGAAGGAGATAGTTTGGGCAGGGATAGTTTTGTATTAAATAAATATCAACAGTGTCAAAATTAGTGTTAAGATAGTTTGCAAATATTGATTTTTTTGGTGTATATAGAGCCTAATTTCTCAAATTTAAAAATCTAATAAAATGTAATAAATAAATAATTTGTTTTTACGTCTCATCTAGATCCAAATAATTTACACAGTTGTTAGTTTAATGTAGATTGTCTAGTTGCTTCCTAACGATTTTTTAAACATTGACTAAAATAATCAGGAATTTATTTGTAAAAGACGACTGATTGTATATCTTCAATATTGAATCTTGAATGAACACACTGTTTAAGGATCACAAAAAGCAAATAACAGTTGATATAAAACCGGATCAATCAGCACTTAATAGTTATTAACTACAAATCACTCGTTTTAGAAATATGATTTAGAAGTATATTTTCCGAGTCAAAATAGTACTTTTTATATTAGATTTAAACTTATATTATCTTGAAAATTTAAGTATAGCAGTATACAATAATGTATTATTTTTTACAACTGTATGTGTTTATTAGATGCACAAAGTGTTGATATCCAGCTCTTTTCTTTGCATACAGTCACCACCTAAGTCTCTTAAGACTTGAAGGCGTCTTACTAACGACTTCCCTTTTGAATTGAACATACCAAGCAATGTACTAGAAATTACGTCGACATTTACGTGACTTTTTTTCTTTCTTAAAACTATATAAATTAAATTTATCTATGACCAAGAAAATGCATGGAAACTAAGAAATGTTACAAACTTTTCTTTGTAAATTCCTCTGTCAAGGGAGAAATAAAAAAAAGTCAGACCTTTTGGGTAGGGGTGTTCAATCCGGATATCGGTTCGGTTTTGATTCGGTTTTTTCGGTTTTCGGTATTTCGGTTAGTAAAATATAACTATCATTCTAAATACATATTTACTTCGGTTCGGTTTATATACCGTCGGTTTTTGGTTTATGCGGTTTTATACCAAAAAACATAATTATTTAGTTTGAGATCATATAAAATGAATTTTAGAGTCACATTGTCAACACAGTCATTTATTAAAAATATATTACATGTTCAAATAAATGAACAAAAACGTAAAAATGCTTCTACCATCAAATAAAATCATCAAATCTATAATTAAAATCAGAGCCTGAAATTTTGAAAATAAAAATATGAAACAAAACAGAAACATGAAAGAATATTTTTTCCACTCTTCCATATTTAGTGTTCATTAAAGTCATGTTTTTTCGATTGAACACGAAACTCTGTTTGTTTATAGATAAAAAAAAAGTTGTGAAAATTTTCCATTAATTATCTTCCATCAAATTTATCATCTTCATATTAATTTAGTGAATACTAAAATAAAGCAAAAAGATAAAAAAAAAAAAACTTAGAAAATAAAATGTCTGAATTGCGATGTATTCAAGTGTTTTACAAATTATATAAGGTTTTTTATTACTATAACATTATGGTAATAGTTATTAACACAAATTTAACTTATATAACAAATAAATTTTTATGTATTGTTATAAAATAGATACATATTTACATGTTTCTACTTTTAATCGGTTTTGTTCGGTTTATTCGGTTTAATCGGTTATATACCAAACCATATCCAAATCCTACGGTTTTTATAAAATTATATTCATTCGGTTTATATGGTATATACCAAAACCAAATCATATTGTCTATGTCGGCTCGGTTCGGTTCGGTACGGTACGGTTCGGTTTTACCATATTGAACAGCCCCACTTTTGGGGGCAAAAAAACGCCTTAAACACATGAGATTTTTTTTTTTTTAAAACGAGCACGTATGATTTTTATTTGCGTTATAGTTAGTATTGTTTATATTTTGGTCCCTCATTTTAAGTAACAGTCACATGTAAATCGTTTTTATTCAATGAAGTCGAGCAAGGGAGAAAACCTCGTTCTTGTAAATTGCACGGCAACATATTTCACACTTCTTTCTCTATTAATGAAAAAATAATAACACGAAACAAAAAATTGGAAATTTACATACATTTTCGAAGAAATGAGTAACCAGACAGACCACCATTGACTTAAAGTCTTAAATAAAGAAAAATAAACAAAACCATTAACGTGCCGAAAGAGAGGTCTTCATCAATTACTTTGAAAATTAAACAAACAATACAAGTCATTGTAGTTTACAAAAAAAAAAAAAAAATAGAAGTCATTGTAATAGTCTTTAATTAAGTCGATTATATACGTTCATCTTTCTTTTCTTTCGTCAGTCAATTCATTATATGTATTTGAGACACGAGTCAACTATATATTTTCAACAGTTTTTTTCTTTTTAATATGTATCTCTGCGAATCATATATTCATCGTATCGATGGCTACATATATAACAATTGTTATTGGGAGAGTGACAGCTATAAATGAAGGAGCAACACATGACCAAGTAGCAAGTATTAATAATGGAAACGCAATGATGTTCATGTAGATACAATTATCAACATCTACTACTACTCGTAAATTTCTCAGAAAAAGTCATATAAACTATATTAATTTTTTTTTTTGTAATGGTTCGAGAAGAATAAAAAGGGGCACGTGCTCAGTAGAGTCTGTATATAGATCTTTCGCTCGCTTCCGATTTTCTCTCAATACAAATCTCGAGGAGGAGGCGCCAAAAGATAAACTGCATCACCGGCGAAGATCCGTCTCTGTAACGATTAAAGACGACAAAATGCTAATGAAAACGCAAAGACTCACTATCTCTCGTTTCCTTCCGACTAAATCTCACCAACCACTTATCCGTTGTCTCGGTGGAGGCTCGGTGCTGACCCGGAGAAAACTCGGTGGGATCACCACAGCAGCTGCTCCGATTTTCCAGGGAAAGCCGGTGGTGACTCGTCGGGAAATAAAAACAGGGCGAATTACGAGGAACTGCGTCGAAAATGATGGCGGAACTGAAGAAGAAGAAGAAGAAGAAGAAGAAGAAGAAGAGAAGAAGAGCAGGGGTCTGGTGAAGGAGAGCTTATGGGAACAGATGAAAGAGATCGTCAAGTTCACAGGTCCGGCGATGGGGATGTGGGTTTGTGGTCCGTTGATGAGTCTCATCGACACGGTGGTCATCGGCCAAGGTAGCTCCGTCGAACTCGCCGCACTTGGTACGCTTTTCTATAAAAACTTTAATTCTGTTTTTTTTTTTGTATTTTCCTTGCATCATTTTAAAATTTACTTTATACTTATGATTTATATTCGATTTTTATATAAATTCCAAACCGAACCGAACGGAACCGGACTTGTCTCCAATAGTAACACTTGCACCTTTTGGATTGTTTAGAAATCGGACCCATGTTGACCAATAATAGTAACCAAAAAAAAAATAGGTTAGGTAAGTGTCCCATCCAACCAGTTTTAAAGCTCATTATAACATCTGTCGGTTCACCAAATTTTAACGTGTTTGTAATGTCAAAATTGTACCCAACTGCAAGATAAGCTTTACTTTCACACAAATTCTAATATTACTCGTTTATCATTTTCTCCTTTTTTGCTATCAAAGTTTCGTAGCACAGAAAATTACATTTAAATTATTTGATTGAATAAGATTATGATGCGGAATGACTAAAAATATAAATACTCCAATAAATTGTGAAAACGAGTGCTTTTAATTCAATGGCTGAGTAAAAATTTAACCGGTTTAATAGGACCGGGGACAGTACTATGTGATCACATGAGTTACGTCTTCATGTTCCTCTCCGTGGCGACATCCAATATGGTCGCTACTTCTCTTGCCAAACAGGTTGGTTATATTTGCCTGTTTCTTGTGTTCCAAGTTTTAAAACTACTTTACGAAGGAAACATCTCTTTGACGTTTATTTTGTGTTTTTTCTTACAGGACAAGAAAGAAGCACAACATCAAATCTCTGTCTTGCTCTTCATTGGATTGGTTTGTGGACTTATGATGCTTTTGTTGACTAGATTATTCGGACCTTGGGCTGTTACTGGTATACATTTTTCACTACCAAATCAAATATTTCCATTTCGAGTAATATTTGAATGACATGTATCTAAACTTTTTTGGCAGCATTTACGAGAGGGAAAAACATTGAGATTGTTCCTGCAGCCAATACATACGTTCAGATTCGAGGCTTAGCGTGGCCTTTTGTTCTTGTTGGATTGGTTGCTCAAAGCGCAAGGTTTCTTTGACCTTTTTCTTCTTATTAACTAGCTTCAATCTCCCTCTGTATTACTCAACTGATGAGAGAGAATCTCTGTCTCAGTCTTGGAATGAAGAACTCATGGGGACCTCTTAAGGCATTAGCAGCAGCAACGGTCATTAACGGTCTTGGAGATACGATCCTATGCTTGTTTCTTGGACAAGGTATCGCCGGAGCTGCTTGGGCAACAACCATCTCTCAGGTAATGTAAATACCCTAAACTAGTAAAATGTAAATTAAAAATGAAGAAGAATTCATAATGGGATTTGTGTGTTGTTATATAGGTTGTTTCGGCTTATATGATGATGGATTCTCTGAACAAAGAAGGCTACAATGCTTACTCCTTTGCGGTGCCTACACCTCAAGAACTATGGAAGATCTCTGCACTTGCCGCACC
This sequence comes from Brassica carinata, assembly GCA_016771965.1. Lineage (NCBI taxonomy): Eukaryota > Viridiplantae > Streptophyta > Magnoliopsida > Brassicales > Brassicaceae > Brassica > Brassica carinata. Next base: position 255,234 of record JAAMPC010001585.1, on the reverse strand, counting down.
TGTATATAGATCTTTCGTTCGCTTCCGATTTCTCTCAATACAAATCTCGAGGAGGGCGCCAAAACAATAAACTGCATCACCGGCGAAGATCCGTCTCTTTAACGATCAACGACGACAAAATGCTGATGAAAACACAAAGACTCACTATCTCTCCTTTCTTTCCACGAAATCCCATTAAATCTCACCAACCGCTTATCCGTTGTTGTCTCGGGGAGACTCGAGAAAACTCGGTGGGATCATCACAGCAGCTGCTCCGATTTTCCAAGGAAAGACGGTGGTGACTCGTCGGGAAATAAAAAGGGGCACGTGCTCAGCAGAGTCCTTGGTATATAGATCTTTCGTTCGCTTCCGATTTCTCTCAATACAAATCTCGAGGAGGGCGCCAAAACAATAAACTGCATCACCGGCGAAGATCCGTCTCTTTAACGATCAACGACGACAAAATGCTGATGAAAACACAAAGACTCACTATCTCTCCTTTCTTTCCACGAAATCCCATTAAATCTCACCAACCGCTTATCCGTTGTTGTCTCGGGGAGACTCGAGAAAACTCGGTGGGATCATCACAGCAGCTGCTCCGATTTTCCAAGGAAAGACGGTGGTGACTCGTCGGGAAATAAAAAGGGGCACGTGCTCAGCAGAGTCCTTGGTATATAGATCTTTCGTTCGCTTCCGATTTCTCTCAATACAAATCTCGAGGAGGGCGCCAAAACAATAAACTGCATCACCGGCGAAGATCCGTCTCTTTAACGATCAACGACGACAAAATGCTGATGAAAACACAAAGACTCACTATCTCTCCTTTCTTTCCACGAAATCCCATTAAATCTCACCAACCGCTTATCCGTTGTTGTCTCGGGGAGACTCGAGAAAACTCGGTGGGATCACCACAGCAGCTGCTCCGATTTTCCAGGGAAAGCCGGTGGTGACTCGTCGGGAAATAAAAAGGGGCACGTGCTCAGCAGAGTCCTTGGTATAGATCTTTCGCTCGCTTCCGATTTCTCTCAATACAAATCTCGAGGAGGAGGCGCCAAAGATAAACTGCATCACCGGCGAAGATCCGTCTCTGTAACGATTAAAGACGACAAAATGCTAATGAAAACGCAAAGACTCACTATCTCTCGTTTCCTTCCGACTAAATCTCACCAACCACTTATCCGTTGTCTCGGTGGAGGCTCGGTGCTGACCCGGAGAAAACTCGGTGGGATCACCACAGCAGCTGCTCCGATTTTCCAGGGAAAGCCGGTGGTGACTCGTCGGGAAATAAAAAGGGGCACGTGCTCAGTAGAGTCTGTATATAGATCTTTCGCTCGCTTCCGATTTCTCTCAATACAAATCTCGAGGAGGAGGCGCCAAAGATAAACTGCATCACCGGCGAAGATCCGTCTCTGTAACGATTAAAGACGACAAAATGCTAATGAAAACGCAAAGACTCACTATCTCTCGTTTCCTTCCGACTAAATCTCACCAACCACTTATCCGTTGTCTCGGTGGAGGCTCGGTGCTGACCCGGAGAAAACTCGGTGGGATCACCACAGCAGCTGCTCCGATTTTCCAGGGAAAGCCGGTGGTGACTCGTCGGGAAATAAAAAGGGGCACGTGCTCAGTAGAGTCTGTATATAGATCTTTCGTTCGCTTCCGATTTCTCTCAATACAAATCTCGAGGAGGAGGCGCCAAAGATAAACTGCATCACCGGCGAAGATCCGTCTCTGTAACGATTAAAGACGACAAAATGCTAATGAAAACGCAAAGACTCACTATCTCTCGTTTCCTTCCGACTAAATCTCACCAACCACTTATCCGTTGTCTCGGTGGAGGCTCGGTGCTGACCCGGAGAAAACTCGGTGGGATCACCACAGCAGCTGCTCCGATTTTCCAGGGAAAGCCGGTGGTGACTCGTCGGGAAATAAAACAGGGCGAATTACGAGGAACTGCGTCGAAAATGATGGCGGAACTGAAGAAGAAGAAGAGCAGGGTCTGGTGAAGGAGAGCTTATGGGAACAGATGAAAGAGATCGTCAAGTTCACAGGTCCGGCGATGGGGATGTGGGTTTGTGGTCCGTTGATGAGTCTCATCGACACGGTGGTTATCGGCCAAGGAAGCTCCGTCGAACTCGCCGCACTTGGTACGCTTTTCTATAAAAACTTTAATTCTGTTTTTTGTATTTTCCTTGCATCATTTTAAAATTTACTTTATACTTATGATTTATATTCGATTTTTATATAAATTCCAAACCGAACCGAACGGAACCGGACTTGTCTCCAATAGTAACACTTGCACCTTTTGGATTGTTTAGAAATCGGACCCATGTTGACCAATAATAGTAACCAAAAAAATAGGTTAGGTAAGTGTCCCATCCAACCAGTTTTAAAGCTCATTATAACATCTGTCGGTTCACCAAATTTTAACGTGTTTGTAATGTCAAAATTGTACCCAACTGCAAGATAAAGCTTTACTTGCACATAAATTCTAATAGTACTTGTTATCATCTTCTCTGTTTCAAATTCCTGCTAATGAATGATGTCTCTCTTTAACATGAATCTCTCTGTGTTTTTTTTTGTTGGTGACGATGACACAGTTTGTAACACGAAGCGGCTATGGATTATTCGGACCTTGGGCTGTTACTGGTATACATTTTCACTACCAAATCAAATATTTCCATTTCGAGTAATATTTGAATGACATGTATCTAAACTTTTTGGCAGCATTTACGAGAGGAAAAACATTGAGATTGTTCCTGCAGCCAATACATACGTTCAGATTCGAGGCTTAGCGTGGCCTTTTGTTCTTGTTGGATTGGTTGCTCAAAGCGCAAGGTTTCTTTGACCTTTTTCTTCTTATTAACTAGCTTCAATCTCCCTCTGTATTACTCAACTGATGAGAGAATCTCTGTCTCAGTCTTGGAATGAAGAACTCATGGGGACCTCTTAAGGCATTAGCAGCAGCAACGGTCATTAACGGTCTTGGAGATACGATCCTATGCTTGTTTCTTGGACAAGGTATCGCCGGAGCTGCTTGGGCAACAACCATCTCTCAGGTAATGTAAATACCCTAAACTAGTAAAATGTAAAATTAAAAATGAAGAAGAATTCATAATGGGATTTGTGTGTTGTTATATAGGTTGTTTCGGCTTATATGATGATGGATTCTCTGAACAAAGAAGGCTACAATGCTTACTCCTTTGCGGTGCCTACACCTCAAGAACTATGGAAGATATCTGCACTCGCCGCACCTGTCTTTATCTCAATTTTCTCCAAGATTGCTTTCTATTCTTTCATCATCTACTGTGCTACCTCCATGGGAACTCACGTTTTAGCTGCTCATCAAGTACCATTACAAAACTGAGATATCTTTTAAGCTTAAACGATGTTGGTGTTTTGTATATTTATCTTTTTCTGGTTTATTTTTATTTTTTTGGTTTGATAGGTGATGGCTCAGACGTACAGGATGTGCAATGTATGGGGTGAGCCACTGTCTCAAACGGCTCAGTCATTTATGCCCGAGATGTTATATGGTGCGAACCGTAACCTTCCCAAGGCGAGAACGTTGCTCAAGTCCCTGATGATTATTGGAGCCACGCTTGGATTAGTCTTGGGAATTATTGGGACATCGGTTCCAGGCCTGTTTCCTGGTGTCTACACACATGATAAAGTCATCATAACCGAGGTCTGTTTGCTGCTTTTAAAACCAAACATTAGTAGTTAACTTCCTGTGTGTGTTTCGAACCTAACTTGACTTAAATTACGATTCTTGGATATGGTGGCAGATGCATAGACTGCTTCTACCATTCTTCATGGCGCTGTCTGCATTGCCTATGACAGTATCCCTGGAGGGTACATTGCTGGTATATTACACTCACGCAAGCCTTGTTCAATGATGATTCGAAGCAATCAACTGAAAACATCTTCTCCTTCTTCTTCTGTGTTTGTTGTATACTAGGCGGGACGTGATCTGAAATTCGTCAGCTCTGTGATGAGTTCAAGCTTCGTTCTTGGTTGTCTTACACTAATGGTAGCCTTCCATAAACCCTATACTTTCAGTTTGAGCCTTCCCTAAAGTGTTTTTGTTGGTGACACAGTTTGTGACACGAAGCGGATATGGTTTAGTCGGCTGTTGGATGGTTCTCGTCGGATTTCAATGGGTAAAGCATTTTTTTTTTCTTTTATAACATAGTTTTGTAATCAGAGAGGGAGATTCTCTTACGGTTGCGTCCAACATCTAATGATCATTATAAAAAATGAATGGAATGGCAGGGTCGGTTCGGACTGTATCTACGGAGGCTTCTTTCACCTGGAGGGATACTTAACACGGATGTGGTGACGACTAAGAAGATCAAATCAGTTTAAAGTGTCTCATCAATAATGATTCTTTGTTGACCTAATTGTTGCCGAGAGCCATCTATCTCTAATACTAATGGGGCTATTAATTAAGTACCAAAGAAGGAAGAAAAGTAGGATTGAGCTCTGAAGCTAAGTAAATTTCAGTTGCTAATATAAACACGAGTTTTGAAAAAGAATATATATACATACAAGCTTGAAGAGATGTTAAACCATGCCACATTTTCAGCAAAAACAAACATGATTTGTTTTCTTCCCAGGATTCAGATACATTGTTGGTAGGTTCTTTTGTTAACACAAGTCATGTTGAGAAATCATAATTAATAGATCAGTAATGTGATTGTATGGTTGAAGAAAATGAAAATGCATAAATTAAACAAGGAAGTAGAGTTGAGATGATAACAAAACTAAAATGATAAACTTCAATGGGTTGCAACTCTACTTCCTCCTCTGCGTCCACGTCCATCAGGTCGCTCTGAGTAGAGTAGTATCTTCTCTGTAAATTATATAACCAAAAAAGAATAATAAGAAAGATAGAGAGAGGCAGGCTGCAGGCAAGGAAAGAGAGAGAGGCGGAAGGTATTATTTCTCTACTTACAAAAGTTCTAGTGGTGGGTCTAAAGTTTGAGAAGTTTTGTCTTCTTCTAATGGACAGTCTTTCCACTGCCTTCTTCTTCTTCTCCTCAGCTTTCATTTTGGTGGGACTAGGCCTATACAATATCACCGTCCTCCCGATTTGACCAACAGCTACTGAACCCTCCAAATGGATAACCGCGCCCTCTAGCTCTTCTGGAGATGTCTTTCGTATCTTCACCTGTACTTGCAATTTAAATGAAGAATTAATAATAAGCTCAACTCTCTCGTTTCACATATCTATCAGTATTCAGTATCAATCAAAACAACATTACCTTCAAGAGCTCGTTCTTCTCGAGAGTCTCAAGGAAGGAAGGAGAAAACAACTGAATCAGTAACTCCAGATTTCCCCACGAGTTAGACATTTTCATTTGTCACCCAGACTATGAAGATAATGACTGACATCGAAGCTTGCTATGGTGACTGAATTGAGAGACTGAAGCGGAGAAGAAGCATAAGGGTCTAAGGAAGAGACATACCGGAGATGATGGTTCCGGAAGTCGGAGAAGGTTGTCGATAAGATGAGCCGATGAAGAAGACGACCATGTTGCCATTTGCACTACCCTCTCCCTCTCTCTCTAATTGGTTCATGGGACTCCCTCCTCTGTATTTTATTTTATTTCTCTCTTTTTTTTTTTAAACCCTTATAATGTGATTATTGCGCTTTCAGGTCATTTTGGATGGGTCAGAGTAGGCCCAGTTACGACCCTTTTAAAAAAAATTACAATTCTCTCTTCTTCTTCATTTTTGGGTTACCTAGCAGCAATGTGGCAGCATTCTCTCCTTTTTGGCACCGCTTTTCTTTTAAAGAAAAAAAAAATGGTACAAACCGATGCAGATCAGAGAAGGTAACGAGTTCTCTTTTAGAAGATAATTAATATTCAGTCTATGATCTTTTAGCCTAGGTAGTTTCCATTTGAGGAATGTTAAAGTTGGTAATCTACTAACACCATGTTTTCTTTTGCTTTTGCTAACACCACCGTCTGCGTTCTATTTTTGCTTTCCAACATTATATTAAGGGAATTTCGAGATCACACCACATGTGGCACGTGACAAAGAAAAGCATACACGTGAAGCTCAACAAAGTGAGTGAGAAAGAGCTATGTAAATTTCAGTTGTTAATGTAAACGAGTTTTGAAAAATATATACATACATACATATAAGCTTAAAGAGATCATAATAAACCATGGTCACATTTTATCATTTCCAGCATAACAAACACATGATTGTTTTCTTCCCAGGATTCATTCAGATTCATTGTTAGGTGTGCTTTTAACTGAGTCATGTTCACAGATCATATATAGATTAATGATGTGGTTGTATTTTTGAAGAAAAAAACGATAAATGCATATATGAAACAAAGAACTAGAGTTGAGATGATATAACAATCCGAGCTAATAATTGATAACTAGTCAATCGGTTGCAACTCCTCTGCGTCCACGTCCATCAGCTCTCTTTGGATACTCTTTTCTCTGTAAAAAAACAAACAAAGAAAGAAAGAAGACTGTAACTAAAAACCACATAGAGACAGACAGGCCATGTATCTAGCGGTACTTGTCTCTCAGGTAGGGGTTTAACTTACGAAAGGTCTAGTGGCGAGTTTGAGAACTTGTGTCTTCTTGTCATCGATAGTCTCTCAACTTCCTTCTTACTTTCCTGTATTTTGTCAAATTTCTTTGCATTTAGAAAAGTAAGAAAGTTATGTGTTTATGATCAAGACTCAAGAGAGGTACTTGAGAATCATCTTTAGTGGATGTACAGTTGAATTATATCTTGGTTGGTTTAGTCACTATAGATAGGAATTGGGACTGGCTATCTTTGAATTGTCCCTCATCAAATTATACGTACATAGAGTAAATGCATTCGAAAGAGAGGCCTTGGAATACAGTAGGTGTAATGCTGCCTAGATGAATATAAGAAAGAAGATCATAGAAGCTATCTAATGTAGTGCGTGCTATTTTTGTTTGATGGTTTTATGTCAATCAAGAAGAATGATGAGATGAAGACAATTGAACATCACAATAGGAAAAGAAATGTGAATCATGCTCGAGTCTTGTGTCTATTTTTTAATTTTACCAATCAAATGTTGTACATCAAAAATTAGACAGATGCCAATCTTTTTTTTATCACTGACAGATTCTAATCTAAACAGCCATTATATTGTTAAATTTAGTTTTGCAAGGAAAGAAAACAGCTTTTATCAATTCAAAATTCAGTATCAATATACATTACAAATTTTGGACAATCAATGACAATAGCAAAACACCAATTTCACAAACACATCATCACCTTCCTTCTTCATTGCCGCCTCCGCCATCGCTCAAACCAGTTCATCCTGTCCTCAAGCGCCTCAGCCTCTCTCTCTGTTTCTTGGCTTTGTCCTCCTTGTCCACCTCCACCTCTGGTAACTGCTTCTTCCCCTTCTTCCCCTTAGACCACGCCTCGTATAGAGCTCTCTCAATGTCTTCAGAAAGTTCATCGTCTCTTCTTCTTTTCCCTCGAGCCAACCTGCAAAAAAACAAGAGTTAAATCAAATTAAGGTTTTTGTTTTGGAATATTATGAAAAGTGAAAAGTAACTCTTCCTTACCCGTGATCTTGTTCCAGATCTTCCTTGCAAAAATATAGATTTTCCATAACATAACAACTCCAAATATATGACGTTATTGTGTTTGAAAAAAATATGTAAACATTTTAAAATATGGTTAATGTTAAAGATATTTGCTACTAATAACGTAAAAGCAAGATTTATACGTTTATAAAATTGAAATTAAACATCCGCGCGGTTGCGCGGATTAAAATCTAGTGTCTTTTAATAGAGAAGATTATAAAACATGAAAAGCCCAAATAGTGCGTTACTTAATCCCTGAGAATATAAGAAAGAAGATCATAGAAGCTATCTAATGTAGTGCGTGCTATTTTTGTTTGATGGTTTTATGTCAATCAAGAAGAATGATGAGATGAAGACAATTGAACATCACAATAGGAAAAGAAATGTGAATCATGCTCGAGTCTTGTGTCTATTTTTTAATTTTACCAATCAAATGTTGTACATCAAAAATTAGACAGATGCCAATCTTTTTTTTATCACTGACAGATTCTAATCTAAACAGCCATTATATTGTTAAATTTAGTTTTGCAAGGAAAGAAAACAGCTTTTATCAATTCAAAATTCAGTATCAATATACATTACAAATTTACAAATGATTATAAAAGCAAATTCAGCTAAACCTGAACTTAATATATGTATTACTACAACAAAATAACACCATCAAACACATGCACAACAAAAAAAAAATTAGAAACGGCTTCCGAGCTACATAAAGGCGGCAAGATCACCACCAATTGTTGATTTACGTTTTCTTATAAATTGGGCTTAAAGACCCAACATTGATCCGACTTGTACATTTTTTTCTGAAAAAAAATTTGCTATATTTTGCCTAATTAAGGCCCAGCAACCACTTACTCATATCATATGCATTTTTTCACACAAATTACGGCCAATTATAAAGAAATAATGCAAATATCTACTAAATTTGGAAGTATGAACATTGTTTAAAAATAAATATAACATCAAACGAACCCAACCATATAAATTGCTCTGTATACGCAACAAATACACAACACCAACCACAAAAAAATAGCACAGTTCATCATCCCACCTCAACCATATTACAGTACAAATTTTGGACAATCAATGACAATAGCAAAACACCAATTTCACAAACACATCATCACCTTCCTTCTTCATTGCCGCCTCCGCCATCGCTCAAACCAGTTCATCCTGTCCTCAAGCGCCTCAGCCTCTCTCTCTGTTTCTTGGCTTTGTCCTCCTTGTCCACCTCCACCTCTGGTAACTGCTTCTTCCCCTTCTTCCCCTTAGACCACGCCTCGTATAGAGCTCTCTCAATGTCTTCAGAAAGTTCATCGTCTCTTCTTCTTTTCCCTCGAGCCAACCTGCAAAAAAACAAGAGTTAAATCAAATTAAGGTTTTTGTTTTGGAATATTATGAAAAGTGAAAAGTAACTCTTCCTTACCGTGATCTTGTTCCAGATCTTCCTTGCAAAATATAGATTTTCCATAACATAACAACTCCAAATATATGATTATTGTTTGTGGAGATCATATCATTTTCCTACCACCACTGCTCCTCCTAGTTGATTATAGGTAATGAATTTAAATATAAATTATTACGTTTGAATTGTTATAAATAATTAAAAAGAATAAAAATAAGGGTAGAAAGGTTAGATTAACTCAAATGTCAGAGAAATGATCTTCTCCCATTGGATGGAGAATAAAATAGTAGATCGAGACCGAGATTCTGTTATAAAAGAGTAGTAGTCAGAGACATTGCTCGGTTTGACTATATATATATATGGTCAAGCCTTTGTTATTCCCGCTAAGCTAATAAGTCTCGTGGCTTGGAAAAAACACAAAACACTTTTTACTGGTTCGCGCTTTTTCACAACTCGGTGGTTCACAGTAAATTTGAATAAACGATTTTTAATTAGTTTTTGTCGTTCACCTCTCCCTAAATTATTTGCAACTAACTACCACCCATTAATTAAATGTATTATACTGTAGTAGTTATTTGGAAAGGCACAGAAAAATACAAAATTCAAAAATCTGAATTCTCAGCCTCCTCCTCGTTTCTTCTTCACCCACGAAAGAGAGAGAGAGAGAGAGAGAGAGAGAGCCATTCCATCTTCTTCTTCTTCTCTCGCTCTACAGTGCCTTAGGTTAAAGAAGACGAAACAATCTCTCTCTCTTCTGGGGGTCTCACCTTCTCTCTATTAGCAAAAACTCAAATCAAAAGAAAAAGGAGAGAAGAGATAGAGTGAGATTTATTCTGTCTCTACCCATGGGACTGAGCTCCCACTGACACATTCTCTTCCATCTTCTTCGGAAGTTTTTTTTTTTTTTTTTTAACTGGAAATTGATTATTCTCACCGTGACCGAGTCGCCGGAGTTGACCTCCTCCGGAGTATCTAGGTAAGTGGATGGCTTCATCCTTGTCGAACCGAAGACCAGCAAGTCCCTCTTCTTCTTCTTCGACTTCTTCTTCTCACCTTAGCAACCGTCTCATTCCCCGTTCTTCCTCCACCTCTGATTCTTCCGTCGCTCCATCTATGACTCCTACTCGCACTCTCTCCGACTCGGGTTTAATCGGCTACGGGAGCTTCGGAACTGGATCGCCTGTCCCTTATCCGTCAGAAGAGCTTCTCGGCGAGGAGACTGTTCGGGATAGTATTTCCGTCACCGTTCGTTTTCGACCATTGAGGTATAAAAATAGATCTGATAGCCCTAGACCAGATCTGCTGCCCCTAAACATATGCAATTCAATTATTGGGATTTTCAAATTGATTTCTATATTTGTTTTGTTTGCAGTGAGAGAGAGTATCAAAGAGGAGATGAAGTTGCTTGGTACCCTGATGGCGATACTTTGGTCAGGCACGACTACAATCCTCTCACTGCCTACGCTTTTGGTATTCTCCGACTTCCTTCTCTATTTCTTTTTTTTTTGGTAAAAGATATGATTATTGTTTGTGGAGATCATATCATTTTTTTCCTACCACCACTGCTCCTCCTAGTTGATTATAGTGGTGACTGGTGAGTGAATATTTTTTCTTTCCAAATTTGTGGATGTTAGATAAGGTTTTTGGACCACAAGCAAATACTATGGACGTTTATGACGTTGCTGCAAGACCCGTTGTCAAAGCTGCAATGGAAGGTGTTAACGGTATGGAAAATTGCCGCCAAATTGCTCTCCAGTTTACTATTGCTTTGCTTATCTTCTGACTCACTGTTCTGGAAATTTGGCAGGAACCGTTTTTGCTTATGGTGTTACAAGCAGTGGAAAGACTCATACCATGCATGTACGAATCCGGATTTCTTTCTCAATGTTTCCCCTTCAGTAGCTATTGGATATCATGTTCCCATCCAAACAAGTGATATTCTTTTTTTTTTTTTTTTGCCATTGGTTGCAATATGCGTAGGGTGATCAAGAATCTCCTGGGATCATACCCCTAGCAATCCAAGACGTGTTCAGTATCATCCAGAATGTAAGTGGTCTTTATCTCTTTCTTTTCTCCTTTGATCTCATGCTCCCTAATTGGCTGCCTCATTATCTTTCAGACTCCAGGAAGGGAGTTCCTGCTCCGTGTTTCGTATCTTGAAATATACAACGAGGTTACTACAACTTTCTCTCCTTGATACATAGCCTTTGAATAAGTAGTCTTTTATGCTGGGATTTGTTTCCCTGTTCTTTATCTTATCACTGGGAAGCAAACTGCTTAGATTATATATACAAATTTGGGCCACCTTTGTTTTACTTTTACTTGAGTGTTTCATCTGTCTTCAGTTTATCTCATTACTGTCCTTGTATCAGGTGATAAATGATTTACTGGATCCAACAGGCCAAAATTTACGAGTTAGAGAGGATTCCCAGGTTTTTTCTACATAATCACGATGGATGTGAACTGTGAAGTCACCAATTATTGATTCATATTGCATCCTTCCTGTTTGTGAATTATTTTGGCTTAGTACAGAGTGTAATATCTTTTTATAGGGCACTTATGTTGAGGGTATCAAGGAAGAAGTTGTTTTGTCTCCTGGTCACGCACTATCGTTCATTGCAGCTGGAGAAGGTACAAGGAACAAGATGCTATTCTCCAGATTAGCTTCAAGCAGTGGACTTTGTTTATCTCCTTTAAAGACCTGATTCCCAAGCCCCCTTCATTCTTTGGTAAGCAAATGTCTTGCCAACTCACTTTTGCTTTTGTGGTTTTTAAAACAGGGCCTGACCAGAGAAAGGCTGCACACAGACTCTCTATTTCCTTCAAACAACTGCCTGGGAGTCTAAAAGCCGCTAGCCGAAGTTTGCTAGACTCATGATTACTGAGTTGATCAGCTGAAGCCGTCCGCATGGGAAAGGAAGCGACCAGTCCACGAGCTCATGCGCTTTCTAATCTTTTCCACCAATGGCATGTAGTAAACTACTGTCATTCTCTTTGTGAGAGGAAGACCTAAGTAGCGGACTGGAAGTTGACCTGAGGCAAAGGGAAGCTCGAGAGGATCTCGCTTTTTGCTCCACTGTTGCACCTGCCATGTAGAGAACCGATTTCTCCAAACTGATTTTCAGACCGATATCACTTCAAATTCTGCAAAGATCTTAAGAATACCTTCAATAGACCTTCGTGTGCCATCGGTAAAGACAAGCAGATCATCAGCAAAGCATAAATGTGTCAAGAGGATGTTCGACATCTCGGATGGTACCCCATTTCTTTTCTTTCTACTGCCTTGTCAAGCATATGGGACAATACATTCATGCATATGACAAAGAGGTATGGCTATAGACCACAACCCTGCCTGAGACCCTCTTGCTTTGACTGCAAGCAGATGTAACCGAATCGCTTTATCAACGAGTTTGCTCAGTAATGGCATCTTTTGGTTCTTCACCATGTCTCCTCGAGTTTCTTTCCCTCCAGATACTGTGAACTGCAGCCTGCAGGAAGTATCTGATAAGGAACATTTCTGTGGCAGGATAGCTCGAGCCAGAGATTATGGTGATAATGGTGTTCTAGTCTGTGGTAAAGCCATCCTTGAGAAGCCCTTGTACCAATGATTTCCAAACTCTAGATGAGTAGGTACATTGGAAAAAGAGGTGATGGCAAGTCTCTTGCACTTCATGACATAGAACACACTCTGCGTTTATGGTAGCATTCCAAGCTTGCATTTTATCTCCTGTTTGCAACCTGTTCTTTATTGCAATCCAGATCATAAATGAGTATTTCGGGGTGGACTCGGGAAACCATATGCCTCTGCTCCAAGGACAGATAGAGTGCCTCGTCCTCAGCTATAGCCATGTCTTCTTAGTGGAGAATCTGTTCCCAAATTTTCCTTCTTCGCTTCTCCATAACGGGACATCATCCATGTCACTTAACCCTCCAATGCGCAATTTATCTATCTCTTCCTCAATATCATTTAGAATGCTCACTCATGTCTTAGCCTCCGTGATTTGAGAGGACATCGCCATCATAGCATTCTCCACAATACCAAGCTCTATTTTACCTCTATCACCTACAGCTTTCTTTAGACAACCAAACTGCGACCAGACTTCATACCAAAAGGAGGTATGGTTCCCATTTCTGACATCTACACGCAGAAATTGCCTTGCTACATCTCTCATTCAGAATCTTCTTCCACATCCAAGACCCCAAATTTGTGTTAACGAGATCGTGAGAAAGACCCTTTCCTTATCAAATAACAATGTATCCACTTGACCCACAAGGAGGATCTAGCAGATGCTATTCTCCAGATTAGCTTCAAGCAGTGGACTTTGTTTATCTCCTTTAAAGACCTGATTCCCAAGCCCCTTCATTCTTTGGTAAGCAAATGTCTTGCCAACTCACTTTTGCTTTTGTGGTTTTAAAAGTGGCCTGACCGGAGAAAGGCTGCACACGACTCTCTATTTCCTTCAAACAACTGCACGGGAGTCTAAAAGCCGCTAGCCGAAGTTTGCTAGACTCATGATTACCGAGTTGATCAGCTGAAGCCGTCCGCATGGGAAAGGAAACGACCAGTCCACGAGCTCATGCGCTTTCTAATCTTTTCCACCAATGGCATGTAGTAAACTACTGTCATTCTCTTTGTGAGAGGAAGACCTAAGTAGCGGACTGGAAGTTGACTGAGGCAAAGGGAAGCTCGAGAGGATCTCGCTTTTTGCTCCACTGTTGCACCTGCCATGTAGAGAACCGATTTCTCCAAACTGATTTTCAGACCGATATCACTTCAAATTCTGCAAAGATCTTAAGAATACCTTCAATAGACCTTCGTGTGCCATCGGTAAAGACAAGCAGATCATCAGCAAAGCATAAATGTGTCAAGAGGATGTTCGACATCTCGGATGGTACCCCATTTCTTTTCTTTCTACTGCCTTGTCAAGCATATGGGACAATACATTCATGCATATGACAAAGAGGTATGGCTATAGACCACAACCCTGCCTGAGACCCTCTTGCTTTGAAAGAAACCCAAGCTCTCCATTTACTTTTACTTGAGTGTTTCATCTGTCTTCAGTTTATCTCATTACTGTCCTTGTATCAGGTGATAAATGATTTACTGGATCCAACAGGCCAAAATTTACGAGTTAGAGAGGATTCCCAGGTTTTTTTCTACATAATCACGATGGATGTGAACTGTGAAGTCACCAATTATTGATTCATATTGCATCCTTCCTGTTTGTGAATTATTTTGGCTTAGTACAGAGTGTAATATCTTTTATAGGGCACTTATGTTGAGGGTATCAAGGAAGAAGTTGTTTTGTCTCCTGGTCACGCACTATCGTTCATTGCAGCTGGAGAAGGTACAAGGAACAAGTTGTTTTGTCTCTGAAACATGTTTTGATTTTCTGAAACTCTTTTTCTTCCTTCTATCCTTACTATTGCTGTTGTTTCAATGGCAGAGCATCGCCACGTTGGTTCAAATAACTTCAATTTGATGAGCAGCAGAAGTCACACTTTATTTACACTGGTATGTCTTCAACCTCAAAAGGCTTTTCCATAGTGTAATTTATTGCATCTTCTCATTATCTCTGCATGATATATGTGTGCTCTAACAAGTGTCTTTACTTCATGTTTTAAATTTTATTTGTATCTATTTGCAGATGATTGAAAGTAGTGCTACGGGAGATGAATATGATGGAGTTATTTTCTCTCAACTCGTATGTATTTCTTCGTTTAGTCATTGTATAAGATCATTTATAGGTTCAAGAGGGCTCTAACTATATAGTTTTCTTGTTCAGAATTTGATTGACTTGGCTGGATCTGAGAGTTCCAAAACTGAAACAACTGGATTGAGGAGGAAGGAGGGTTCATACATCAACAAGAGTCTTCTAACTCTTGGAACCGTACGTGTCTTCTTAGTGGAGAATCTGTTCCCAAATTTTCCTTCTTCGCTTCTCCATAACGGGACATCATCCATGTCACTTAACCCTCCAATGCGCAATTTATCTATCTCTTCCTCAATATCATTTAGAATGCTCACTCTATGTCTTCGCCTCCTGTGATTTGAGAGGACATCTGCCATCATAGCATTCTCCACAATACCAAGCTCTATTTTACCTCTATCACCTACAGCTTTCTTTAGACAACCAAACTGCGACCAGACTTCATACCAAAAGGAGGTATGGTTCCCATTTCTGACATCTACACGCAGAAATTGCCTTGCTACATCTCTCATTCGTAGAATCTTCTTCCACATCCAAGACCCCAAATTTGTGTTAACTGAGATCGACGAGAAAGACCCTTTCCTTATCAAATAACAATGTATCCACTTGACCCACAAGGAGGATCTAGCAGATGCTATTCTCCAGATTAGCTTCAAGCAGTGGACTTTGTTTATCTCCTTTAAAGACCTGATTCCCAAGCCCCCTTCATTCTTTGGTAAGCAAATGTCTTGCCAACTCACTTTTGCTTTTGTGGTTTTTAAAACAGGGCCTGACCAGAGAAAGGCTGCACACAGACTCTCTATTTCCTTCAAACAACTGCCTGGGAGTCTAAAAGCCGCTAGCCAGAAGTTTGCTAGACTCATGATTACTGAGTTGATCAGCTGAAGCCGTCCGGCATGGGAAAGGAAACGACCAGTCCACGAGCTCATGCGCTTTCTAATCTTTTCCACCAATGGCATGTAGTCGCTTACTGTCATTCTCTTTGTGAGGAGAGGAAGACCTAAGTAGCGGACTGGAAGTTGACCTGAGGCAAAGGGGAAGCTCGAGAGGATCTCTGCTTTTTTGCTCCACTGTTGCACCTGCCATGTAGAGAACCGATTTCTCCAAACTGATTTTCAGACCCGATATCACTTCAAATTCTGCAAAGATCTTAAGAATACCTTCAATAGACCTTCGTGTGCCATCAGTAAAGACAAGCAGATCATCAGCAAAGCATAAATGTGTCAAGAGGATGTTCTGACATCTCGGATGGTACCCCATTTCTTTTCTTTCTACTGCCTTGTCAAGCATATGGGACAATACATTCATGCATATGACAAAGAGGTATGGCTATAGACCACAACCCTGCCTGAGACCCCTCTTGCTTTGAAAGAAACCCGCAAGCTCTCCATTTACTTTTACTTGTACTGAAAACGAAGGCGTGCACACAGATAGCTCAATCCAATGGATAAACTGCTCCGGCATGTTCGAAGCTCGAAGAGTATTCAAGAGAAATGGCCACTGAACAGAATCAAAAGCCATTGGATCTTCTTCTATAGAGTGCCTTGGCTTAAAGAAGACGAAACAATATCTCTGTCTCTTCTGTGGTGTCACCATCTCTCTCTACCATCTCTTCTTAGCAAAAACCGAAATCAAAAGAAAAGAAGAAGGTTAGAATGAATGATTCTGTCTCTAGCCATGTGAGCTCCCACTGACACATTCTCTTCTTCGGATTGAATTGATTCGTCTCACCCCCAGGAGTTATTAGGTTAGTGGATGGCTTTCATCCTTCTCGAACCGTAGACCAGCGAGTCCCTCTTCTTCGACTTCTTCTTCTCACCTAAGCAACCGTCTCATTCCCCGTTCTTCCTCCACCTCTGATTCTTCCTTTGCTAACTCCTCCGGCGCCGGAATCGGCTCTCGATCTATGACGCCTAGTCGCACTTTCTCCGACTCGGGTCTAATCGGCTCCGGGAGCTTCGGAACTGGAGAGGAGCTGCTCGGCGAGGAGACTGTTAGCTCTGAGCGGGATAGTATTGCCGTCACCGTTCGTTTTCGACCATTGAGGTATCTATTAATAGATCTCTCATCGCCCTACACTACACCAGATAGATATCTATTGAAGTTCGAATGTTCAATTCAATTTGCAGTGATAGAGAGTATCAAAGAGGAGATGAAGTTGCTTGGTCTCCTGATGGTCAGGCACGACTACAATCCCCTCTCACTGCCTACGCTTTTGGTATTTTCTTTTTTTGGATGATACTTATTGTTCTTTTATTCTCCATTTCTCTCTCTCTCACACGTGCATGTTTATAGGCATTGTGGTCTGATACGAATAATTGAGAACGAGTTAGCTTTGAATCACGATCGATGTGAACTGTCAAGTCACCAACTATTGATTCACATTGCTTTTATGAATAATTTTGGATTGGTTTGTAGGGCACTTATGTTGAGGGTGTCAAGGAAGAAGTTGTTTTGTCTCCTGGTCACGCACTATCGTTCATTGCAGCTGGACAAGGTATCAAGGAAGAACTTGTTTGTCTCTGAAACATGTCTTGATTTTCTGAATTCTTTCTCTTCCGCATATTCTTACTTTTGCTGTTGTTTCAATTGCAGAGCATCGCCACGTTGGTTCAAATAATTTCAATTTGATGAGCAGCAGAAGTCACACTTTATTTACACTGGTATGTCTTCAAGCTCAAAAGACTTTCCATAGTGTAATTTGTTGCCTCTTCTCAGTATCTCTGCATGATATGTGCTTGCTCTAACTGTACTTCATGTTCTAAATCTAATTTGCAGATGATTGAAAGCAGTGCTACTGGAGATGAATATGATGGAGTTATTTTTTCTCAACTCGTATGTACTTCTTCGTTTAGTTATTGTATAAGTTAATTTATATGTCCAAGAGGGGCTCTCTCTAACTATATAGTTTTCTTGTTCAGAATTTGATTGACTTGGCTGGATCTGAGAGTTCCAAAACTGAAACAACTGGATTGAGGAGGAAGGAGGGTTCATACATCAACAAGAGTCTTCTAACTCTTGGAACTGTACGTGTCTTTTCTTAACTTGTGTGTGTCATATCATTAACCATCTGTCAATCGAAAGAACTGTTACGGCATAATGCTGGACAGGACAATTAAATTAGCTTCCAGATGCCATTGGTAGCATTAAAGAATTATAAAAGAATTTGCAGTTGCTCTGAGAAATATACTTACCTTCGGTACAGTTCTTATTTTCATTGATCTAGTTGTGCTAGTATTTCTTGATGCTTGACTTTCTGATAAGTAGTGTCTGTCCTTGTTGTAATTTTTGTCTGTCAATGATAGCATCTTCAGACACTACCTTTGAGATGGTAGGGGGTTTTACTTATAATTATTCTTGTGGTATTATTTATGAAGGTGATTGGAAAACTTAGTGAGGGTAAGGCAACTCACATTCCATATCGTGACTCCAAGCTAACTCGTCTTCTGCAATCATCATTAAGTGGTCATGGGCATGTTTCGGTAAGACTCTTCTGTCTGTGGTGAACTATTTCCTCCCATTCAATATATTTGTCGTCTATCTTGGTTTTCCATGGTTGACTTTCTTAGGATTTTCTTATTGCTATATATCTGTGGTAAGCAGTAAGCATTGCAGTCACGCTAATCCACTGTAACAACAAAGAAACTAAATCTGTATTTTATTTTCCTTATATCTTTAGCTCATATGCACAATTACTCCCGCGTCAAGCAGTAATGAGGAAACTCATAATACACTGAAATTTGCCAGCAGAGCAAAGAATATAGAAATATATGCTTCACGCAATCAGGTAATCTTTTAGCTTACTTTACAACAAGGCACTATACTAAACCCCCGGGTACAAGCTTGAACATATTCTTAATGATTATTATTTTTAATGTAAAAACAGATTATAGATGAGAAGTCACTAATTAAGAAATATCAAAGAGAGATCTCAATCCTTAAACTGGAACTTGATCAGCTAAGAAGCGGTATGCTTGTTGGTGTCAGTCATGAAGAGTTAATGAGCTTAAAGCAACAGGTACTGACTTCCCTTAAAATAACTGTTATCCTGAATATATTTTGCTGTGTTCTAAGGGCAGTCTCTGAACTACCTATCTATTTCTCACAACAGTTAGAAGAAGGTCAGGTGAAAATGCAAACAAGATTGGAGGAGGAAGAAGAAGCCAAAGCAGCTCTAATGAGCAGAATCCAAAAGCTTACCAAGCTCATACTCGTCTCTACCAAGAATTGTATTCCTGGGTATTTGGGTGATGTACCCCACTCTCCAGCGCAGTCTCTCTGCGGGCAAAGATGTTGTAAGTCTTCTGATATGACTTAAATGTTAATTTTCTGTCATTTCACAGTGGTAAATAGTTTCAGTGATCCAGCTAGTTATTTTATCCATTGTTTGGTCAAGGCTTCTTTTCTCTGGACCAGTAGTTCATCATTCTATCAGTTTCTTGACTGCTGCACGTTGCATCCTCCTCTCAGACGCTTTTCTAAGAGACAATGGGTCATTCTGTTTTTTTCTTTGCTTTCAGAAATTGGATTCTCTGCTCTTGGATAATGATAATCTGGGATCTCCATCTTCTACCTTGGCTCTTGTATCAGATGCTTCTTTAGGTTTTAACCATCGGAGATCTTCCAGCAAATTGAATGGTGAAAATTCACCGGGGACAGAATTTACTCAAGTGAGCAACTTACTCCCAGAGTATTTAACTGTCAGAAATGGCGTCTAATAGTTGTGGACGTATGGATTTTTGTAAGGTGTCATGACACCAGATGAAATTGACCTTCTGGTTGAACAAGTTAAGATACTTGCTGGTGAGATAGCTTTCAGTACAAGCACATTAAAGCGTTTGGTGGATCAGTCCGTAAATGATCCAGAAAACTCACAAACTCAGGTAAAGATACTTCCTGATTTCTGTACTCTGCCATTTAAGATGCGTTTCATGTATGCTTTTTGATTTTTTTCTGGATGTTTACCTGAAGTGGCCTAAGTAACTAACAAATTAAAAATGGGCATGCAGATACATAATCTGGAAAACGAGATTCAAGAAAAGCAAAGACAAATGAGGGCCTTAGAACAGCTCATAATTGAGAGTGGTGAAGCTTCAATTGCCAACGCATCATTGGTTGAGATGCAACAGGTATTTAACCTCCACATCTCATTCACTGCGAGAACATGATCTTGGACCCTTTGGTTCGAGGCTCAATGCCGTTAGCTAAGATATCGGGTACTTTTGTTGTTTCAGAAAGTTATGAGTTTGATGACACAGTGCAATGGGAAGACCTTTGAGCTGGAGGTGAGAATTTGTTATTTTATCGAAAATACCGCCTTGTTTATTACAATAAACAAATCAAAATATCGCATAATTTACCATAAGTTAACTTGGTTCTTCCTTTGGCACAGATCAAATCAGCAGATAATTGCATTCTCCAAGAACAACTACAGAAAAAGGTTGGTAGCATTGTTTTTCTCAGATATGCATAAATCATTATCCATTCTTCCTGCTTAAATCTCATTCATCCTATAGATATTATTTTTGCGAAAAAATGCCTCTTACCACACTTTTGCCAACAATGTAGTGCACCGAGAACAAAGAACTACATGAAAAGGTGAACCTTCTAGAGCGACGTTTGAATGCAGTATCCAGTGACAAAAAGTCCTCTCAGACTTGTTCCGGTAACGCGGTATCTGGAGAGTATGCAGAAGAACTGAAAAGGAAAATACAGTCGCAGGTAAATTTACAAACGTACTTTCTCAGTTCTCAGTAAATACC
The DNA here is from genome assembly GCA_016771965.1 of Brassica carinata. NCBI lineage: Eukaryota > Viridiplantae > Streptophyta > Magnoliopsida > Brassicales > Brassicaceae > Brassica > Brassica carinata. Next base: position 234,776 of record JAAMPC010001585.1, on the reverse strand, counting down.
TACGCTCATTAAAGAATATCAAGTAACATAGGTAATACATTTATTGTAAGTATGCATTAACTCTTTTTTATATGAATTGTTTACGTTTTGTATTAGGAATTTGAGAACGAAAAGTTGAAGCTAGAACACGTGCAGATCGTGGAAGAAAACAGTGGTTTACGAGTACAAAATCAAAAACTAGCTGAAGAGGCTTCATATGCGAAGGAGTTAGCCTCTGAAAAATCTGGCTAGTGAAGTAACAAAACTCTCACTCCAAAACACAAAGCTAGACAAAGAATTAGCAGCTGCAAGAGACTTGGCTCAAACGCGTAACTCTATGAACGGAGTTAATAATCGCAAGAATAACGACGGGCCAAGGTCAGGAAGAAAGGGAAGGATCTCTTCAGGTAGGTCAAGTGGAGATGAGTTTGAGTCATGGAATCTGGACCCGGAAGCTCTGAAAATGGAGTTGCAAGCAAGGAAACAGCGAGAGGCGGCTCTTGAGTCTGCACTGGCAGACAAAGAGTTCATAGAAGGCGAATACAGGAAAAAGGCAGAAGAAGCGAAGAGAAGAGAGGAAGCTTTAGAAAACGATTTGGCAAACATGTGGGTACTTGTTGCCAAATTGAAGAAAGACAATGGCGCATTGTCTGAAGTCAATGGCACTGCCACTGGCCCTGCAAGGGAGATAGATAAGAATCAAGCAAGCATGGTTCTGAGAGAGAGACATGCACCGAGACAACCTGAAGTAGCAGTGGTAGCTAAAATCGAAGAGACACCGAAAGAGGAACCTCTTGTTGCTCGTCTCAAGGTAAATATAACGAGATGAGCTTAATTACTACACTTCGTACATGGTTTTAATTCACATATATTGAAACAAGATCTTGTAACAATGAGACAGGCACGAATGCAAGAAATGAAGGAGAAAGAGATGAAATCGCAAGCGAATGGAGACGCAAACTCTCACATCTGTAAAGTATGTTTCGAGTCTCCCACAGCAGCAATTTTACTCCCTTGCTGTAAGTCAGAACTTCATCCCCATGAAGCCTTTGGTTCTCTCTCTTTATTGAAAAGATGTTCCATATTTTTTTGTACAGTATGTAAATCATGTTCCCTCGCTTGCTCTGAATGCCCAATTTGCCGGACAAAGATCTCTGATCGCCTATTTGCGTTTCCGTCTTAACCAAAGGCAAATCAAAGGTACTCTTTTTGCAAGTGAACGCAAAATGTAGTTATGTTACATTCCATTCTTGGGTGTTCTTAATTTATTACAGAAAATGTAGAAACCAAACTATTACAAAAAATCTAGTTTCGATGAGTTTGGTACGTACATACGGCTACTTCGTTTACAAAAGTTGGATGATCGTGTGCAGGGTGTCGAGAAGTGTGGGTGAAGAAGCCTCCTGTTGCTATATATTTTTAAGGAAAGAACAGGTTGGGATTTATTAACTAGTGTTTTCGGCTCTTTTTTTGTATGTAAAAAGGATCTTTTGCATATTACGTTCTCATTTGTCCAAAGGTATTTGTCTGTATACGAGGTTACTGGATCTACCTTGGTGTCATCAAAACAGAAAAGCTATTTGAAAATATTTTCCCACTGGTTTATTGAAAGGCTTAGTTTGAATTTGCCATATTAACCTTGTTTTATTAACTGAAGCTTTAGTCTACCAAGCCCTTGAAAATACATCTTTGCTTATTCAACAAAAAACCAAATTACTTGTTATATTGTTGACCATCCAATGGAGTTTGACGCTAGTCAAAATTTGTCAAATCTAAATCAAAATTCTGGTTGTGAAACAGAAACAAATGCTTTCTTATTGAAAACAAATACAAAAAGGATAAAATGAGAAACAGAAACAACAAGTTGGTTTGGATTTGTAATTTACCCCAACAACCAAAGAAAAAGACAAGACTCCAATCAACGAAACAAAAAGATTCAGGAGAAGGGCTTTTGTTCCCAAAAGCCTTGATGCTGATATTGTGAAGAAGAACCATCGTTAACCCCATTATTATTGTTCTTAGTAAAAATATTGTTGTTGTCCTCATAGGAGACACAAGAAGGATCTTCAAGCAAATCCTCCACTCTCCAGCCCGGTAACGTTTCCATCAAATACTCTGATATACTGCCTGAACCCGATCCAGAGCCCGAATCGCTAGCTTGCTGATAGGTTTCCTCTAGCCCATAATAGTAATTGATTGTAGTCGTGGAAGGAGAGCTCGCAAAGACCTCACTGGAGGCCGAGCTCGGGACCTCCCCTGATACTGATTTGGGTCGAGTCTTGGCCTGGCCCAATGTCGCACCAGAGTTGGAGGCTCTCGGGTATGCGGATGGGGAGGCTGAGAGCTTGATGCCGGTAAGAAGGAACCTATTGTGTTTCTTAGTATGCTCATTGGCTTGATGTATTGGAATGTCACACTCTCTGCACAGTATTGCTCTGTCTTTTTGGCAAAACAATAATGCACGCCGCTCCTGTCGTATTATGGATAACAAGATTTTGAGTACCATTCTTTAATACGACGTAATCACGTAAGAAGACTCTTGTTTGTAATCACGTAACTTTTGATATACTTTTGTAATATTATATTTCTAGATTTGACCTCCCTTTTCCACGAACTTTTCGGAAAGGACATTGCTTTTTTCTTCTTATATTTAAAGAAAGGCAAAAAGTTCTTTTTCAAAAATATCTTTTTCTTCACGGCTTCACCTTCCCAAAGAAGAAAGTATTTTAATATTTGTAAATAACTAGTTTCAATTGGTAATTACTTAATTTTGATTAGTTACCAAATAATTTATCAAGACTTTTGTAAACTTTTGAGTAGCTTTCCAGGAAGCAAAGGGAAAATCTATAACTTTCTCACCAGTAAAACAAGCAAAATCTCATAACAATTTTTTTTGACCAAACTCACCAAAACATCGTTTTGTGAAAACCAGATTTTATCTATAACAACATGTGTATAAGCACACAATATTTTGCAAGGGAAGTTTCAGAATGTTCTTCGAGAAACAAGTTTTGTAATCTGTACTTACCCCACAAATATCGCAGAGAGGAGCATCTTTGAAAGTGGGAGAAGTGAAAGAGAAACGGAGATGCTTGCCGGCAAGCTTGTTGGCGAAATGAACATGGCGATCGCAACCATTACAAAGAGCTGCTTCATCTGCACAACAAAACACTGAAGCTTCTTCTTTATCACACACATCACAACAAATCTTCATCTTTCACTTCTTTTTCGTTTGGTAATAGAACAGTGTTTTTCTTTCCTCTCCCTCTCTCTCTCTCCCTCTGGAAAGGGTATTGTTTCTTTTTCTAGAAATTTCACAAGATTGGGCCTGCACTCACTATCTCTCTCACAACTTGGATCCTTGGACCAGTACTATACAAAAGTATTTATGAAGACATTCATGTGGGTGTGAGTGTATGTAGAGATGATGATGATGGGTATGAGTGTGGGCAAAAGGGTAAGAACAATGTGTTGGCTTTATAGATAAGCGGCTTTAAGTTTCCTTTTGTCTTTTTCTTCTTATTCTTCCTCTCACTTTCTTGATAGCTACTTTCTCTCTCTTTAGCTTTGAATTTCCCAAATCCACTTGCTTTCACACCCGGTTTGGGTCTGGTTTACTAGTTAGGTTATATTTTTCTTGTCTATTGCATCAAATGTAATGGGTTTATTTTTATTCTCACGGGATGTCAAAGTGCCTATGTTCCGAAAGGAAAGAGAAACTTCTTTATTAGCACATGTAACGTTCTCCATCCAAATACGGGTTAGATAGGTACCTCTATGTCAGAACCTTGTAGGTCTTTATCGATTGGAAGAAAAAAGTGCAAAAGTGGAGTTGAATACAATCTTTTTGGTCTGATATATTCACCCATTCATCTCTTTCCGTCAGATGCTAGGTAGTCTACTAAATACTAACGACAAAAGAAAAGCGAATTGACAGTATAAATTGTAGAGAAAATGAAGAAATTAAAGTAAATGGGGAAGGTGGGGGAACTTGACAAATGGCCAGCTCTTCGTGATGCTAGGTAGTCTACTTCCTTTCCTTTTTTTTACCTCTTTATTGCGGCTCTTTTATTTTAACTCACCATATAGTATTATGAACTTCAATTTATCCATGAAAGCACTTTCTCAAACAAAAAAAAAAACTTCAAGTTATCCAACTCAAAACAATGATTTTAGCTTAGTGGTTAGCAAGTACAAACACAAATACTATTCAACTTGCTTAAATTCAGTTTGAGATGTCACAACTTCAAAAAAAAAAACACTAAAAACATGGTTCAGTTACATTTCGGTGTTAGTCTATTTAGTGTGATTGTGATGTTATATGCTTTAGTCATAGTTAGCACCTTGTATATTTTTATAAAGTGAAGTAAATTATGGTTGAGATTAATAAGAGTTGTTCCTTTTTTTGGACAACAATAAGAGTGTTCTTAAGTCCGAACGCATCCCTTGATCGATGAAAATTTTAATTATATTTTATAAATCAATAATCAAGCATACTCATATCAGCCATTGCGGTCATGTCGGCCTTACTGTTCGGGACTAAATGATTTTCTTGTAATACTTTTGATATAAATAAGAAGAATGGATCAGATCTTCTGAAAAATATATAATTTAGTAGGTAGATGACGACAAAAAAACTTTTAGAAGAGTAGATATGGTATGATCTCTCTCGAATCTTTCCCCTCATTTCTCTTTGGTTTATTTGGCCAATTGCTAATCTTAACACTTATTTTCACAGCTTTTCAAATTAATTATGGAGGTGTATTGAAATGATTTTAGTTTCAGTAATTTTTTTGATGATATAAGGTTAATTGATGATTTTTAATATATTTATAATTAAAATTTCAACTAAAACAATGAGATTTTAATTTTTATATTTTACCTAAAAACTCCACTAAAGCACGATAAAATAATTACAAATATTCTAAATTTTAAAAAAAAATTATCTATTAGCCAACCGGTCTTTAACATGTATCGAGTTTTAGTGAGTTTTGTGTGTTTTATGGGTTTTCACAAAACCCAAATTCGATTATATTGGGTCACCGATTTATCGGTTATTCACGGATCGGGTCAGATTCAAAACACTCTTATAAGCGTTTGGACTGTATGAAGAAAAATTAAAACCCCAATTTATTTCAATTAATACCAAAATTCATTAAATTTAAATTGAGAAAATATTTTAATTATTAAAAAGAAAATCTGCGTAGCATTTTTTAAAGGAGATAAAAGCTCTTTATTAGTATAGATACTGTAAATAACTCGATTCAATTGGTTAATTACCTACTTTTGATTAGTGTCCGAAAAACTTATCGAGAATTTACTAATCTCAATTTTTATCATGTTTCAGTTTTCGTGAAGGTAAGTAAAGTTGGAAAAAAAATCAGGAAAGAAAAAGGAAAATCAATCATATTCTCACCAACCAACAAGTAAATCTCAGAAGAAGAAGAAGAAAAAGGTGGAACTAATATTATATGAAATCCAGTTTCATCAATAGTAACACATTCAAAAGACCACAAAAATTCATGGAAAAGTTTGAGAATGTTCTTGAAAAACAAAAGAGAGATAGGTTTTTGAATTTGTTCTTACCCCGCATATATCACAGAGAGGAGCATCTTTGAAAGTAGGAGAAGTGAGAGAGAATCGCAGATGTTTTCCGGCAAGCTTATTGGCGAAATGAACATGGCGATCGCAACCATCACAGAGAGCTGCTTCATCTGCACAACAGAACACTGAAGCTTCTTCTTTATCACACACATCACACCAAATCTTCATCCTTCACTCTCTTTTTTCCTTTTTAAAGAGTTTTTCTTTCCTCTCTGGAAAAGATTTTATTTTTCTAGATTTCACAAGATTGGTTCTGCACTCACTATCTCTCTCAACTTGGATCCTTGGACCAGTACTATACAATAGTACTATTTATAAAGACATTCATGTTGGGGTGAGCGTATGTAATGTGGTGTATGTAGAGATGATGATGATGATGATGATGATGATGATGATGATGATGATGATGATGATGATGATGATGATGATGATGATGATGATGATGATGATGATGATGATGATGATGATGATGATGATGATGATGATGATGATGATGATGATGATGATGATGATGATGATGATGATGATGATGATGATGATGATGATGATGATGATGATGATGATGATGATGATGATGATGATGATGATGATGATGATGATGATGATGATGATGATGATGATGATGATGATGATGATGATGATGATGATGATGATGATGATGATGATGATGATGATGATGATGATGATGATGATGATGATGATGATGATGATGATGATGATGATGATGATGATGATGATGATGATGATGATGATGATGATGATGATGATGATGATGATGATGATGATGATGATGATGATGATGATGATGATGATGATGATGATGATGATGATGATGATGATGATGATGATGATGATGATGATGATGATGATGATGATGATGGGGTATGAGTGTGGGCAAAAGGGTAAGAATAATGTGTTCGCTTTATAGATAAGCAGCTTAGGTTTCCTTTGTCTTTGTCTTTTACTCTTCCTCTCGTTTTCTTGATAGCTACTCTCTCCTAGCTTTGAATTACTCACATTGATTTGCTTTCACACCCGGTTTGGGTCTGGTTTACTAGTTAGGTTATATTTTTCTTGTCTATTGCATCAAATGTAATGGGTTTATTTTTATTCTCACGGGATGTCAAAGTGCCTATGTTCCGAAAGGAAAGAGAAACTTCTTTATTAGCACATGTAACGTTCTACAACTACGGGTTAGATAGGTGAACATGTCAAGTTACCTCTCGATGTCAGAATCTTGTAGGTCCTTATCGATTGGAAGAAAATTTGCAAAAAATGGAGTTGAATCCAATCTTTTGGTTCTGATATATTCATTCATTCATCTCTTTCCGTCAGATGCTAGTTAATCTAGTAAATACTAACGACAAAAGAAAAGCGAATTGATGGAATCTATTGTGGAGAAAATGAAGAAATTAAAGTAAATGGGGAAGGTGGGGAACTTGACAAATGGCCAGCTCTTCGTGATGCTAGGTAGTCTACTAAATACTAACGACAAAAGAAAAGCGAATTGATGGAATCTATTGTGGAGAAAATGAAGAAATTAAAGTATACAATTAAAATAAATGAGGAAGGTGGGGAACTTGACAAATGGCCAGCTCTTCGTGATGCTAGGTAGTCTACTAAATACTAACGACAAAAGAAAAGCGAATTGACAGTATAAATTGTAGAAAATGAAGAAATTAAAGTATACAATTAAAATAAATGAGGAAGGTGGGGGAACTTGACAAATGGCCAGCTCTTCGTGCCAGCTTTTGTCTTCCATCATCCATGTGTGTATATCTACTTCCTTTCTCTCTTTTTTTTTTACCTCTTTATTGCGGCTCTTTTATTTTAACGCATCATATAGTTTTATGAACTTCAATTTATCCATGAAAGCACTTTCTCAAACAAAAAACTTCAAGTTATCCAACTCAAAACAATGATTTTAGCTTAGTGGTTAGCAAGTACAAATCAAATACTATTCAACTTGCTTAAATTCAGTTTGAGATGTCACAACTAAAGAAAACTAAAAACATGCTTCAGGTACACTTCGGTGTTAGTCTTATTTACTTATTTAGTGTGATTGTGTTGTTATATGCTTAGTCATAATTAGCACCTTGTCTATCTTTATAAAGTGAAGTAGATTATGGTTGAGATTAATAATATTTGTTCCTTTTTGGACAACAATAAGAGTGTTCTTAAGTCCGAACGCATCCCTTGATCGATAAAAATTTCATATAAATCAATAATCAAACATACTCATTTCAGGCTTTGCGGTCATGTCGGCCATATTGCTTGGGATAAAATGATTTTCTTGTAATGCTTTTGATATAAATAAGAAGACTGGATCCGATCCTTTGAAAAATATATAATTTAGTAGGTAGATGAAGACAAAAACACTTTTAGAGGAGAAGATATGGTATGATCTCTCTCGAATCTTTCCCCTCATTTCTCTTTGGTTTATTTGGCCAATTGCTAATCTTAACACTTATTTTCACAGCTTTTCAAATTAATTATGGAGGTGTATTGAAATGATTTTAGTTTCAGTAATTTTTTTGATGATATAAGGTTAATTGATGATTTTTAATATATTTATAATTAAAATTTCAACTAAAACAATGAGATTTTAATTTTTATATTTTACCTAAAAACTCCACTAAAGCACGATAAAATAATTACAAATATTCTAAATTTTACCGAAAAAAAATTAAATCATTAGATTTTAAAAATAGTTTATCAAAGACAAGCTCAGTAACATTACAATTTAAAGGAGTATTTAAAATTCTTCACTGATAACAATAAATTTGTCCTTAAATCACCTCAAACTTATAATTGAGTGCTTAAAAGTATTTTGTATTGATATAGATCTGTATGAATTATAGAACCAAAAAAAATTGTTTATAAAGTAGTCAAAATATTAAAGCAGTACTTTCAATTTATATAACAATTTATTTATTTTAGTTATTCAAAATTTATCTACCACCAATATGACTTATAAATTGTGTAAAATCGAAGTAACAATAGTTCGGCAAGATGCTTGAGTACTTCCTAATGGAAAGTTCATAATTTCAGAATATTATTTTATTGGTTTTTACTATTTCTTATAAAGTATTAGAGATTTTTTATTCATAAAACACAAGAAGGATCTTCAAGCAAATCCTCCACTCTCCAGCCCGGTAACGTTTCCATCAAATACTCTGATATACTGCCTGAACCCGATCCAGAGCCCGAATCGCTAGCTTGCTGATAGGTTTCCTCTAGCCCATAATAGTAATTGATTGTAGTCGTGGAAGGAGAGCTCGCAAAGACCTCACTGGAGGCCGAGCTCGGGACCTCCCCTGATACTGATTTGGGTCGAGTCTTGGCCTGGCCCAATGTCGCACCAGAGTTGGAGGCTCTCGGGTATGCGGATGGGGAGGCTGAGAGCTTGATGCCGGTAAGAAGGAACCTATTGTGTTTCTTAGTATGCTCATTGGCTTGATGTATTGGAATGTCACACTCTCTGCACAGTATTGCTCTGTCTTTTTGGCAAAACAATAATGCACGCCGCTCCTGTCGTATTATGGATAACAAGATTTTGAGTACCATTCTTTAATACGACGTAATCACGTAAGAAGACTCTTGTTTGTAATCACGTAACTTTTGATATACTTTTGTAATATTATATTTCTAGATTTGACCCCCCTTTTTCCACGAACTTTTCGGAAAGGACATTGCTTTTTCTTCTTCTTTTATTTAAAGAAAGGCAAAAACTAAAACTTCTTCTTTTGAAATATCTTTTTCGTCACGGCTTCACCTTCCCAAAGAAGAAAGTATTTTAATATTTGTAAATAACTAGTTTCAATTGGTAATTACTTAATTTTGATTAGTTACCAAATAATTTATCAAGACTTTTGTAAACTTTTGAGTAGCTTTCCAGGAAGCAAAGGGAAAATCTATAACTTTCTCACCAGTAAAACAAGCAAAATCTCATAACAATTTTTTTTGACCAAACTCACCAAAACATCGTTTTGTGAAAACCAGATTTTATCTATAACAACATGTGTATAAGCACACAATATTTTGCAAGGGAAGTTTCAGAATGTTCTTCGAGAAACAAGTTTTGTAATCTGTACTTACCCCACAAATATCGCAGAGAGGAGCATCTTTGAAAGTGGGAGAAGTGAAAGAGAAACGGAGATGCTTGCCGGCAAGCTTGTTGGCGAAATGAACATGGCGATCGCAACCATTACAAAGAGCTGCTTCATCTGCACAACAAAACACTGAAGCTTCTTCTTTATCACACACATCACAACAAATCTTCATCTTTCACTTCTTTTTCGTTTGGTAATAGAACAGTGTTTTTCTTTCCTCTCCCTCTCTCTCTCTCCCTCTGGAAAGGGTATTGTTTCTTTTTCTAGAAATTTCACAAGATTGGGCTCCGCACTCACTATCTCTCTCTCACAACTTGGATCCTTGGACCAGTACTATACAAAAGTATTTATGAAGACATTCATGTGGGTGTGAGTGTATGTAGAGATGATGATGATGGGTATGAGTGTGGGCAAAAGGGTAAGAACAATGTGTTGGCTTTATAGATAAGCAGCTTTAAGTTTCCTTTTGTCTTTTTCTTCTTATTCTTCCTCTCACTTTCTTGATAGCTACTCTATCTTTAGCTTTGAATTTCCCAAATCCATTTGCTTTCACACCCGGTTTGGTCTGGTTTACTAGTTAGGTTATATTTTTCTTGTCTATTGCATCAAATGTAATGGGTTTATTTTTATTCTCACGGGATGTCAAAGTGCCTATGTTCCGAAAGGAAAGAGAAACTTCTTTATTAGCACATGTAACGTTCTCCATCCAAATACGGGTTAGATAGGTACCTCTATGTCAGAACCTTGTAGGTCTTTATCGATTGGAAGAAAAAAGTGCAAAAGTGGAGTTGAATACAATCTTTTTGGTCTGATATATTCACCCATTCATCTCTTTCCGTCAGATGCTAGGTAGTCTACTAAATACTAACGACAAAAGAAAAGCGAATTGACAGTATTAATTCATCGTTGTCTTAATTCGAACAATGGGTTCGTGGACCACTTCTGACATGTTTATTGCTTCTTTCAATCCTGTCCGTCCAAACCCCGTAGATTTCCGTGTATATTAATACGCTATTTCATTTATTCCATTTTACTCTTAATTTTACCAATCACACTCTAATTTTTTTCCTTCTAAATTGTCATACACCAAACTTTCTATTGGTCAACAAATACAATAAAGTTTCATAGTGAAAAAAACTTACTCGAACCATCTGTAAATAATATCCTTCAGTTTCAAACACACACATACATATATGTATATTGGCATAACCAAGTTTAATATCTAAAATTGCCACATTACTATTTGTCTTCTCAGTGGGTGGATTTATAACACAAACCACACGGGATTTATAAACACTTATAAAAAAATGTTTGCGCGTTTACTTTATTCGTTACGGTTACTTAAAATTTCTCGCAAGTAACATCTCTAATATATGTGTAACGCCCATTTAGGTTAATGGGCGGCGACCACGTCCGCTCACTCGACCCGTGGACTCCATCCCGTCTGACGGACGGTGCATAAATTTTTCCAAGGCTAGAAAATTTTATTTACTGAACTTGCAATCACCACATAATATTTTCCCGTTTTTAGTCTCAGTTGCACAGAATCGTAAATCACTTTCTGATAAGTTATCCATCATTTCACTACTCCAGTCCAAGGACAAACGGATGTGTGAAGAAAAACGTAAGTCAACTTGAATGATATAGATAATCAAATCAATTCTTGAGCCTTAAGCTTTAAAAATATGTCTTTTTAAAAATCCCGTGTGGTCTTTTAAGAAAAAAAAAATGGACACAGAGAAGAAGAATGAATTGGGGTATCCATCATTCATGGGCCCATTTTAAAAAGTAAATCACGATTGTAGTTGAGTCAGACGAAATAAATGAGAGCCCATACAAAGAAGGCCCCTCGATATCAGGACAGAACTGTGATACAGGAAAGGAAGAGGGGGCAATTGCGGTATTTCAATAATAATAATAGAAACGCGATTGGGCAGAGGACAAATAAATTACAGCTCGATCCGCCGGAGAAGTATCAACGATGGGGGAAAGCGGCGGTGGTGGTTGTTGTCCGCCGATGGATTTGATGAGGTCAGAGCCGATGCAGCTGGTTCAGCTCATTGTTCCCATGGAATCAGCTCATCTCACCGTCTCTTACCTTGGAGATCTTGGCCTCGTCCAATTCAAAGACGTCCGTAATCATTTCCTTATTATCTCTCTCTCTCTCTCTCTCTCTGTCCATGATCGTTGACTAGATATGTAATTGGCGTGTTTGATTTTGCAATACGCATCTATTTCATTTTGACTTTGACGTTTGGTTTCCAGATCTTAAGAGATGACGAGATTTAGATTTTCCTCTCCACATATTCATTGATCAATTGGTTTTTGGTGTTTGTAATGAATGATAAACCTTTTTTTTTTTTGCTTACGTTTCTTTCAGCTAAATTCAGAGAAGAGCCCTTTTCAACGTACTTATGCTGCTCAGGTAAAATTCATCTTTATGTAGTAATGTGATACAATCTAAGAAGATAAATCTTATAATTTTCTCTCTCGTGTTTGGCTGACGGATTCTAGATAAAAAGATGTGGAGAGATGGCACGTAAGATTCGTTTCTTCAAGGATCAAATGTCCAAAGCTGGAGTTTTACCCAAGGATTCGCTGGAGAATGGAACTCATATCATCGACCTGGACGATGTCGAGGTATTATTTTATTCAACTCCCCACCTTACCTGCTTTTCATTTTCCATGCCATGTTTTTTCGATTTCTTTCTCCTTATCAGCTCAAGCTTGGAGAGCTCGAAGCTGAACTTGTTGAGATCAATGCCAATAATGACAAGTTACAGCGTTCCTATAATGAACTCATCGAGTACAAACTGGTCCTTGAGAAGGTACACTTGTTTTCTTTTATTTTAGATTATTTACGCCTTTGAAAATGTTATGCTGTGCTTCTCATGCTGTATGTTATCTTTTAGGCTGGCGAGTTCTTTTCTTCTGCTCATACAAGTGCTACGGCTCAACAGAGAGAGATAGATTCACAGCAAGTGGGAGAAGATTTACTGGAGGCTCCTTTATTGCAGGAAGTACGATTGTTGCACCTCTTCTCCTGTGTACCTTTTTTTTAATAGTTTATTGTTTAATCCCTAATGCTTACAGAGTAATTCCTTCTAAACAGGACAAGTCTATTGATTCTTCAAAGCAAGTAAAGCTTGGATTTCTCACCGGATTAGTACCCCGTGAAAAGTCGATGGTCTTTGAGAGGATTCTATTCCGTGCTACTAGGGGCAACGTCTTTATTCGACAGACTGTCATTGACGAGCCGGTCATTGATCCCAACTCTGGGGAGAAGGTTGTTTGTCTCTTCGATCTAGATAGCCAAGAGTTCGTTCAACACATGGAATGCTAAACAAATTTACTTTTCTGTCTCACTTCGAAATTGACCTTTTAACTCTAAAATCTTTGCAGGCTGAGAAAAATGTTTTTGTTGTCTTCTATTCCGGGGAAAGGGCAAAAAGCAAAATTCTTAAAATATGTGAAGCTTTTGGGGCCAATCGCTATCCTTTCAGTGAAGACCTTGGAAAACAAGCTCAAATGATAACTGAGGTATGTATTCTCTTTCTTTTGATAGCTGTGCTAAATTTTCCATTTCTTTCTTCTTTTTTTGTTTTTTTTGATAAACCATTTTACTTCCCTTTATGGTTCTTTCTTTGGGGTGTGAGTTATAGATGATAACAAAAGATTGGGTATTCGCTGGTACTCAAGTGTCCAGTAAAAGCTAATGCATGAGAACATGACGATTTGATGTACTGAAATTATGTGCCTGTTAGTTTTGAAGTGGGTTAGCATCCATATAATGACGATCCCGTTAACCCAGAAACTATCTAACCATCTTTAATTCTTTCACACCATTTCAGGTGTCAGGTCGATTAACAGAGCTTAAAACCACCATAGATGCTGGTTTAGGTCACCGTAACATTTTGTTGCACACCATTGGAGATAAGTTTGAGATGTGGAACCTCAAGGTATTATTCTGTGTAGATCAATGTTTAGCGGCCTGTGTTGACCCATCTGTTCTAAACCATTCAAGCTGAAGTCAAGTTTATGTTTACCAATTGCAGGTGCGCAAAGAGAAAGCTATCTATCATACTTTGAACATGCTTAGTCTTGATGTAACTAAGAAGTGCCTTGTGGCCGAGGGCTGGAGTCCTGTCTTTGCATCAAACGAAGTGAGTTTTTCGTTTTGTTCACTGTTAATTGCATTTGAATATTTTATCGGGTGATCGTTTCAGAATACTTAAGTAGAATAAGGTTTGTTTGTGCAGATTCAAAATGCATTAAAGCGTGCTGCAGTTGACTCCAATTCGCAAGTTGGATCAATATTCCAGGTTCTGAGGACCAAAGAGTTGCCACCAACTTATTTTCGCACAAACAAATTTACTTCTGCAATTCAGGAAATTGTTGATGCATATGGGTAAGTGTCTTTCACTTTTTTTCTGGAGCTTTTGACCCAGTTTAGGAAATATGAGATAGCCTTGGTATTATATAAAATGTGTAATAGACTGCATTTAGTCTTGTCCTCGCTTCCTCTGATCAGTCTTCTATGATCACCACTTTGCAGTGTGGCCAAGTATCAGGAAGCTAATCCTGGTGTATTCACAATCGTCACCTTCCCCTTCCTTTTCGCTGTTATGTTTGGTGATTGGGGGCATGGAATATGTTTGCTGCTTGCAACTATGTACTTGATAGTGAGAGAAAAGAAACTTTCCAGCCAGGTAATATCCCAATTGATGTTACCTTATATTCTGACTATGAGCAAGAGATTGAATTCTATCTCAACTGTATAACCTGCTGTTAAGTTTAGCTGTTCTGTTTCTCTTGGAGTTGCATGCAAATATGATAGCATAGGAAACACACTTTTATAGAGTATATTATAGCCTATTCTCTTATATACGGCTTAGATTAATTGTTAGATGCTTTGCTCTTGCAAGTATTAGATTAACTCTTCAATCGTTGGTTCTTGGCAACAGAAACTTGGTGATATTATGGAAATGGCTTTTGGTGGTCGTTATGTCATAATGATGATGTCACTCTTCTCAATATACACTGGTTTAATCTACAACGAATTCTTCTCTATTCCATACCCATTGTTCGCTCCCTCAGCCTACGATTGCCGTGATGCCTCATGCAGGTAATGCAAATTACTTCTCAAAATTGAGATTTATAAAAACAAAAAAGAATATTAGTAGCAGGCAAATACTTTGAATTTTTCCCCACTCTTATGCTCTATGTTCAGCGAGGCTACAACAATTGGTTTGATAAAGGTGAGGGACACTTATCCATTTGGTCTAGATCCTGTGTGGCATGGTACCCGCAGCGAGCTGCCGTTCCTGAACTCGCTGAAGATGAAAATGTCAATCCTTCTCGGAGTTTCTCAGATGAACCTCGGGATCATAATGAGCTACTTCAATGCAAGATTCTTCAAATCGAGTGTAAATATATGGTAGGTTCAATTGATAATTTTTAACTTAGTGTGCTCTCTCTTTCAAATGACAACGTCTAATTTTGAGGGGCTTGCAGGTTCCAGTTCATTCCCCAGATGATATTCTTGAACAGCTTGTTTGGCTATCTCTCGGTCCTCATCATCATAAAGTGGTGCACTGGTTCTCAAGCAGATTTGTATCATGTGATGATCTACATGTTCCTGAGCCCAACCGATGAGTTAGGAGAGAACCAACTTTTCCCTCACCAGAAAACAGTGCAGGTTAGCATCTCTGCCTAATTTTTGCTGTTAAGAGATCTTCCAAGAAAACCATGTCATACGTATAGTTTCACTCATAATCCTTTTTCCCTCTCATTTTTTTTTTCAGCTGGTGCTTCTCTTTCTGGCTCTTGTTTCTGTTCCATGTATGTTGCTTCCAAAGCCCTTCATCTTGAAGAAACAACATGAAGCTGTGAGATTCTTTCCTTTTCCCCTTTAGTTTCTCATTTTTTTTTTATATTCCTTTGCTGGTCTCATTAAACGGTTTCCTTCACCAGAGGCATCAAGGTCAGTCATACGCACCTCTTGAGGAGACAGATGAGAGTCTTCATGTGGAGGCAAATGGAGGATCCCATGGGCATGAGGAGTTTGAGTTCAGCGAGATATTTGTACATCAGCTGATTCACACTATAGAGTTTGTGCTCGGAGCTGTTTCCAACACCGCTTCTTACCTGCGTCTATGGGCTCTGTATATATCTCATCATCAAGTAGTACGTAGCTATATATATATAGTATTACTCATGGCTTAATTATATCCATCTTTTTTTTTTTTTTTCAGTCTTGCGCATTCAGAGCTATCGTCAGTCTTCTATGAGAAGGTCCTCCTTCTTGCTTGGGGGTATGCGCATCCTCTCGCTTCTTTGATCTAATTAATTAATCATTATTAGCAAACCACTTAAATCGATCTTTGTGGTCCTCTATTTGGCATTAAAAAAAAAACAGGTACAACAATTGGTTGATCCTGATCGTTGGGATAATCGTGTTCATATTCGCCACGGTGGGAGTGCTGCTGGTGATGGAGACACTGAGTGCGTTCCTTCACGCACTGCGTCTACACTGGGTAGAGTTTCAGAACAAATTCTACGAAGGAGATGGTTACAAGTTCGCTCCTTTCTCTTTCATTCTTACCGCAAACGAAGACGAGTGATATGAATGGATGAATGATGATTCATTCCCATCTCATCCTCTCTGCCATTTGCATATACAAAAGAGGCCCAGCTAGACCCTAAGTTCTATTTATTTTTTTCCCCTTCTCTCTATCTTTATTTATTTGCCTGTGTGGAGATCAGATTCTTTTACAGAAAAAAAAAGAGAGGGATGATGGGATTTGTTTGAGCCAAAACCCATTTGTTGTTGTGTTTGTGTTTGCTTGGAATTAAATAAAAATAATAATGAGCTGTGGATATGACAAATAATGTGAGGATTTGGGACCTTTGTTTTATTAATAAATAATAATTTTATACTCGATTTTGCTTGTTTGCTTCATATGCATTCATCCAGAATGTAAAGCTTTCATCTATCTTCGATATTTGGTGGTTCTGATGATTATATGTTGCTATGAATCTATGATTATTACATATCAAGGATCGGATGTGGTTTTAGTAGCTTAGCAGATTATCAAGTGTTGTGGAACTTGGAACTAATAGCTGGGGTCCCAAAAGTTGAAATTAAGTGTAGGCCTATTGAACTACATTGTTTTTCTAATGGACTGGGTAAAGAATTAAATTATTTTTAACCAAAGCTGTCTATCTATCCATTGTGTTTCTTTCACAAGTTAAATTGGGCTTTTACGCAATATCATTGTACTTTCTTGCTACAGTATATAGCTGAAGACAACATAAGTGACCAGCTCATAATTGGTTCAAATTCTTACCAAGCTCATATAAGAACGTTGTGCGTCGTCTTATGTTCAATATTTCAACTCAACCGCCGATTGTCATGATATGGATTTGCTTAGAAAGAGGATGCATTCTATTTACAAACTTCATCTTTCTTTATAAAAAAAAGCAGAGAGAAATAAAGAGTCAATGCAGAGAGTGCTCGCTCACACAAATCACCAGAGTGAATTAATTTATTTAATTAATGAGCGGTGGTAGAGACAGCGGCTGTGACGGTGGAGACAAGACTATCAACGCCACAAATGTTACGGCCTTTGCAGATCTTGTAGAAACCATTCTCACCCCAAGTCTCTCCCCACGAGTTCTTGATGATCCAATAAGGCTTCTCCTTGAACCTAGCAGGAGCGTAACCAGCGGATCCATAGCCCACCAATAAGACACCGTGGTTGAGCCTCCTGGTGCAAATGTAAGGGCAGGAGACTCCGCCAATGTAAGTCTGCATATAAGCAGCGTTGATGGCAACTGCAAGAGGTCCGTTTTTAACAAGGTTGGCAGCAATCTGGTCTTCGTCGATGGAGATGACACTGAAGTTGGAGACAGAGGCGACGATCTTGGACTTGTCTAACTTGCAGACGGGGCCGTCCTTGCCGGTGTAAGGATAGTCATCTTCTCTCATGAGGCCTCCGGTTTTGAGGGTGTATTCAAAAGCACTGTTCATGAGGCCACCATTGCAACCAGAGTCGCATGAACCTGCCTCCTCTGGGTCACACTGCATACACAGAGATGATAATCAGACTAGTTTCACATTTATTATTAGTTAACTAACTGAGAATTAGACTAACTATAATGAGTTTTAACAGAACACACAATCTGATTATCTTTAACCCTTTTATATGTTCAATGGCATCAAAGTCAAACCTCGTGATCACAGTCAACGAGCTGTTGTTCGCTAAGGCTGACGAGTTTGCCGGTGGCGAGGAAGTTAGCACCTTCAAGAGCTCCGGTGGCGCTGAAACTCCAGCAAGAGCCGCATGATCCCTAATCATAATTTGATCAGACGTTACAAACTTGAAGTCATCAGATATTAATGCAATAATACCTGATTTTTGACGGGGGTGACGGCTCCGTGATCTCTCCAATCAAAATCCTCAGGGAGATTCTCGGTTGGGAGAATCGGAGCCTTGTTGGCGTCCTTGGGAAGCTTAAACCCTCCTTTGACTCCGAGATGCTTCTCCCTGAACTCAGACCGAGTCAGATCCGAGAACTGCGTGACGCCGTGACGCGCAGAGGGATCCATCTTCTGGTGGCGCCTCGCTCGCCTCAGATTGGCTTTGAAAACGGAGAATCTGTAATCGTGCTCCTCCCCGGAAGCGTAGACCTTTCCGAACTTGCTCTTGAACAGAGTAAAGTGATCTTCGGAGGATAAAACATTTGGCTCGGCGGCTCCATCAACCACCTGCCGGATCACGACATCATCGCCGTCGAACGATGACGAGACGGAGACGAGGAGGAAGGAAAGAAGGAGAACGGAGAAGGAAAGCTTAAGAAGATTCATTTTGGATTTGAATGAAGTGAGAGAGGAAGGGATTAATATAGAAGAAGATGAACCCTAAAGGCAAAGCTTCAAGGGCTGGGGAAGAATCTCTCTCTTTCACACGCAACAGTGATTGTATGTATAGGTGTATGTATATAAAGCTTTTTAGATATTACTCCCTCCATTTTTTAAAGATACATATTATAGAGAAAATTTTTGTTTCTAAAAGATTCATTTTTTACATTTTCAATGCATGTTTTATTAACTAATTGCAAACTTCAAAAAACTTAATTGCACTAATTGATTTTTTATTGGCTTAAAATTATAGAAAGAAGATAAACACAAAAAATTATGCAAATTTAATGTGTTTTATTAAAATGTGTGAAAAAATTAGAATATAAATCTTTTAGGAACAGACGGGAGTATTATTAGTTTGGTCGGAGAAATCGGAAGATATTTATGGCATTTAATGATAACTTATCCAAGGGGAAAGAGCCTATTATTAATTGACACGTTTTCACAGCTGATTGGGTGTTGAATTGGATAGGCCCAACTTGTAAAAGTGCCGTGTTGGGATGTACAAAGCTATTATATTTTGACTTTTTTAATCTTCCACTTCCTTGCGTCAACAGTGGAAACTTTCGTTGCAATATTTGTCTGTCTTCTCTGAATTATTTCTTTATGTTCTTATATCATCAAAATAATTTAATATTTTTGAAAAATCATTATTAATAATCTATTGGTTGTTGAATGAAATATGAATCCCTCCCTCCCTGCTCATTGTCATTCACCAAACTCTGAAGTTCTAAATACAAACTGACCTGTACATTTTATAGGTTACTGATTATTAATAATCTGAAACTTATTTTACATTTAAAAAGGTTTCTAACACTCTGGCTTAAGACAACACACGCGCAAGAAATAGAACAAATCTACAAAATAGTGCAAATTATAAGATGACTGACCATAAAAACATTAAGAAATAATTAATATAACAATAGCATGTGTTTGAGTGTTAGGTTGGGGAAAAAACCAAGGGCGACTGATGAAGGTGTGGTAAATTAAGACACTGGTTTAAGAAAGAAAAAAAAGCTAAGCACCAACACAAGGTGTGGAACAGTGTGTGCTACTAGAGACTCTACGACACGGGTAGTTTTGATAATTAACATTGCTGTTAACAGCTGCAGAAAATGAAGATGAAGATGATTGCCTATTCTTCTTCTTCCTCTTTTTGTAGGCATCATCTTCATCATCATCATCATCAAGAGGATGGGTTGGTTTCTTTAGATCTTCTAGGCATTTGACATCTGAGATGCAAGCATATGATCTTGCTTTCCCCGAGTAGTACCTTGACAATCCTCTCCTGTTTTTTTACACCATTCACAAATCCAAAATCAAATAGTAATCCAAAAATCTATAACTTAAACAAGAACTCAATCAATCAATGAGATAATTATTGCAGGTTTTACTTTCTGGGAAGGTTGTTTCTTAGCCCTCCCATGTCAAAAGCGACCAGCTCACTTATGTTTTCCATAGTTCATAGATAGAGGAGAGAACAAAAGCAAAAAAACTTTGGCTCTTTTGGTTATCTATTTATATAGCTTACTGAAGGAAAAAGAAAGAGAAAAAGAGAAGGCATTTGCTTAATTGAAGGGAATGCTTTCTATTTCTGGTTTTTATTTTATTTTATCATGGTTCTCAATTTTCTGCATAATCTGTGACCGACCCTAATCTTTTCTCACCTATACTTCCTCTCCTACAAACACTTGGTAAGAGTTTGCCACCCATACATTTTATATACATACAATATAATGAATACAGATGATCAGCACCAGTGTAACCCAATAAAGAAAGAAATGGTTTATGTGACCATTATTTAACAGAGGTTGTAGACTAAACACTGATTCTAATCAGTAACAATCAAAGCTTAAATCCAAATAGTCAATGATACACACAAAACATTGAGGTCTTTTTTTTTGTTCAAAAACAAAACATTGAGGTCATTTTCTTAATTTAGCTAGTTAAGTCTGACATGTGACAGCAGCTTCAACTAGAGTTCATACCAAAGGAGAAACACATTCATCCCAGTTTATGTTGTAAAACTGGACCGGATAGAGCAGGGTCGCAGCTAATAATTTGAGAAATAGTGTAATAAATGGAACACTGGATTTAACGTGGAAAACCCCAAAGGGTAAAAACCGCGGACAAGGTAGAAGAATTTATTACGAGAAAAATAATAGGAGTTACAACCTCTCAATTATAACGGAGAAATCGATTAATAATTTTCTCGTTATAATAGGAGAAAATACCCAAACTCTCTAAATAATTTTCTCTCAACCCAATCCCAAATACCCGTAAGAAAAAGAATTTTTTTTTTTTTTTTTTTTTTCTTTCTCTCTCTCACGTTCTTCTTCTTCACTTCTCTCTGTGATTTTGATTTTGGGATGAATTTCCTCTTCAGCTTAGCTCTCCTTTTATAGAAGAAGTTTGGACATGTGAAAGCCATAATTATTGACAAAATCACCTCCTTCACCGTCCAACTTCACCGTCCATCACCGTCCATTATGAAAAACGTGTTATTTGCCTTACAATCTCCCACTTGAAGATTTGATTGAGGATCAATCGGATCTTCACACCATTCTTTCTACCTTGTCATTCCATGTTGCTTACGCCTCCTTCAGGCCACAAGAGGATCGACACCAAATAAACTTGTCGTAGTGATCGCCATAAAATCTGCTACGTTTTCTTTTGTATGAATCTTCGCGATATCCACCGTGCCCTCTTCCACTTTCTCACGAACGAAGTGATACCGACTCGTATGTGCTTGGTTTTGAATGAAAGGCTGGATTCCTTGCAAGATGCACGGCACTGCTGTCACAAAAAGAAATTTTCTCTTGTTTGTGCCCGAGTTCCTCCATTACCATCTTCAACCACATCGCCTCTTTACTAGCTTGTGTAGCTGCTACATACTCTGCTTCGGTTGTTGATGTAGCCACAATTGACTGTAGTTTTGAAACCCAACTTACAGCTCCGCTAGCGAGTGTAAACACATAACCGGTTGTAGATTTGCTTTTATCTAGATCGCCTGCATAATCTGAATCAACATAGCCTCGACAACAAAGTCGATCCTCCATAACATAATGCAACATCCGAGGTTCCTTTAATGTACCGTAAAATCCTTTTACGGCATTCCAATGCTCTTTGCCAGATTCGCCATGTACCGACTTACTACTCCCATCGCTTGTGCAATGTCCGGTCGTACAAATCATCATAACATTAAGCTCCCCATCGCTGATGCATACGGTACTCGAGACATTTCCATCCTTCCTTCTTCACTGCTAGGACTCATACCGAGGATAACTTGAAATTAATAGGAAGTGGGGTAGAGATTGGCTTACAATCTTGCATGTTGAACCTCCGCAAGATTTTCTTCAAATAATTCTTCTGTGACAGCCAAATCTTCCTATTATTTCGTCTCGGTGAATTTGCATCCCTAGAATCTTGTTTGCTGGTCCCAAGTCCTTCATCTCGAACTCCCTAGCCAACTGTGCCTTCAATTCATTGATACGATCATTGTTGGGGCCTGCTATCAACATGTCGTCTACATATAATGCAGAGTAATGAACTCGTTTCACTAAACCTCTTGAAATATGCACAAGGGTCTGCATGAAGTCCGCTATATCCAAGGCTCATGATGAAGGAATCAAATCTCTTGTACCAACATCTTGGCGCTGCTTTAGACCGTCTGAGATTTGTTTAACCCGCAAAACCAAGTTCTCCTTTTCTTCTTCTTCAAAACCTTCGGTTGGAGCATATAAATTTCTTCCTCGAGATCTCCATGAAGAAACATCGCTTTCACATCTAGTTGCTCTAGATGTAAGTCAAATGTAGCACACATTGCCAACAAGATCCGAACTGTTGTAAGTCGAACCACGGTGAAAAATTTCATTGAAGTCAATGCCTTCTTTCTCGAAAGCATATCCTTTCACCACCAATCTAGACGATACCGCTCCACTTGGTCATCACCATTTCGCTTGATCTTGTAGACCCATTTGTTTCCAATGGCTTTTTCCTCATGTAATGATACGAGCTCCCAAGTTTTATTTTTATGTAGAGCTTCAATTTCTTCTTGCATTGCTTCCATCCACCGAGAAACATCCGACCGCTCATTGCTTCTTGGAGATTTGATGGCTCCCGTCCTCGCTAAAAGACAATATGCAACATTGCAGCTCGGATCATAATCCTCGTGCTGCTGGTGTAGTTCTTACACGTTTTCCTTTACCAAGTTCTTCTTCCAACTCGGCGGGTTCGGCTTCCTCGTGTTCGGTGTTGCTCCGGAAGAATTCTCCTTTTCCACTTGTACCGCTACGCTCGACCTTTCTTTGAACTGCTTCTTTCTTCTTCAATCTTCTTATCTTCGTGAAGATAACATCTCTGCTGATTATAACCTTGTGGGCGTGGGATCCCACAGCGATACCCCTTTACTCCATCAAGATATCCCAAGAACACACACTTTCTAGACTTTGGATCTAGCTTTGTAGTTTCTTGGTTATTGTACATTACATACACTGGACTCCCAAATATATGGAGGTCTGAATAGTCGACGGCTTTCCTGTCCACATCTCCATCGGTGTTTTCAACTCAATTGCGGTTGATGGCGACCGATTTATCACATAACAGCGGTGTTGATCGCTTCGCCTGAATTTCTTCTAAGCTTGCAGCTCCCAACATTGCTCT
The DNA here is from genome assembly GCA_016771965.1 of Brassica carinata. Lineage (NCBI taxonomy): Eukaryota > Viridiplantae > Streptophyta > Magnoliopsida > Brassicales > Brassicaceae > Brassica > Brassica carinata. Next base: position 211,496 of record JAAMPC010001585.1, on the reverse strand, counting down.
TGTTCTTTCTAACGAGTCCTGTTCATCCGCTCGCCACTCCATTTTGTTGAGGAGTGTATGATGTAGTGAACGCCTTTTGATGCCCTCTACTTTACAGAATTGGCTAAATACATCACCGGTGTATTCACCTCCATTATCTGTCCTCAAACACTTGATCTTCTTCTCAGATTCAAGTTCCACCCGTGCTTTGAAAACTTTGAAAACTGAAAACACATCCGCTTTACTCTTGATAGATACACCCAACATCTCCTCGAGTAGTCATCGATGAAGGACACAAAGTACTTTGCTCCTCCTAGTGATATAAATGGTGCTTGCCACACATCGAGTGAACCAATTCTAGAATAACTTTACTTCTAGAATTTGACGTATAAACTTCAACCGATGCTGCTTGCTTGTCACACAATGCTCACAAAAGGATAGTGATACCTTTGTGAGACCCGAAGTAACTTCTTCTCTGCAAGAATTTTCATGCCTTGTTCAGACATATGCCCAAGTTTCGATGCCACACCGTAGTAGCTTTCTCATCGAACTGCCAAGCAACATATGCTTCTAATTTCGATGAGTTTCTCCTTTTAACATGTATAACTTCGCAGCTACCTTCTCTCCTTTCATAAGCACAAGTGCTCCTCTAATTACTTTTAGAGTACCATTTTGAACTTCAACTTTGCAACCAAGATCATCAAGTTGCCCCACGGATAGTAAATTCTTTTTCAGGCCTTCCACGTGTCGCGACCTCATGAATAGTACAAACTGTACCATCATACATCTTCGGTTGAATGGATCCAGTGCCAACAATCTTAAGTTCATGATCATTGCAACTGTACAGATCCTCCCGAGATGGGTTCATAATGATGGAACCATTCTTCTAGAGGTCATGTGATATGTAGCCCCGAGTCGAACAACCATATATCAGCGAACCTTCTTCTATTTTCGCTGAAATTGCCGCTTCACAACATAGCGATTCCATTATCTCAAGTGTTTCATGACATTTCCTCGAGGGTTGGAATTCTTCAATTCCCAACAATCCTTCTTCAAGTGACCCTTCTTGCCACAGTGGTAGCATTTAAAAGTCTTCTTACTTCTTGACTTTGATCTACCATGTTTGTGACTCCACTTGAGCCATGTTCCATTGATCTCCTCTCATCACCGCCAATGCCTCTATTTGAGAATTTTCGTCTGTCTTCCTTACTTTTTGCCGACTTTCTTCTTCTAGAACCGCAGCTGCAACATCGCCAAAGACTGACTGTCGGTGGAGACATTATTTGTTAAGTTGATGATGAGTTGATCATATGAATCGGTAGACTTTCAAGTAAGCTCAAGACGTTCTTGTGATTCTACTTTATAACTCAACGGTGAGTTGAGAAAATAAAGTATTCAAGGTGTTGATGTGCTCGCCACTGAAGTAGATTCTCCCATTCAAGGGTATAAAGCTTCCTCTCGAGGAAAATTTTATCAGGCAGCGATTTGGCCTCGCATAATTTTGCAAGGTGATCCCATATCTCCTTTGCGCTTCTTCTCCTCTATGCTTGACAACACTCCATCTGCAAGGGCAAGATGAAGATTTGCCATAGCATTCCCATCCATCTCGTTCCATTTATCATCATCTGTGTATGTAGCCGGTCTTGCACTAATGGCCGCTAAACAACCATCTTTTCTCAAGATAGCCTTCATCTTCAACTTCCACAGCAGATTCTTGCCGTTGAATTTTTCGATCTCAAATTTTGCCGCCATTGCTTCTTCCGTAACCTATGCTCGATACCACTTGTTGTAAACTGGACCGATAGAGCAGTGGTCGCAGCTAATAATTTGAGAAATAGTGTAATAAATGGAACACTGGATTTAACGTGGAAAACCCCAAAGGGTAAAAACCGCGGACAAGGTAGAAGAATTTATTACGAGAAAAATAATAGGAGTTACAACCTCTCAATTATAACGGAGAAATCGATTAATAATTTTCTCGTTATAATAGGAGAAAATACCCAAACTCTCTAAATAATTTTCTCTCAACCCAATCCCAAATACCCGTAAGAAAAAGAATTTTTTTTTTTTTTCTTTCTCTCTCTCACGTTCTTCTTCTTCACTTCTCTCTGTGATTTTGATTTTGGGATGAATTTCCTCTTCAGCTTAGCTCTCCTTTTATAGAAGAAGTTTGGACATGTGAAAGCCATAATTATTGACAAAATCACCTCCTTCACCGTCCAACTTCACCGTCCATCACCGTCCATTATGAAAAACGTGTTATTTGCCTTACAGTTTAAACACCTTGGAGAGGAGTTTATTTGCAAAGAAGTTACTAAACTTTAGCCTAATGCTTGGTCTAAAAAATATGTACAGACCGTAAAACCAATCACTTCTACGAAAACACGAAGAGTTTTTTGTTGTGTACAATGGTATTCTAATTTTTTTAGGAAGATTCATCATCACACACACACACACACACTTAAGTTTCATTGTGAAGTTGTATTAGCAACCTATGATTAACAACTACAACAAAGGAGGATACGTAGATAAATGCATGAGAGCATTTAGTAGTATACATATCCACCCATAAATTACAATTCATACAAAAAGAAGAAGATAAATTTGACATAATACACACCAAAAATATAAATATCACACAGGTTTCCCTGGACCACCACAAAAACATAAAAAAGAAACAAACATATCGCCTTCAGAAGTCATTTTTCTATTTCAATTACTGTTCATGACAAGAAATTCGTTTTGGTGCATGCTTTCTGTCTTTGTTTTGTTTATATCTGTTAGTTAAGATTTATCTTCCGTTAAGGTTGTTAGCAAACTGAGTCAACATGGCTGTTCCAGAGTGTTCGTCCACGGCCTGAACCTCAGCAGCACCATTGTTCTCTTCCACCTTGGAAGCAACTGGAACACTAGCTGCCACTGCATTGGTGGTGGGTGCAGGAGTGATTGGAGTTGTATCTGCTGGCGGAACCACCGAGACAGGTGTTACTGGCTCACCGTTCTCAGTCTCCTCGGCTTTGCCCTGAGTGAATGCTTCTTGAAGCTGAAGAGCATATTCCAAGTTCCACAAAACATCTCCCATTGAAGGCCTATCAACACCATAATCTTCCAAACACTTCTCTGCAGCTTCCGCAAACTTCTTCATCGATTCAGGGTTTATCGTCCCAGCCAAATGAGGATCAATGATCTTTTCGAGCATCCCTTTTCGTTTCCATTGCATAGCCCATTCAGCTAAGTTAACCTGTTCTCTTGGTAGCTGAGGGTTGATGGCTGGTCTTGCGCAGAGAGCTTCTAGAAGAACGACACCAAAGGAATAAACATCAGACTTATCGGTAAGTTGCTGTCTCCTAAAGTATTCAGGGTCTAGGTACCCGAAACTTCCTTTCACTGCCGTGCTGACATGGTTCTGTCCAAATTCCACATCTTTAGAAAGACCAAAATCAGCTACTTTGGCAACTAAAGCATCGTCGAGAAGAATGTTGGTCGATTTGACGTCACGGTGGATAATCCCTTGCGCTGTTCCTGTGTGCAGATAGTGAAGCCCACGTGCAGAACCGATACAGATCTCAAGTCGCTGTTTCCAAGTTAGAGGAGCAAGGTTCTTTCCGTATAAGTGATCTCTGAATGGACCATTGGACATGAACTCATAGACCAGGATCATCTCAGAGTTCTCATCACAGTAACCAATCAAGGAGACCAAGTGTCTGTGTCTGAGCTTAGAAAGCATCTGAATCTCTGTCTCAAACTCAGTGATTCCTTGTTCAGACTGTGGGTTACCTCGCTTGACAGCAACTTTGGTTCCGTCGTCGAGGGTTGCAATATAGACATTACCGAATCCTCCAACACCGATAATCTGAGATGCTTCGAAATTCTGCGTAGCATCCTGAAGCTCTGAAAGGGAGAAGTTGCGGCCGAGGCCCATGGTTGAGTTGTACAAGCTCGATTTTTGAGAACCACCTTTGCTCGTCATGAAAGTGCTGTCACCAGCGTGTATGGGTAGCAACCAAGAGGAGAAACTGTTTCTCTTCTGCCAATCTTGTGGCCTCTTCTTCCACTTGTAAACCATGGCTCCAAGGCCAACGAAAGCTCCAAACATCATCACAAACCCCGCGGTCGCAACCATACCGTGTTTACCCATGCCGGTGGTTCTACCATCAACTCCAAACTCTCCGTCAAGGCTGTTCACGGAGTTGCTCATCTTTAAGATCTCAACACCATTCAAGATTGCGTTTGGAGTACCTGTATCTTCTCCCATGGGACTAATCTGGACTTGGAGCTCAGGAGTCATAAGTGTCTCGTTCACAACAATGTCTTTGTAGTAAGGAGCTGCGAGATCGCCGGCGACAGTGGACAAATCCAGCCCAGAAATGGCAGTTTTGCCGTTGATGTACACATTGAAGTACAAGTCATTGAGAGACTTGCTAACGATGTCACAGAAATGAAGCCGAATAAGGTAGTTAAACGCCGGGTTCGAGGGGAAGTTCCAGCTGACGTTGAAGTTAGGAGCAATGGTGTGAGAATCAGCCATTTCAGCAGCTGTTGCATAAACCGTCTGTGGAGCAATCAAAGGTGTAACTCCAGGAGGGTACTTGATGGCGGAAGGGGTCGTCTTGACGTCCTTGGCCAGGTTCTCATCTTTCAAGAACTCCTTATCAGGTATCCAGGTTCTTCCTAATGTGTCGTTCTGAGGCACGATCAAAGGACCACCAACATTGACTCTGTAAACGGACTGGTACGCATAGTCAGACAGACCAGAGAAACCCTTGACTGGGAAAAGGGCTGTGCCGGACTCAGAGATCAGTTCGTCTGGAGCAGAGACAATTTCGATAGCGTTGATGAATGCTGCAGAGCTTTTCATAGGTCTGAACCTGAGGGAGAATTGTGCATCCGTAATGTTGACGAGATACTCCTTCTGGAGAACAGCTTGACTATCATTCTTGTTGTTAGTAATCTTGAAGTTATGAAGCAGCACATACTTCTCTGTTAGAACGGAAAAAGTTGCTTGTTGGAGATCAAACTTGTCGTTAGCCAAGGCCAGGAAATGGAGGCGAACCCAATGCCAACCAGGTCTGGTTAGATGGAACTTGTAGATGGCTTCCTCACGGAAGATCCTTGCAGTCAGGTAGATAGGAGATGCGACCTTGTCTGAAGGTGGGGCCGAGACCTGAATATCATCCTTGGCTTCTATGTATTGGACCGTATCTTGGTCACTGTTAAAGACTCTTCCATCAGGTGTTTTGGATGAAGATTTGCTTCCACAATCAATGAGGATATCATCCGCCGGTTTAAAACCGGTAGCAGGTCCCACTGCAGACGCTGCAGGGCCTGAGAGGAAGAGGAGAATAGCCAGGAGGAGAGCCATGGAAGAAATATCAAAGATGGGAAACGTGCATGTGTTTGGTTTCTTTCTTATCTCCATCCCTCCTAGGTGGGGAAGGAGAGAGAGAAGAGAGAGGGCTGAGGAAGAAAGAAGATAAGAAGGAATGAAGGAGTTTGTTGGATAGCTTGTGGTTGAAGAAAAGAGGGAGAAAAAGGTCATGAAAGCGAGAAATGATTAGTTGTTATATGTGTGGCCAGTTTTGGTATATGCCGTAATTTATTGGTGGATATGATATGGTTTATTTTTAGCAAACAGCTAATTCTGTTATCTAGACAATCTAGAGACAATGCCAATAATAAACAACTCCGGTTCTCTTCTATTTCAAGGATTTAAAAAAAAAAAAAAAAAGAACTAAAACTAAACCTCTAGCCAGAAACCATCAGTTTTTTCAATCAGAAACGCAAATATGAAGCAAGAAAGTGATGAAGAAACATAGAGTAACTAATCAAAGTACCAGCGAAACCTTTTCACTGCCACTCAAGTGACTCTAATGCTTGCTGATGAATGTCTGAATCTCCTGCTGCAACTACAAAAAAGTAGATGGGGGATGCTTAGTTAGGCATTCAGGGGTTGCATGATCTTTTGTTTGTGATGAGTTTATGACTGAGAGAAAGAAACCCAGTTCTTTTTTGGGGAATGTTGAACATACTTGTAGCAAATGCACTGGATGAAGCTTCCCACAGAAGTGAGTTCCCGTTCCAATCGGTTATAGTACCTCCAGCGCCTTCTATTACAGGCACCAGAGCTAGAAAATCATATGGCTGGTGAGGAATAACATTGACTTTAATTAGTATGATGTAGAAGAACAGTACCAAATAACGATTGATAAATGAGGCATTCACTTTTGACAAGTCATTCTTAAGGAGTAGCTTTACCTTTAGACCGGATTCAATAACAAGATTGACAAATCCAGAAGACAGGAGAGCGTAAGCATAGCAATCACAGCCGTATAATTAATGGCATCTGTACCTGAAACAACCAAATTTGACAAGCCAGAAAGGTGTCAAAATTAAGAGCATAAAATAAAAGGGATTCAGGGAAATCTATACAATCAACTGGATAAGAAACTTAGTTTGATATATTGATTATTGTGAGATGTGTTGTTCTGAAGCTTTCAAATAAGTTTCATTTGCATGTGTCCATGTTTCAACCTAGAAACAATCTCAATTTAAGTACACTCATTAGAGAGGAATAGAAGAGGACCTTGTCTCTAAATCAAACGATGATTTAGTGTTTGATGATTTATATTGTGTGAGAAAGAGATGTGTGCTTGTGGTTTGTAGGAAGAGGAGGTTTAGTTAGAGAAGAAAGATTATTCTGAGTGTGCTAATTTGCTTAATTCCTCTCAGGAGCTACACTTTAGGTTCATATAATGTAAAGGAACCTTGTGGTAATTGGTTCTTAATTGCATTGAGCTCAAGTTTTCTACAATTGTATGGCAACTTCTATCTTTTATTGTTATTAAAATTGACGGTTTACCATTATTAGATGCACCAACCTTCACCAATTTCGAATTGGAATTTTAGGGGGTGTCAAGAAACTCTCAGATGCTAATAAGTTTTTGTGTTATTTTTCTGTAAATTTCTAAATTAGTACTTGTGAAGCCAAAAAAACTATTAGCAGTATAATAGTTAGCTTTGTTTAAGACTAGAACCAGTGCATTATTTATCAATTGGAGTAGTGAACATGAGACAATGAAAAACAAAATCATGTAATTTACCAATTAAAGATAACATGCGGAACAATTACAAAAGATCTCGTGGCTTTGGATATGATCATATATAAACTTTTGGGTTGTGTGCACAAGCTAGAGAGAAGCACACAAGCTAGGAGAACATGTTTTTTGTGTTCTACTGGAAGATCTAGTGGCTTTGGATATGATCATATATAAACCCCTACTTTATTTGCACACAAGCTAGAGAGAAGCAACCCAAAAGTTGTAATAATACAATGTAATTGTGACTTTACAGTTTCATAAACAGAGTGATAATAGTTTTACGGATCGTTATGGTTGCCGGAAAGTTTCTCCTTAATCTTGTTAAGGAACCCCTTCTTCTCGTGAGCTTCTTCTGATCCTGATCCGCTCACTGTTGCAGTTGATCGATCGTGCCCCTCTACCTTTGATTTAGTTTCATCCGTTACAGTAGCTCCTTGTCGTGATCCTTGACCATATTCGTCCATCTACATATAAACGTATGGGATGATTAATATGGTTCGTACTTACTTCGTACCATGCGACTAAGCGCCATACTGTACGAATGAGATATATAAATCTTACCGAGTTGGAGGAAGAAATGCCTTTGTTTTCAAGAGGGTTGTGAGACACGGAGATAGGTTGTGCGTGGTGAGGAGTATGGGTGGTCGTGATTGGGGCGGTGATTGGGTGTGGACCGGTGTAGCTGCTCTCCTTCAGGTGAGGGACGGTGGTTGCAACACCTGTCAGGTGCATCGCGTTTCCAAACTCGTCCACCAGCTGAGCTGGCTTGCCTTGTTCGTCCGCGAGGTAGATCGGGTTTCCTCTTTCGTCTCTTATATCCGCCATTCTAATTAGCAAAATTCTCCTCAACTCTCAGTTAAACGTTGCTTCCATAGACATATGCGTGTTTGAAGGAAGCGCTCTGTGTAGTGTATACATGTGCATGGTCGCGACACGTGCTGCAGTATCGCGAACGAAGATGCGTAGGTTATTGCCTCGTACACACACATGTGTGTTCTTTATACGAGCCTACTCATCTCGACATAAATCATTTTCTTGTGTACAATACATATGATCTCGACTGGTGTTTGAACAAATTTGTACATGTATTTCACCGTAAATTATAAGCTTATTTGTTTGTCATTCATCATAATATCTCAAAGGCTTGCTTATCTTTTTATGCATTATACAAAATAGTAATTAACAAACTAAAAGGAGAAACAAATCAATATCTACAGAAAGAAGTTTGATTGAGATCAAGCTGGTAGATGTAATACAAACCACACCCAATCGCTTGTCTTCATAGCCCTGAGTCCATTCTGATCTATGCACAGCCTGAATACTTATATATATATTAATGAGTAAGGATCCAATGTTGTAATTATCCCCAACGATGTATGTGACTTTACATGTGTGAAATACCAAAAAAAGAAAAGCCAATGAGGAAAATGTGTGTAGCCTGTCTTAACTAAATGGTACCGTGCCCGTGTGTCTCGAGTTCTATGCTTCAGACAGAAGAGAGCAAAGCAGCACCTAGAAAAACAACCACAATCAATCCCTTACGTGCGCAATTCACCGAATTGAGTCTGAGAGATATAGATCGAGAGCACGCACAGCTTACAAGTTCATATTTTGCTGGATTTGGTCCAGAAGAAGCCTTTCTTTTTGACAGCAAGATTCTCTTCAGCGGCTTTACTGTTACCTCTGGATCCAAAAGAGAAATGTCTAGCCAAGAAAGGCTTTGCGGCATAACCTTTGACGCTCGAACTCGAGACCAGTTCAGGGCTCTTGTCTGCTGCTGCTCCTGCCATGTGGCTGTGATCATACATTACCAAATCATCGCAATCAAAATCACTGTCCAAAACTCGGTTTCTGAGTCTCTTGTTGTGCCTAGCTTTCAAATCCATCTCAACTTTCAACGCTTTCTCTGACAGCTTCGCCGTTTTCTTCTCACCAAATGTACAGATTGGGCACGACGGGTCGAATTTATCGATTTCCGGCGTCATCTGCTCTAAACACTCACCATGATAGACATGCCCACATGCTAGAATCGCGGACACAGAGAGCTCATTGGTCATGAAGATCTTTTTGCTGCTCCACATGGATTTCTCTGACAATGGTCTAGAGCAGGCACCACAGATTTGCTGATGATGATTGGACATTACTCGGTTGCCATGATGGTCTATCTTGTCACGATCAATCCCAAAGCAGTCATTATCATAAGAAAAAGGCTCGTTGCTGCGAGAAGATGACATCATTTCAGAAGAGGCTTGCAATGACCAACTTTCAGATGGTCCACTCTGAGAAGAATCATATCTCAAAGGAGTTCCCTGCGTCTCTTCAGTTGCTGAGCCTCTACTTAGTGAGTTCATTCCATAGATTGGACTATCTGAGACTTGCTTTGATAGACGAGGGCGCTGTGTCAGTTTAAGTGATGACGACGAACTAGCAGGATGCAAGTAGCTCTGGGGAGAAAGTGGTGATGCTGGGAAAGAAGATGTCTGTGCAGGAGATGGATATGAAGGTGCCACAGACTGTGTTGAATCATTTTCTTTCTGTTTAAGAGATAGAGATGCGTAAGAGAGGGGTGCATCAACAAAGGTATAATTTCAAAGATGTAAGAGAAGTCAGCTAGTGATGAAAGAAAGAGGCTTTACCTGCTCGAAGACTGTATCCATGGAAGAGTTTCTTGGGAAAGATAGATCTGCCACAAGAGACACTAATATGATCAAGAGAGATGCATAGGCGAGCTAAGCAGCAAAACAGACAAATCCCATCAATAAAACATACATAGCCACATCTTTCTTCTGCTAATCATGACAATTTAACAGGTTCTGAAGCATGAATCTAAAGTCACAAGTAAATGGGTTTTCCCTATAGCTGAAATGAATTACCTGAGGCCGGGGATTTCTGCAGTGTATGAGTCCGAAAGCTGTCGAAAGGAGAGCCTTGAGATGATACGAAAGCAGATTCAGATTTGAAGTCAGAGCCATCGTTACCATCAGATAACCAAGTGAGAGATGACTCTTCACCAGCAACACGGCCTCTTCTATTATGGAAACTCCAAGTAGGAGAATGCCTCCTCTCAGCAGCAGCTGATGAATTAGGAGGCACCAGTACCATTTTGTCACGAGCAGCAACACAACACGCATTCCCCATAACTTAAAATAAAATAACAACATGACAATTAAGTTAGAAAACAAAGATTCAGTATAACAATCAAATCATTATAAGCTAGAATCAAAGTCCAGGAAGCAATTTGTAAGATCTCTGAGTCATCGATCTATCCATAAGGGAAGGATAGAAAAGGAATCATATCGAAACTATCCACTGTCCACGAGAGTTTCGGAATCACTCTCAACTGCCATGACTCTCTCTTCACTAAGCAAATCCCAAAACTAATAAATAATAAAGGGAATCCGATAAAGTAATTAAACTCAGCCTAATTAGCATCCAAACAGATCCGATTTTAAGGCCACGAAATCTGCTGCAAGCCGATTACCCAATATAGAAACCAAAACCCCTAAAATCAAATTCCAAAAGAAACACAATCAAACAGATTCCCAGTGAGCGAACCTGCTCCCGGGAGTCCTTGAACGTCGCCGGAGAAGAGGAAGACGGGGGAAAACAACGGAGAGAGAGCGGTCTGTTAAGCAGTGCGATGATGCGAGAGGGCTGTGCTTTGTTCCAGAGAGAGGGAAAGTGATGAATTACGAGTCTTTTCTCTTAGATTCCGGTACGTCTCCTTTGTATTTGATATTATTACCCATAACCGTACCAAAGTAGTCAAAACCAAATCAAACTAAACCGAGACTGCTCCATTATTTCGATTCATTTTCATCAAATCCTTCATTATATTCTACCACTTAAACCGCTTATCATACTACAACACCCTTTTTAACCATGATTGGACCAAGATATAAATCGGTTCGGCTATGTCAAAAAAGATCGGTTAAGTGCCCTGTGGTGCTGTGACAGTGACACCGTCAGAGTTGTCGTAATTGAAGTGACTTCGGTGGTGAGTAGTGCCAAGTCACGTTAAAAATACGGAGGGAGAATGGAATAATTATCCGGCAACTTTCCCTAGTGACGTCGGTAGATGGGGCCGTTTATAACACAAAACAAACTATATTCCAAAGTAGAAATTTTATTATATTCGAGGGGCCAACTTATTAAAAACACGAAATAACCATGTCCATGTAACAAGTACCTTACATAACACGCGACCTTGTGAAAGCCAACACGGAAGGTAAAAGATTCAATAAAGAAAGGGAATTTAAAGACGAAACCACCACTTCACATAACATTAAAATACATTCAATAAACGATCGCTTTGGTCCGAACCGCTAACTTTAAGTCGCCGGTTTAGAGGAATCTCCGGCATCAAGTTTCACGGCGGCATCTTCGTGGCGCAAGCTATTTTCTGGAGTACGGTTTCTTAGAACCCTGTAAGAAGAAGATGCAGAGTGTTTCAATCTGTTACGTTAGAGAATAAACACTTTCTTACTGTTAGTTATAATGGCTAATGGGTCACCTGGAAAATGTTTCCGAGCTTCCTCAACCCTCTTGCTCTAGATCGAAGAACATCTTTTGAAACACTCGGATCTTTGAGCACCTGAGGAGCAATAAAAAGAAACACCAAGAATTTATCATTACAACGGAATGATTGATGTAGTAATAGGATCATAATTCACATACCGCTTGGCAGACGCGAGACAAGGTTGATTCGATGTCAAGCACATTGATTTGCCAAAGGGATTGAAGCATTGCATCCTTTTTAGCTTCAATGGCCTTCTGAATATGCTCCTCTCTGTTCTCTCCCTGGTTCAGCTTGCTTACTTCGTCCTGCAACACAAGTAACGAAACCGCACCTACGAGAAGAAGAAAAAAAAAGGGATCGTTTTTGGTTTACCCGGAAGCCAAAGAAAACTCAACTTAAAAGATCTGTTTTTATTTAGTTTACCAGAAGCAGCCATCACTTGAGATTTGATCTGGTGGCCTTTGTCACGCACCCACTCAGCTAAGAAGGGCACTTTCATGAGACGTTTGTCCTTTCCGAGTTCTTTCGCAGCTTTTCTTGTGTAAATGTAACCCACAGTGTGCAGCATTGCTTCCCCAAAACCTGACAGCACCCAAAGTAAGTTTTTTTTTTTTTGCCTTTCATTGACTGAGGAGCGGTAAAAAATAAAACACAACTTCTTATAGGGTGACTCTGATTACCAGCTGTTGAGAGTCGCCTTGCCTCAGCGGTAGCCCAATTCACAAATTCATCGGTTTGTCCTTCCACGAATGGTTCGAGTTTGTTCTTCAGCGTAGTGACAAGCTTGTCTTCCCTTTCCTTTTGCATCGCCTGCACACGAAAACACACTGGAATTTATAACCATAGAAAAACACTTCAAGAGAAAAAAAAAAAAAAAAAGAAAAACAACTTACTTTGATCTTGTCTTGAAGCAGTTTTTTCCTAATCTCAGGCTCATGGGATTCTACTTCAGCGTCGAGTGATGCAATGGAAGCAAGAGCAAGTTGGCCAATGTAATCCTCAAACAACTCGCTGCCAAAGAGCATGCCAAACACAGCTGCAGGATCGACCATTGCATCCCTGCACAAAAAAAAATTGACATTATTATTATGGGAATAGCAACTAAGCATTAACACCAGTCCACATGATATACTTTTAAGCGAGGGAGAAACTTACTGTTGAACACCTTCTTTGCCATAGTTATCATAGGCAGTTCGCTTCTCGGGATCGCTAAGAACCTGGTAAGCTTCACCTAGTGCCTTCATTCACATAAGCAGTGTTAAAAGTATTCACATAAGAGTGAATTTAAACAAGTAATCCTAGTGAAGCAAATTTATAAGGTAGCAATTTGTCTCATGATTATTAACCTGAAAGTTTTTAGCAGCTTGAGGATCATTAGGGTTCTTGTCTGGATGAACTTGCCTTGCCTGAGAAAAAAAGAGCCAGACAAAATGGTATTTATAATCATAACCAAAAGCTTCCAAATTTGGAATTCTTTTTATATAACGTTTTATATGATCTGATATCGACATATAATTTACATAACCAAATCTACGAATCTAAAGCTATGTGACAAGAAGATACTACTTAAAACTCAGGAGAGATCTAAAACTATGATGATAAGACGGAGAAGGGGAAGAGGGAGTGTGTTACTTTGATATAATAAGCTTTCTTAATGTCAGCAGCTGAGGCATCAGTCTTGACGCCTAACACGTCGTAATACTCACTCTCCTTCACCATTCCCTCAACCTCAAATCTTAAAAAGGAAGGGATACACCAAAACGTAAATTTGTTCAGAGATTCAATACGCAATAAAAATAAAAGCTTGTGGAGATGCGAAACAAACGACTTAAATTTTATTACAGATCTTGGAAAAAAAACCGAAAGAATTTAGGAAATGAAAATCGAAACTGGAACACACAAAATTAAAATCAAAAGCTGGATTCGAGAGGCTGTATATGAATTAACCAGAAGAGGAAGAGAGAGACTTACAAATGTTCGTGGAGCACAAAAGCGAGGAAGGGATTGGATTGGTCTGCAAATAGATTTCAGATTTGGCAAGTTTATTACAGACAGAATAAGGGAGTACTACTATAATTTAAAACTTTCTGTGCGAGCCACGTGTCCCAAAGTATTTATATCTGGGCTCTATGTTGCAATATATCTCGTACAATTGGACATCTTATTTAGACCCATCAGTCGGCCCACTAAGGGCTCTGACGAATATGTCGATGATGATGATGATGATGATGATGATGATTTTGGAATTCTTATAAAAGTGATATGTAAACTATATTATGATAAACAAATTGTTCTTTTAGTCCGTGATCTAAGATGAATTAGTAGCCATCTTTTAATTCAGATGAATTAGTCACATATCTCCAGTTCGAGTTGTAATTTGGGTTGTATAAACAACGGTTCAAAATGTCTTAGCTGCGGAATATTTTGTTAGGAAAGCATTTAGATAAACAGATTAAAAAATATAAGAGCACTACTTTATGCATTTCTCCCGACTCTATATAAACCCATAGTGGTGAGCTTTCATGTTGAACCACTTGATCATACTAAGCAAGTAGAAAGAGAAGAAAAAAAATGGCCACTCTTGTTTCTCTCCTCTGCATCTATTTCCTTCTCTTTCTTCAACTGGTCAGTGTGGTTTATATTTCTTACAATAATTTGGTAATATACGTACGTACAACTGATTAAGTTCAGTAATAATGTTGTTGATGCGCGCGATTATAACTAAAACCGCAGGTTTGAAGGCCATGGTGGAGGCTGAGGTATGTCAAAGGTACAGCGGTTCCTGGTCGGGAATCTGCTTTTCGTCGACCAACTGTAATACCCAATGCATTGAAAGGGAACACGCCAAATATGGAGGGTGTCACTCTGATGACAACGGCTTAGCTTGCTTCTGTTATTTCGACTGCTAGAGAATACAAGCGCTCTTGTGTTCCGAATCTATGTTGTTTCTTTCTAAAACTCAATATATATGCATTTTGTCGTTACTTCCCTTGGCATCGTTTGTGTTGTGTTTTTTCTTTCTTCCAAAATAATACATATTATCATGTGTAACAATTTGCTTCTGCTTTACGTTGCATGCGTGATATGTACTTATATGTAATAAAACTTATCAATGAGAGTTTACTATCATGTGACTTATAAGATTTGCATTCAGTAGTCAGTTCTTACTATACACACGTATTAAAGAAAGGAAAGAAAACTGCCATTTTGAAAAACACCCAGAACTTCTTCTTAAACCAATCTGCTGGGTTTAATAGCGCCATTATACTGCATCATGTACCTACGTACATGTGGTTCGTGATAAAACTAATCTAAAATAAAGTGAAGGTTACTGAATCTGCAGAGCTAATACGCAGAACTTCTTCTTGCTGTATATATATAGTCCGCGAACAACAAGTGAAGCACATTCAAAAATTGACTTTGTTCAAGTTTTCGTTATAGTCCTTTAACGATCTATGTGTTGCGTTTTACGTTTGGTTGAATAAGTTTTCTTGTTGTTATTGAGGTAAATAAATGAAAATGGTTAAATATGGTCGTTTAGTTCTTAAGCTGTATAGTCTACTTATTTATATATGTATATTCGTAAAGTTATGTCTTTAAAACGTTTTGATGTAAAACTTGACTACGGCTTGTTCTTTATAAGTTTAGAACAAGCCAGTTATTTAGCTTCAATGCATTCTGAAAAAAGTTTATCGGGTAACTGAGTTGGAGCTAAGGTCCCCAATACACACAAAATCCAGCTGTTGGAGCTAGTTTAATACTGGATAAACACAGCTGCCAATTACGTTCTACCACTTATTTAAATCAACCAATTAAGGATCACCAAGACGTTGGACCACACAACTCATGCATACACTACAAGTAAGGTTTTCTGGGGTATCTGATTAGTTAAAAAGTTACATTACAAGAAGATTTAAAACCCATGTGAATGTGGTTAATTAAGAACTTGGTGCACACTTTGAAGATTCCTTACAACGGATCATACGGGATTTGTTTACGTCGGGAACTTGAAGTGAACTTCTTAAAATAATTGTTTGGATAAGATCAAATCAATGTGGACGATTTTTTTAAATACTGTGGGATGCAATAACATTATTTCATTTCTTATGTATAACTAAATGTTTTGCCTCAAGACATGCTAACATAATTCTTTTATATATACTTACTAATAAATATACTAATAGTTTAAAGATCAAAATTTTTAAATAAACATTAAATTTGTACTATTTTTTAATCTTTCAATTTCTTACTTTTTAACTTTTATTGATTTAAAAACATTACTTTTTTGATAACAACATTAATTTATTATTTTAAAATATATTGTTATATCTAACAGTTTTTATTATATTGATTTATAAACAATGATCTAATTAATTAATATCGTCGAATAAATTATACTATTGATTTATCAACAATGATCTAAACAATGATCTAATTATACGATTGATTTATAAACAATGATCTATAAATATCCGATTTTCGGTCCATTTGAATACCCGAGAGAGGGTCTATCCGTGGGCTGCACCTCCCACCCGGAAGTTAGGTCCGTGTCTTTATTAGACCCGGGTTTAACCTTTTATGTTTTGCAAAAAAAAAAAACAATAAGGGAAGATGGATGATTCTACAAAAAAGTTAGAATGGTTGATCATTTTATGTAGGGTTGACACTTTGGTTATTTTCTCGGTTTGATTCGGGTTCGGTTCGGTTTGGTTAGTTCGGTTCTAGTATTTTTCCAACTGAAGTAAACCATAGTTAGTTTGGTTCGGTTTGTGTTCGGTTTGGTTTATATTCGGTTTGGTTTGTATTCGGTTCGGTTTTTTTTTTTGGATCGGTTTAATTAGATTCTTCTTAGTTTAGTTTTTCTAAGAAAAATTATGTTTTACAACATAAATTACGTAAACAAAAACTCTGTGAACTAAATTCAATATAAAACTAAAACAAAAACCTTTAAAAAATTACAAAATATATATATAAGAATTAAAACAAATGAAAGTTAACTAAAGTAAAAAAAGCTTACATCATTAGTAATATTCTTATATCAATAAAATTAAAAGGCCTTCAATGAATGAAATATTTTAAATCAAATATTTTGATGGTTACATATTAGGTTAGAAGAATATATGCTAATGAATAAAAAATGAAAAATATGTGGTTTAGTATTAGAATTTTAGTATATTGGTATTAGTAATATTTTTAATTTAAATAATTACAAAAACACATCGGTTTTTTGGTTCGGTTCAGTTTTACCATTCGGGTTGGAAAAATATTCAACCGAATGGTTTGAAATAGACTCTGGTTCGGTTTCGGTTAGTTTTTTTTTTTCCACCCCTAAGTGTATGTACTTGTGGATGGATAGCTTACAAACTTGTATAGGCAGGCCTCAGTTAAACCAGAATACATCATATGGGCTTTTTATCATAATGGGTCCGTATAGATTACGTGGAAACCCTAGAGATTATAAGGGAGGGAAAACCCTAAGTTAGGTTTGTGCCTTAGCATAACTAATCGTCATCTTTCAGCTCCTCGATTCGCTCCTCCGTCCAAGTCAACATGGTATCACTAATCTCTTTCTCTCCATGTCGAAGCAGATCTATTAAACTTGTGTGAATCGTTATATTCGTGTCACTGCCATGACTCTCTTCACTAAGCAAATCCCAAAACTAATAAATAATAAAGGGAATCCGATAAAGTAATTAAACTCAGCCTAATTAGCATCCAAACAGATCCGATTTTAAGGCCACGAAATCTGCTGCAAGCCGATTACCCAATATAGAAACCAAACCCCTAAAATCAAATTCCAAAAGAAACACAATCAAACAGATTCCCAGTGAGCGAACCTGCTCCCGGGAGTCCTTGAACGTCGCCGGAGAAGAGGAAGACGGGGGAAAACAACGGAGAGAGAGCGGTCTGTTAAGCAGTGCGATGATGCGAGAGGGCTGTGCTTTGTTCCAGAGAGAGGGAAAGTGATGAATTACGAGTCTTTTCTCTTAGATTCCGGTACGTCTCCTTTGTATTTGATATTATTACCCATAACCGTACCAAAGTAGTCAAAACCAAATCAAACTAAACCGAGACTGCTCCATTATTTCGATTCATTTTCATCAAATCCTTCATTATATTCTACCACTTAAACCGCTTATCATACTACAACACCCTTTTTAACCATGATTGGACCAAGATATAAATCGGTTCGGCTATGTCAAAAAAGATCGGTTAAGTGCCCTGTGGTGCTGTGACAGTGACACCGTCAGAGTTGTCGTAATTGAAGTGACTTCGGTGGTGAGTAGTGCCAAGTCACGTTAAAAATACGGAGGGAGAATGGAATAATTATCCGGCAACTTTCCCTAGTGACGTCGGTAGATGGGGCCGTTTATAACACAAAACAAACTATATTCCAAAGTAGAAATTTTATTATATTCGAGGGGCCAACTTATTAAAAACACGAAATAACCATGTCCATGTAACAAGTACCTTACATAACACGCGACCTTGTGAAAGCCAACACGGAAGGTAAAAGATTCAATAAAGAAAAGAAAGGGAATTTAAAGACGAAACCTCCACTTCACATAAACATTCAATAACCGATCACTTTGGTTCGAACCGCTAACTTTAAGTCGCCGGTTTAGAGGAATCTCCGGCATCAAGTTTCACGGCGGCATCTTCGTGGCGCAAGCTATTTTCTCTGGAGTACGGTTTCTTAGAACCCTGTAAGAAGAAGATGCAGAGTGTTTCAATCTGTTACGTTAGAGAACAAACACTTTTTTATTGTTGTTTAATATGGGCTAATGGCTCACCTGGAAAATGTTTCCGAGCTTCCTCAACCCTCTTGCTCTAGTTCGAAGAACATCTTTTGAAACACTCGGATCTTTAAGCACCTGAGGGAGTAACAATAAAAAGAAACACCAAGAATTTATCATTACAACGGAATGATTGATGTAGTAATAGGATCATAATTCACATACCGCTTGGCAGACGCGAGATAAGGTTGATTCGATGTCAAGCACATTGATTTGCCAAAGGGATTGAAGCATTGCATCCTTTTTAGCTTCAATGGCCTTCTGAATATGCTCCTCTCTGTTCTCTCCCTGGTTCAGCTTGCTTACTTCGTCCTGCAACACAAGTAACGAAACCGCACCTACGAGAAGAAGAAAAAAAAAGGGATCGTTTTTGGTTTACCCGGAAGCCAAAGAAAACTCAACTTAAAAGATCTGTTTTTATTTAGTTTACCAGAAGCAGCCATCACTTGAGATTTGATCTGGTGGCCTTTGTCACGCACCCACTCAGCTAAGAAGGGCACTTTCATGAGACGTTTGTCCTTTCCGAGTTCTTTCGCAGCTTTTCTTGTGTAAATGTAACCCACAGTGTGCAGCATTGCTTCCCAAAACCTGACAGCACCAAAGTAAGTTTTTTTTGCCTTTCATTGACTGAGGAGCGGTAAAAATAAAACACAACTTCTTATAGGGTGACTCTGATTACCAGCTGTTGAGAGTCGCCTTGCCTCAGCGGTAGCCCAATTCACAAATTCATCGGTTTGTCCTTCCACGAATGGTTCGAGTTTGTTCTTCAGCGAGTGACAAGCTTGTCTTCCCTTTCCTTTTGCATCGCCTGCACACGAAAACACACTGGAATTTATAACCATAGAAAAACACTTCAAGAGAAAAAAAAAAAAAACAACTTACTTTGATCTTGTCTTGAAGCAGTTTTTTCCTAATCTCAGGCTCATGGGATTCTACTTCAGCGTCGAGTGATGCAATGGAAGCAAGAGCAAGTTGGCCAATGTAATCCTCAAACAACTCGCTGCCAAAGAGCATGCCAAACACAGCTGCAGGATCGACCATTGCATCCCTGCACAAAAAAATTGACATTATTATTATGGGAATAGCAACTAAGCATTAACACCAGTCCACATGATATACTTTGCTTAGGGAGAAACTTACTGTTGAACACCTTCTTTGCCATAGTTATCATAGGCAGTTCTTCTCGGGATCGCTAAGAACCTGGTAAGCTTCACCTAGTGCCTTCATTCACATAAGCAGTGTTAAAAGTATTCACATAAGAGTGAATTTAAACAAGTAATCCTAGTGAAGCAAATTTATAAGGTAGCAATTTGTCTCATGATTATTAACCTGAAAGTTTTTAGCAGCTTGAGGATCATTAGGGTTCTTGTCTGGATGAACTTGCCTTGCCTGAGAAAAAAGAGCCAGACAAAATGGTATTTATAATCATAACCAAAAGCTTCCAAATTTGGAATTCTTTTATATAACGTTTTATATGATCTGATATCGACATATAATTTACATAACCAAATCTACGAATCTAAAGCTATGTGACAAGAAGATACTACTTAAAACTCAGGAGAGATCTAAAACTATGATGATAAGACGGAGAAGGGGAAGGGAGTGTGTTACTTTGATATAATAAGCTTTCTTAATGTCAGCAGCTGAGGCATCAGTCTTGACGCCTAACACGTCGTAATACTCACTCTCCTTCACCATTCCCTCAACCTCAAATCTTAAAAAGGAAGGGATACACCAAAACGTAAATTTGTTCAGAGATTCAATACGCAATAAAAATAAAAGCTTGTGGAGATGCGAAACAAACGACTTAAATTTTATTACAGATCTTGGAAAAACCGAAAGAATTTAGGAAATGAAAATCGAAACTGGAACACACAAAATTAAAATCAAAAGCTGGATTCGAGAGGCTGTATATGAATTAACCAGAAGAGGAAGAGAGAGACTTACAAATGTTCGTGGAGCACAAAAGCGAGGAAGGGATTGGATTGGTCTGCAAATAGATTTCAGATTTGGCAAGTTTATTACAGACAGAATAAGGGAGTACTACTATAATTTAAAAACTTTCTGTGCGAGCCACGTGTCCCAAAGTATTTATATCTGGGCTCTATGTTGCAATATATCTCGTACAATTGGACATCTTATTTAGACCCATCAGTCGGCCCACTAAGGGCTCTGACGAATATGTCGATGATGATGATGATGATGATGATGATGATTTTTGGAATTCTTATAAAAGTGATATGTAAACTATATTATGATAAACAAATTGTTCTTTTAGTCCGTGATCTAAGATGAATTAGTAGCAATCTTTTAATTCAGATGAATTAGTCACATATCTCCAGTTCGAGTTGTAATTTGGGTTGTATAAACAACGGTTCAAAATGTCTTAGCTGCGGAATATTTTGTTAGGAAAGCATTTAGATAAACAGATTAAAAAAATATAAGAGCACTACTTTATGCATTTCTCCCGACTCTATATAAACCCATAGTGGTGAGCTTTCATGTTGAACCACTTGATCATACTAAGCAAGTAGAAAGAGAAGAAAAAATGGCCACTCTTGTTTCTCTCCTCTGCATCTATTCTCTTTCTTCAACTGGTCAGTGTGGTTTATATTTCTTACAATAATTTGGTAATATACGTACGTACAACTGATTAAGTTCAGTAATAATGTTGTTGATGCGCGCGATTATAACTAAAACCGCAGGTTTGAAGGCGGTGGTGGAGGCTGAGGTATGTCAAAGGTACAGCGGTTCCTGGTCGGGAATCTGCCTTTCGTCGAGCAACTGTAATACCCAATGCATTGAAAGGGAACACGCTAAATATGGAGCTTGTCACTCTGATGACAACGGTTTAGCTTGCTTCTGTTATTTCGACTGCTAAAGAATACAAGCGCTCTTGTGTTCCGAATCTATGTTGTTTCTTTCTAAAACTCAATATATATGCATTTTGTCGTTACTTCCCTTGGCATCGTTTGTGTTGTGTTTTTCTTTCTTCCAAAATAATACATATTATCATGTGTAACAATTTGCTTCTGCTTTACGTTGCATGCGTGATATGTACTTATATGTAATAAAACTTATCAATGAGAGTTTACTATCATGTGACTTATAAGATTTGCATTCAGTAGTCAGTTCTTACTACACACGTATTAAAGAAAGGAAAGAAAACTGCCATTTTGAAAAACACCCAGAACTTCTTCTTAAACTAATCTGCTGGGTTTATTAGCGCCATTATACTGCATCATGTACATACGTTTGGTTCGTGATAAAACTTATCTACAATAAAGAGAAGGTTACTGAATCTGCAGAGCTAATACGCAGAACTTCTTCTTGCTGTATATATATAGTCCGCGAACAACAAGTGAAGCACATTCAAAATTGACTTTGTTCAAGTTTTCGTTATAGTCCTTTAACGATCTATGTGTTGCGTTTTACGTTTGGTTGAATAAGTTTTCTTGTTGTTATTGAGGTAAATAAATGAAAATGGTTAAATATGGTCGTTTAGTTCTTAAGCTGTATAGTCTACTTATTTATATATGTATATTCGTAAAGTTATGTCTTTAAAACGTTTTGATGTAAAACTTGACTACGGCTTGTTCTTTATAAGTTTAGAACAAGCCAGTTATTTAGCTTCAATGCATTCTGAAAAAAAAGTTTATCGGGTAACTGAGTTGGAGCTAAGGTCCCCAATACACACAAAAATCCAGCTGTTGGAGCTAGTTTAATACTGGATAAACACAGCTGCCAATTACGTTCTACCACTTATTTAAATCAACCAATTAAGGATCACCAAGACGTTGGACCACACAACTCATGCATACACTACAAGTAAGGTTTTCTGGGGTATCTGATTAGTTAAAAAAGTTACATTACAAGAAGATTTAAAACCCATGTGAATGTGGTTAATTAAGAACTTGGTGCACACTTTGAAGATTCCTTACAACGGATCATACGGGATTTGTTTACGTCGGGAACTTGAAGTGAACTTCTTAAAATAATTGTTTGGATAAGATCAAATCAATGTGGACGATTTTTTTAAATACTGTGGGATGCAATAACATTATTTCATTTCTTATGTATAACTAAATGTTTTGCCCGCACATGCGAACATAATTCTTTTATATATACTTACTAATAAATATACTAATAGTTTAAAGATCAAAATTTTTAAATAAACATTAAATTTGTACTATTTTTTAATCTTTCAATTTCTTACTTTTAACTTTTATTGATTTAAAACATTACTTTTTGATAACAACATTAATTTATTATTTTAAAATATATTGTTATATCTAACAGTTTTATTATATTGATTTATAAACAATGATCTAATTAATTAATATCGTCGAATAAATTATACTATTGATTTATCAACAATGATCTAAACAATGATCTAATTATACGATTGATTTATAAACAATGATCTATAAATATCCGATTTTCGGTCCATTTGAATACAGAGAGGGTCTATCCGTGGGCTGCACCTCCCACCGGAAGTTAGGTCCGTGTCTTTATTAGACCGGTTTAACCTTTTATGTTTTGCAAAAACAATAAGGGAAGATGGATGATTCTACAAAAAGTTAGAATGGTTGATCATTTTTATGTAGGGTTGACACTTTGGTTATTTTCTCGGTTTGATTCGGGTTCGGTTCGGTTTGGTTAGTTCGGTTCTAGTATTTTTCCAACTGAAGTAAACCATAGTTAGTTTGGTTCGGTTTGTGTTCGGTTTGGTTTATATTCGGTTTGGTTTGTATTCGGTTCGGTTTTTTTGGATCGGTTTAATTAGATTCTTCTTAGTTTAGTTTTTCTAAGAAAAATTATGTTTTACAACATAAATTACGAAACAAAAACTCTGTGAACTAAATTCAATATAAAACTAAAACAAAACCTTTAAAAATTACAAAATATATATATAAGAATTAAAACAAATGAAAGTTAACTAAAGTAAAAAGCTTACATCATTAGTAATATTCTTATATCAATAAAATTAAAAGGCCTTCAATGAATGAAATATTTTAAATCAAATATTTTGATGGTTACATATTAGGTTAGAAGAATATATGCTAATGAATAAAAATGAAAAATATGTGGTTTAGTATTAGAATTTTAGTATATTGGTATTAGTAATATTTTTAATTTAAATAATTACAAAACACATCGGTTTTGGTTCGGTTCAGTTTTACCATTCGGTTGGAAAAATATTCAACCGAATGGTTTGAAATAGACTCTGGTTCGGTTTCGGTTAGTTTTTTTTCCACCCCTAAGTGTATGTACTTGTGGATGGATAGCTTACAAACTTGTATAGGCAGGCCTCAGTTAAACCAGAATACATCATATGGGCTTTTTATCATAATGGGTCCGTATAGATTACGTGGAAACCCTAGAGATTATAAGGGAGGAAAACCCTAAGTTAGGTTTGTGCCTTAGCATAACTAATCGTCATCTTTCAGCTCCTCGATTCGCTCCTCCGTCCAAGTCAACATGGTATCACTAATCTCTTTCTCTCCATGTCGAAGCAGATCTATTAAACTTGTGTGAATCGTTATATTCGTGTCACTTGTTACAGTCGCCGGTTTAGAGGAATCTCCGGCATCAAGTTTCACGGCGGCATCTTCGTGGCGCAAGCTATTTTCTGGAGTACGGTTTCTTAGAACCCTGTAAGAAGAAGATGCAGAGTGTTTCAATCTGTTACGTTAGAGAACAAACACTTTTTATTGTTGTTTAATATGGGCTAATGGCTCACCTGGAAAATGTTTCCGAGCTTCCTCAACCCTCTTGCTCTAGTTCGAAGAACATCTTTTGAAACACTCGGATCTTTAAGCACCTGAGGAACAATAAAAAGAAACACCAAGAATTTATCATTACAACGGAATGATTGATGTAGTAATAGGATCATAATTCACATACCGCTTGGCAGACGCGAGATAAGGTTGATTCGATGTCAAGCACATTTTTGCCAAAGGGATTGAAGCATTGCATCCTTTTTAGCTTCAATGGCCTTCTGAATATGCTCCTCTCTGTTCTCTCCCTGGTTCAGCTTGCTTACTTCGTCCTGCAACACAAGTAACGAAACCGCACCTACGAGAAGAAGAAAAAAAAAGGGATCGTTTTTGGTTTACCCGGAAGCCAAAGAAAACTCAACTTAAAAGATCTGTTTTATTTAGTTTACCAGAAGCAGCCATCACTTGAGATTTGATCTGGTGGCCTTTGTCACGCACCCACTCAGCTAAGAAGGGCACTTTCATGAGACGTTTGTCCTTTCCGAGTTCTTTGGCAGCTTTTCTAGTGTAAATGTAACCCACAGTGTGCAGCATTGCTTCACCAAAACCTGACAGCACCCAAAGTAAGTTTTTTTTTTTTTGCCTTTCATTGACTGAGGAGCGGTAAAAAATAAAACACAACTTCTTATAGGGTGACTCTGATTACCAGCTGTTGAGAGTCGCCTTGCCTCAGCGGTAGCCCAATTCACAAATTCATCGGTTTGTCCTTCCACGAATGGTTCGAGTTTGTTCTTCAGCGAGTGACAAGCTTGTCTCCCTTTCCTTTTGCATCGCCTGCACACGAAAACACACTGGAATTTATAACCATAGAAAACACTTCAAGAGAAAAAAAAAAAAAAAACAACTTACTTTGATCTTGTCTTGAAGCAGTTTTTTCCTAATCTCAGGCTCATGGGATTCTACTTCAGCGTCGAGTGATGCAATTGAAGCAAGAGCAAGTTGGCCAATGTAATCCTCAAACAACTCGCTACCAAAGAGCATGCCAAACACAGCTGCAGGATCAACCATTGCATCCCTGCCAAAATAAAAATGAAAAAAATAGAAATGTATTATGGGAATAGCAACTAAGCATCAACACCAGTCCACATGATATACTTTTGCGAGGAGAAACTTACTGTTGAACACCTTCTTTGCCATAGTTATCATAGGCAGTTCGCTTCTCGGGATCGCTAAGAACCTGGTAAGCTTCACCTAGTGCCTTCATTCACATAAGCAGTGTTAAAAGTATTCACATAAGAGTGAATTTAAACAAGTAATCCTAGTGAAGCAAATTTATAAGGTAGCAATTTGTCTCATGATTATTAACCTGAAAGTTTTAGCAGCTTGAGGATCATTAGGGTTCTTGTCTGGATGAACTTGCCTTGCCTGAGAAAAAAGAGCCAGACAAAATGGTATTTATAATCATAACCAAAAGCTTCCAAATTTGGAATTCTTTTTATATAACGTTTTATATGATCTGATATCGACATATAATTTACATAACCAAATCTACGAATCTAAAGCTATGTGACAAGAAGATACTACTTAAAACTCAGGAGAGATCTAAAACTATGATGATAAGACGGAGAAGGGGAAGAGGAGTGTGTTACTTTGATATAATAAGCTTTCTTAATGTCAGCAGCTGAGGCATCAGTCTTGACGCCTAACACGTCGTAATACTCACTCTCCTTCACCATTCCCTCAACCTCAAATCTTAAAAGGAAGGGATACACCAAAACGTAAATTTGTTCAGAGATTCAATACGCAATAAAAATAAAAGCTTGTGGAGATGCGAAACAAACGACTTAAATTTTATTACAGATCTTGGAAAAAAAACCGAAAGAATTTAGGAAATGAAAATCGAAACTGGAACACACAAAATTAAAATCAAAAGCTGGATTCGAGAGGCTGTATATGAATTAACCAGAAGAGGAAGAGAGAGACTTACAAATGTTCGTGGAGCACAAAAGCGAGGAAGGGATTGGATTGGTCTGCAAATAGATTTCAGATTTGGCAAGTTTATTACAGACAGAATAAGGAGTACTACTATAATTTAAAAACTTTCTGTGCGAGCCACGTGTCCCAAAGTATTTATATCTGGGCTCTATGTTGCAATATATCTCGTACAATTGGACATCTTATTTAGACCCATCAGTCGGCCCACTAAGGGCTCTGACGAATATGTCGATGATGATGATGATGATGATGATGATGATTTTTGGAATTCTTATAAAAGTGATATGTAAACTATATTATGATAAACAAATTGTTCTTTTAGTCCGTGATCTAAGATGAATTAGTAGCAATCTTTTAATTCAGATGAATTAGTCACATATCTCCAGTTCGAGTTGTAATTTGGGTTGTATAAACAACGGTTCAAAATGTCTTAGCTGCGGAATATTTTGTTAGGAAAGCATTTAGATAAACAGATTAAAAAATATAAGAGCACTACTTTATGCATTTCTCCCGACTCTATATAAACCCATAGTGGTGAGCTTTCATGTTGAACCACTTGATCATACTAGTAGAAAGAGAAGAAAAAATGGCCACTCTTGTTTCTCTCCTCTGCATCTATTTCCTTCTTTTCTTCAACTGGTCAGTGTGGTTTATATTTCTTACAATAATTTGGTAATATACGTACGTACAACTGATTAAGTTCAGTAATAATGTTGTTGATGCGCGCGATTATAACTAAAACCGCAGGTTTGAAGGCGGTGGTGGAGGCTGAGGTATGTCAAAGGTACAGCGGTTCCTGGTCGGGAATCTGCTTTTCGTCGAGCAACTGTAATACCCAATGCATTGAAAGGGAACACGCCAAATATGGAGGGTGTCACTCTGATGACAACGGCTTAGCTTGCTTCTGTTATTTCGACTGCTAAAGAATACAAGCGCTCTTGTGTTCCGAATCTATGTTGTTTCTTTCTAAAACTCAATATATATGCATTTTGTCGTTACTTCCCTTGGCATCGTTTGTGTTGTGTTTTTCTTTCTTCCAAAATAATACATATTATCATGTGTAACAATTTGCTTCTGCTTTACGTTGCATGCGTGATATGTACTTATATGTAATAAAACTTATCAATGAGAGTTTACTATCATGTGACTTATAAGATTTGCATTCATCAGTAGTCAGTTCTTACTATACACACGTATTAAAGAAAGGAAAGAAAACTGCCATTTTGAAAACACCCAGAACTTCTTCTTAAACTAATCTGCTGGGTTTATTAGCGCCATTATACTGCATCATGTACATACGTTTGGTTCGTGATAAAACTTATCTACAATAAAGAGAAGGTTACTGAATCTGCAGAGCTAATACGCAGAACTTCTTCTTGCTGTATATATATAGTCCGCGAACAACAAGTGAAGCACATTCAAAAATTGACTTTGTTCAAGTTTTCGTTATAGTCCTTTAACGATCTATGTGTTGCGTTTTACGTTTGGTTGAATAAGTTTTCTTGTTGTTATTGAGGTAAATAAATGAAAATGGTTAAATATGGTCGTTTAGTTCTTAAGCTGTATAGTCTACTTATTTATATATGTATATTCGTAAAGTTATGTCTTTAAAACGTTTTGATGTAAAACTTGACTACGGCTTGTTCTTTATAAGTTTAGAACAAGCCAGTTAT
Organism: Brassica carinata; assembly: GCA_016771965.1. Classification (NCBI taxonomy): domain Eukaryota; kingdom Viridiplantae; phylum Streptophyta; class Magnoliopsida; order Brassicales; family Brassicaceae; genus Brassica; species Brassica carinata. Next base: position 183,716 of record JAAMPC010001585.1, on the reverse strand, counting down.
TTAGCTTCAATGCATTCTGAAAAAAGTTTATCGGGTAACTGAGTTGGAGCTAAGGTCCCCAATACACACAAAATCCAGCTGTTGGAGCTAGTTTAATACTGGATAAACACAGCTGCCAATTACGTTCTACCACTTATTTAAATCAACCAATTAAGGGCATCACTAATCACCAAGACGTTGGACCACACAACTCATGCATACACTACAAGTAAGGTTTTCTGGGGTATCTGATTAGTTAAAAAGTTACATTACAAGAAGATTTAAAACCCATGTGAATGTGGTTAATTAAGAACTTGGTGCACACTTTGAAGATTCCTTACAACGGATCATACGGGATTTGTTTACGTCGGGAACTTGGAAGTGAACTTCTTAAAATAATTGTTTGGATAAGATCAAATCAATGTGGACGATTTTTTTAAATACTGTGGGATGCAATAACATTATTTCATTTCTTATGTATAACTAAATGTTTTGCCAAGACATGCTAACATAATTTTATATATACTTACTAATAAATATACTAATAGTTTAAAGATCAAAATTTTTAAATAAACATTAAATTTGTACTATTTTTTAATCTTTCAATTTCTTACTTTTAACTTATTGATTTAAAAACATTACTTTTTGATAACAACATTAATTTATTATTTTAAAATATATTGTTATATCTAACAGTTTTTATTATATTGATTTATAAACAATGATCTAATTAATTAATATCGTCAATAAATTATACTATTGATTTATCAACAATGATCTAAACAATGATCTAATTATAACATTGATTTATAAACAATGATCTATAAATATCCGATTTTCGGTCCATTTGAATACCCGAGAGAGGGTCTATCCGCGGGTGCACCTCCCACCCAAGTTAGTCCGTGTCTTTATTAGACCCGGTTTAACCTTTTATGTTTTAAAAAAACAATAAGGGAAGATGGATGATTCTACAAAAAGTTAGAATGGTTGATCATTTTTATGTAGGGTTGACACTTTGGTTATTTTCTCTTTGATTCTGGTTGTTCGGTTTGGTTAGTTCGGTTCTAGTATTTTTCCAACTGAAGTAAACCATAGTTAGTTTGGTTCGGTTTGTGTTCGGTTTGGTTTATATTCGGTTTGGTTTGTATTCGGTTCGGTTTTTTTTTGGATCGGTTTAATTAGATTCTTCTTAGTTTAGTTTTTCTAAGAAAAATTATGTTTTACAACATAAATTACGTAAACAAAAACTCTGTGAACTAAATTCAATATAAAACTAAAACAAAACCTTTAAAAATTACAAAATATATATATAAGAATTAAAACAAATGAAAGTTAACTAAAGTAAAAAGCTTACATCATTAGTAATATTCTTATATCAATAAAATTAAAAGGCCTTCAATGAATGAAATATTTTAAATCAAATATTTTGATGGTTACATATTAGGTTAGAAGAATATATGCTAATGAATAAAAAATGAAAAATATGTGGTTTAGTATTAGAATTTTAGTATATTGGTATTAGTAATATTTTTAATTTAAATAATTACAAAAACACATCGGTTTTTTGGTTCGGTTCAGTTTTACCATTCGGGTTGGAAAAATATTCAACCGAATGGTTTGAAATAGACTCTGGTTCGGTTTCGGTTAGTTTTTTTTTTTCCACCCCTAAGTGTATGTACTTGTGGATGGATAGCTTACAAACTTGTATAGGCAGGCCTCAGTTAAACCAGAATACATCATATGGGCTTTTTATCATAATGGGTCCGTATAGATTACGTGGAAACCCTAGAGATTATAAGGGAGGGAAAACCCTAAGTTAGGTTTGTGCCTTAGCATAACTAATCGTCATCTTTCAGCTCCTCGATTCGCTCCTCCGTCCAAGTCAACATGGTATCACTAATCTCTTTCTCTCCATGTCGAAGCAGATCTATTAAACTTGTGTGAATCGTTATATTCGTGTCACTTGTTACAGGCGCCGAAGAAGGACAAGGTCCCGCCGCCGTCATCCAAGCCAGCCAAATCTGGAGGTGGAAAACAAAAGAAGAAGGTTTGTTTCCTCAACCGGACATAATTTATGTTTGGTTAGAATGTGTAAAGAAGATCTTGTTCTTATCATTTCTGTGAACTGTGGCGTTAAGTTAGTCTTTTTAACATTTCTGTTGAAGACTTTGATTTGCTCAATTTGTTGTTGGTTTGGTTAAACAATTAAAAAAAAAAAAAAAAAAAAACAGAAGTGGAGCAAGGGAAAGCAAAAGGAGAAGGTGAACAACATGGTGTTGTTTGATCAGGCTACTTACGACAAGCTTCTCACTGAAGCTCCCAAGTTCAAGCTCATCACTCCTTCCATTCTCTCCGACCGTATGAGGGTATGCATTTACTTTTGTCTCTTTAATTTACTACTAATCCATGTCTCTAAATCATATTAGTAATATGATCTAAGCATAATAACACTGTGATGATCCATATTGCAACAGATTAACGGATCTCTAGCAAGGAGGGCGATTAGGGAGCTGATGGCGAAAGGTGTGATCAGGATGGTTGCTGCTCACTCTAGCCAGCAGATCTACACTCGTGCCACCAACACTTGAAAAATATGTCTTTTTTGCAAGTTTGCAACCATCATATTTCCCGCCATTAAAACATTGTTATTTGTACTCTCAGAAATGGCTGAGTTCCAGTTCCAGGTAGATTTTTCCTCGTACGTGACCGAGACTTTCTTCTATATTTTCAGCAATAGTTCAAAGACGATGATTCATCATGAAGTTGGACTTTTCATTACAAATTAAACCTAACACAACTTGAATGATTAAAGATTTGAGGTATCGAGAGAAGCTTTTGGGGGAAACAAAAGGAAAGTAAACAACAATTTGCCATTGAGATGGATGGTTGAGAGAAGAACCGATCAGTGTATCTTCTTTATTCACTGCAGCCTCATATTTCTCATCCTACATATATGTAAACACAATAATGTGAGACGTTCATTATAAAATCTCTACAGGTGTGTCTTAAACTAAGATTATCAGAACTTTGGTAGCTTTCTTTGGCATGTTTTGCTATATAAACTTCACGTTTAGGGCAATAAATACCTTTTCTTCCTGAAATTGCCTGCCATTGGTTTTGTAGTTTGGGAATAGCAACTAAGCATTAACACCAGTCCACATGATATACTTTTAGCGAGGAGAAACTTACTGTTGAACACCTTCTTTGCCATAGTTATCATAGGCAGTTCGCTTCTCGGGATCGCTAAGAACCTGGTAAGCTTCACCTAGTGCCTTCATTCACATAAGCAGTGTTAAAAGTATTCACATAAGAGTGAATTTAAACAAGTAATCCTAGTGAAGCAAATTTATAAGGTAGCAATTTGTCTCATGATTATTAACCTGAAAGTTTTAGCAGCTTGAGGATCATTAGGGTTCTTGTCTGGATGAACTTGCCTTGCCTGAGAAAAAAGAGCCAGACAAAATGGTATTTATAATCATAACCAAAAGCTTCCAAATTTGGAATTCTTTTTATATAACGTTTTATATGATCTGATATCGACATATAATTTACATAACCAAATCTACGAATCTAAAGCTATGTGACAAGAAGATACTACTTAAAACTCAGGAGAGATCTAAAACTATGATGATAAGACGGAGAAGGGAAGAGGAGTGTGTTACTTTGATATAATAAGCTTTCTTAATGTCAGCAGCTGAGGCATCAGTCTTGACGCCTAACACGTCGTAATACTCACTCTCCTTCACCATTCCCTCAACCTCAAATCTTAAAAGGAAGGGATACACCAAAACGTAAATTTGTTCAGAGATTCAATACGCAATAAAAATAAAAGCTTGTGGAGATGCGAAACAAACGACTTAAATTTTATTACAGATCTTGGAAAAAACCGAAAGAATTTAGGAAATGAAAATCGAAACTGGAACACACAAAATTAAAATCAAAAGCTGGATTCGAGAGGCTGTATATGAATTAACCAGAAGAGGAAGAGAGAGACTTACCAAATGTTCGTGGAGCACAAATAGCCAGGAAGAGATTGGATTGATCGATCTGCAAAATAGATTTCAGATTTGGCAAGTTTATTACAGACAGAATAAGGGAGTACTACTATAATTTAAAACTTTCTGTGCGAGCCACGTGTCCCAAAGTATTTATATCTGGGCTCTATGTTGCAATATATCTCGTACAATTGGACATCTTATTTAGACCCATCAGTCGGCCCACTAAGGGCTCTGACGAATATGTCGATGATGATGATGATGATGATGATGATGATTTTGGAATTTTATAAAAGTGATATGTAAACTATATTATGATAAACAAATTGTTCTTTTAGTCCGTGATCTAAGATGAATTAGTAGCAATCTTTTAATTCAGATGAATTAGTCACATATCTCCAGTTCGAGTTGTAATTTGGGTTGTATAAACAACGGTTCAAAATGTCTTAGCTGCGGAATATTTTGTTAGGAAAGCATTTAGATAAACAGATTAAAAAATATAAGAGCACTACTTTATGCATTTCTCCCGACTCTATATAAACCCATAGTGGTGAGCTTTCATGTTGAACCACTTGATCATACTAAGCAAGTAGAAAGAGAAGAAAAAAAATGGCCACTCTTGTTTCTCTCCTCTGCATCTATTTCCTTCTCTTTTCTTCAACTGGTCAGTGTGGTTTATATTTCTTACAATAATTTGGTAATATACGTACGTACAACTGATTAAGTTCAGTAATAATGTTGTTGATGCGCGCGATTATAACTAAAACCGCAGGTTTGAAGGCGGTGGTGGAGGCTGAGGTATGTCAAAGGTACAGCGGTTCCTGGTCGGGAATCTGCCTTTCGTCGAGCAACTGTAATACCCAATGCATTGAAAGGGAACACGCTAAATATGGAGCTTGTCACTCTGATGACAACGGTTTAGCTTGCTTCTGTTATTTCGACTGCTAAAGAATACAAGCGCTCTTGTGTTCCGAATCTATGTTGTTTCTTTCTAAAACTCAATATATATGCATTTTGTCGTTACTTCCCTTGGCATCGTTTGTGTTGTGTTTTTTCTTTCTTCCAAAATAATACATATTATCATGTGTAACAATTTGCTTCTGCTTTACGTTGCATGCGTGATATGTACTTATATGTAATAAAACTTATCAATGAGAGTTTACTATCATGTGACTTATAAGATTTGCATTCAGTAGTCAGTTCTTACTATACACACGTATTAAAGAAAGGAAAGAAAACTGCCATTTTGAAAAACACCCAGAACTTCTTCTTAAACTAATCTGCTGGGTTTATTAGCGCCATTATACTGCATCATGTACATACGTTTGGTTCGTGATAAAACTTATCTACAATAAAGAGAAGGTTACTGAATCTGCAGAGCTAATACGCAGAACTTCTTCTTGCTGTATATATATAGTCCGCGAACAACAAGTGAAGCACATTCAAAAATTGACTTTGTTCAAGTTTTCGTTATAGTCCTTTAACGATCTATGTGTTGCGTTTTACGTTTGGTTGAATAAGTTTTCTTGTTGTTATTGAGGTAAATAAATGAAAATGGTTAAATATGGTCGTTTAGTTCTTAAGCTGTATAGTCTACTTATTTATATATGTATATTCGTAAAGTTATGTCTTTAAAACGTTTTGATGTAAAAACTTGACTACGGCTTGTTCTTTATAAGTTTAGAACAAGCCAGTTATTTAGCTTCAATGCATTCTGAAAAAAAAGTTTATCGGGTAACTGAGTTGGAGCTAAGGTCCCCAATACACACAAAAATCCAGCTGTTGGAGCTAGTTTAATACTGGATAAACACAGCTGCCAATTACGTTCTACCACTTATTTAAATCAACCAATTAAGGATCACCAAGACGTTGGACCACACAACTCATGCATACACTACAAGTAAGGTTTTCTGGGGTATCTGATTAGTTAAAAAAGTTACATTACAAGAAGATTTAAAACCCATGTGAATGTGGTTAATTAAGAACTTGGTGCACACTTTGAAGATTCCTTACAACGGATCATACGGGATTTGTTTACGTCGGGAACTTGGAAGTGAACTTCTTAAAATAATTGTTTGGATAAGATCAAATCAATGTGGACGATTTTTTTTAAATACTGTGGGATGCAATAACATTATTTCATTTCTTATGTATAACTAAATGTTTTGCCCGCACATGCGAACATAATTCTTTTATATATACTTACTAATAAATATACTAATAGTTTAAAGATCAAAATTTTTAAATAAACATTAAATTTGTACTATTTTTTAATCTTTCAATTTCTTACTTTTTAACTTTTATTGATTTAAAAACATTACTTTTTTGATAACAACATTAATTTATTATTTTAAAATATATTGTTATATCTAACAGTTTTTATTATATTGATTTATAAACAATGATCTAATTAATTAATATCGTCGAATAAATTATACTATTGATTTATCAACAATGATCTAAACAATGATCTAATTATACGATTGATTTATAAACAATGATCTATAAATATCCGATTTTCGTCCATTTGAATACCCGAGAGGGTCTATCCCAGGTGCACCTCCCACCGGAAGTTAGGTCCGTGTCTTTATTAGACCCGGTTTAACCTTTATGTTTTGCAAAAACAATAAGGGAAGATGGATGATTCTACAAAAAGTTAGAATGGTTGATCATTTTATGTAGGGTTGACACTTTGGTTATTTTCTGGTTTGATTCGGGTTCGGTTCGGTTTGGTTAGTTCGGTTCTAGTATTTTTCCAACTGAAGTAAACCATAGTTAGTTTGGTTCGGTTTGTGTTCGGTTTGGTTTATATTCGGTTTGGTTTGTATTCGGTTCGGTTTTTTTTTGGATCGGTTTAATTAGATTCTTCTTAGTTTAGTTTTTCTAAGAAAAATTATGTTTTACAACATAAATTACGAAACAAAAACTCTGTGAACTAAATTCAATATAAAACTAAAACAAAACCTTTAAAAATTACAAAATATATATATAAGAATTAAAACAAATGAAAGTTAACTAAAGTAAAAAGCTTACATCATTAGTAATATTCTTATATCAATAAAATTAAAAGGCCTTCAATGAATGAAATATTTTAAATCAAATATTTTGATGGTTACATATTAGGTTAGAAGAATATATGCTAATGAATAAAAATGAAAAATATGTGGTTTAGTATTAGAATTTTAGTATATTGGTATTAGTAATATTTTTAATTTAAATAATTACAAAACACATCGGTTTTGGTTCGGTTCAGTTTTACCATTCGGTTGGAAAAATATTCAACCTAATGGTTTGAAATAGACTCTGGTTCGGTTCTAGTTTTTTTTCCACCCCTAAGTGTATGTACTTGTGGATGGATAGCTTACAAACTTGTATAGGCAGGCCTCAGTTAAACCAGAATACATCATATGGGCTTTTATCATAATGGGTCCGTATAGATTACGTGGAAACCCTAGAGATTATAAGGGAGGGAAACCCTAAGTTAGGTTTGTGCCTTAGCATAACTAATCGTCATCTTTCAGCTCCTCGATTCGCTCCTCCGTCCAAGTCAACATGGTATCACTAATCTCTTTCTCTCCATGTCGAAGCAGATCTATTAAACTTGTGTGAATCGTTATATTCGTGTCACTTGTTACAGGCGCCGAAGAAGGACAAGGTCCCGCCGCCGTCATCCAAGCCAGCCAAATCTGGAGGTGGAAAACAAAAGAAGAAGGTTTGTTTCCTCAACCGGACATAATTTATGTTTGGTTAGAATGTGTAAAGAAGATCTTGTTCTTATCATTTCTGTGAACTGTGGCGTTAAGTTAGTCTTTTTAACATTTCTGTTGAAGACTTTGATTTGCTCAATTTGTTGTTGGTTTGGTTAAACAATTAAAAAAAAAAAACAGAAGTGGAGCAAGGGAAAGCAAAAGGAGAAGGTGAACAACATGGTGTTGTTTGATCAGGCTACTTACGACAAGCTTCTCACTGAAGCTCCCAAGTTCAAGCTCATCACTCCTTCCATTCTCTCCGACCGTATGAGGGTATGCATTTACTTTTGTCTCTTTAATTTACTACTAATCCATGTCTCTAAATCATATTAGTAATATGATCTAAGCATAATAACACTGTGATGATCCATATTGCAACAGATTAACGGATCTCTAGCAAGGAGGGCGATTAGGGAGCTGATGGCGAAAGGTGTGATCAGGATGGTTGCTGCTCACTCTAGCCAGCAGATCTACACTCGTGCCACCAACACTTGAAAAATATGTCTTTTTTGCAAGTTTGCAACCATCATATTTCCCGCCATTAAAACATTGTTATTTGTACTCTCAGAAATGGCTGAGTTCCAGTTCCAGGTAGATTTTTCCTCGTACGTGACCGAGACTTTCTTCTATATTTTCAGCAATAGTTCAAAGACGATGATTCATCATGAAGTTGGACTTTTCATTACAAATTAAACCTAACACAACTTGAATGATTAAAGATTTGAGGTATCGAGAGAAGCTTTTGGGGGAAACAAAAGGAAAGTAAACAACAATTTGCCATTGAGATGGATGGTTGAGAGAAGAACCGATCAGTGTATCTTCTTTATTCACTGCAGCCTCATATTTCTCATCCTACATATATGTAAACACAATAATGTGAGACGTTCATTATAAAATCTCTACAGGTGTGTCTTAAACTAAGATTATCAGAACTTTGGTAGCTTTCTTTTGGCATGTTTTGCTATATAAACTTCACGTTTAGGGCAATAAATACCTCTTTTCTTCCTGAAATTGCCTGCCATTGGTTTTGTAGTTTGGGAATGGGACATGACCGGTCTCTATGCTGTTGATATCTTGCACAAGGAGTTCATAGTGTCTTTTTACCTCTTCTGTTGTTTTTCCACCAACAACTTGGGCAACATTGTGCCAACGGTTAGGAGTATCCTGGTCATAGGTTGCTAGAGCCTGCTCAAAGGCTTTGTTCTGCTTAGCTGTCCACGAACCAGAGCTTTGAGAAGACACTGAGCTTGATGCCATTGTGATGAGAGATTTTGTTTTTTTATGGATGGGATGATTGCAAGTCAAGAGGAGGATGATATGTGTACTTATTTGTTCCATAAGGCTTCCTCTTTATAAAGAAGAAGATGTAAGGTGACTTTGGGTAGTGCCAGTTGTTAAAACAATATATCTTGTCAAAGTTGAAGATAATTTAAAGTCCATGTCTCCATAGGAATCGCCTAGCGAACAGTAAAAGAGAATATCAGCCTATATTGGTGGAGATCAGTATCTAAAAGATCCGAACAAATCACTTATAATACTTTGGTTATAAGCTCTTTTTCCTTATTACATTTTGAGTTTGAAGCTAGGCAGGAAGATTTGCTGTACGTGATTACTTATCTACCATGCCAAGTCAGTTAGAGATGAGCTATGTTCTAGATTAAGGTTAGGGAAGTTAGTAAATTATATGTCAATATTCATCTACTTTGTGGAAAAATCTGTCCTCAGGGGAAAATTCTCTGTTAGTTCTTTGACTAGAACAGTAAAAATAAATTGCAGATAAACTGGATCACATTAATTGGCTATTAAGATTTCTTATCAATGGGACAAGCTAGCAAAAGGTTCTTCTGAATTATAAAGTCTTTGCAGGAAATGAAGTTGGGGGATCAAACTTTATTGTTGATTGCCAACTATGATTGTATTTGGCCATTTATTTCAAGCTACATCAAATCAAATATGATGTGAAAAAGGGTCAACTCTACCTTGGAAGTTTGCCAACTATGCTTTTTGTTTGGTCATTCATTTGCATATTTGGTCTTCAGTTGGTTAAACAGTTACTTTTCTTGGTGGATTTTGAAAGCTTGTGTTGCATTTACTGTTAATGACTTTTACCTGTAACTTCTTTGTATCACTCTTCTTGGAGATACTTGCATTCGTGCTACTCCTAGTTATAGATATTTCTCCTGGTTGTGATAGCTGAATAGATTAGAGCATAAAACTTACGTTACAAGAAAGAAAAGTTCAAACCAGGTAAATGAATCTTAATCATGAGGCTGGTTGGGCGCATAATATATTCCAGAGATGTATATAGGGTGCAAGTTGCTTACGGGATTCTCACTGCAAGTAGTCCATTCACAGTGTATATATTATATTCTCATCGTCTTTTCTTTTTCTTTGCCTTAGGGCAAGAGGTGCTAAAAATGGTAGTAATTACACAGATATCCCCACGTACAGTACTTAAGGTTGAGCTTTGGGGGAACATCTGAATGAATTGGTTGTTACTCAACATGGGAGGGATACTCTGCATCTTTACTTTGGTGATATATGAAAAGTTACATATTGAGTAAAGATCTGTTGGATTTTATTCCATATATTGGGCTTCCATTCTTCTTATATATGAAGATAACAAGGCCATACTTGAAACACGTTGCCCCTAGACAGTGTAAACTATCATCACAGTAGCTTTCCAAGAATATGTAGGGAATAAAAAAAGAAAGGGAAGGGTAAGCATTTTCTTGCAAAGACCAAGTGTTATATACTTGTATTATATTCCTCACCAAGTGGTTGGTCCTTCTGCAACTTGACAAACGAATCCTTATGTAAGCTCAATTAGAAGCAGAAACCTACTTTGTTTCGATATCTTTGATCATAAGAAGTTGGCAAATGGAGAATCTCCACACTCTTTTAAATTTTGTGAACAAACAGAGTTACTTTTTTTTCAGACAAAGTAAACTAGAACTCTGTTCAACCACTGCACATAATGTTTCAAGTCGCAAAGATATGACCATACATCTTCAAAATTACGTGATTCTGTTAATAGTTATGTTAAGATAATTTCACGGAGAAAGTCTGTTCACATTTTGCCATCAATACATATGGGTACTTTCACTTGGCTGATTTGGAGAAAATATTGGCCAATTTGTTACTTCAAAATTTATTATATTCAATACTGAAAACAACCTTTTTGGGAATTTTGAAATCTTTTATTTCCATTTCAAATAATCGAAGATATCTTCTTTACTTGATGTCGACATTGAAAGAAAAGTATAATTATAAAAACGGAAAGAGAATATTCGGAGTATATCAGTGTCTTTTTAGCTTATATTCTTAATCAAAAACGAAGAGATAAGATCTGGTCTAAATCTAAAACAACTCATATCATCTAATCAATCTTTTAAACGCAATAATGATAGCATCTTAAATCAAAAGATATAAGGTAGGGAGTGGGGAATATTAACACACTAATAATTCAAAAACATAGGCTGAAATATATAAATGAGTTCATAATAGCTGATCGGGCGACGAACGAGTATAATGCGACGGTGAAAAAAAAAGAAATCAAGAGAAGCTTATAATTTAGAGAACAAGATGCGATTTAACATTTCGTTTCAGGCAAGCAAGACTTTAACGATCCGTTAAAACAAAAAAGTAAACAAGAAATCCAGAACCAAACCAAACCGGAGAAACATTCATACGGAAGCAAGTCTAAACCGAAAACAGAGCACCACTTCATCTTCGATTACCATCCACCGCCTCCACTTCCTCCTCCGTAGCCACCGTCACCACCTCCGTAGCCACCTCCATCACGTCTGCCACCACCACCACCGTATCCTCCACCTCCAGATCCGTAACCGCCGCCTCCACGGCCGCCACCTCCAGATCCGTAACCGCCGCCTCCACGTCTGTCACCGTATCCACCGCCGCCTCCACCGTATCCACCACCTCCACGGCCACCGTATCCACCTCCACCACGGCCTCCTCCACCGCCGCCTCCTCTGGACTGAGCCTCGTTGACGGTGATGGTACGACCGTCGAGCTCCTTCCCGTTCATCTCATCGATGGCATCCTTCATGGACTTCTCATCCTTGAAGGTCACGAATCCGAATCCCCTCGATCTCCCAGTCTCACGATCGTTAATGATCTGTCAAAAACCAAATCAAAAACAATAATCAGCAAAAGAGCAATCATTAAAGCTGAATGAATCAAAAAAAAAGCGATGGATGAAACAAAGAAATCGAACGTTCTCCGGGCTCGTAAAAGCAGCAGGAAGATTAAACGTACCGATGGGACAAAGCAAGTAACAGTAGTAACAAAGAACATAGTAACAGAGTAATCGAATCAAGTAACAGAGATACACAGATCGGAATCAGATCCGCCGAGGATCAGAACCATCCTCGAGTCCGATCTCTCGTGTAACGGACCTTTGAATCGATAACTTCGCCGAACTGTGAGAACGTCCTCTCTAGCTCAGCATCTCCGGTGGCCCATGCTAGGCCGCCGACGAAACACCGGTACTCAACTTCAGACATTTTTTTTTCTAACAGACGGAGAAAAGTAAAGGTTAGAGAGAGAGAAAGAGACTTGTGATTTGAGATGATAAGACGGAACCTTAATTTATAGAAGGAGATGACGTAGTAACTGGGGTTAAGATATTTTCTAGGGCTGCCGAGAGATGGGTGTAACTATGATTAGGAAGTGCGGTTAAATGGTTAGTGGATAGGCCCACCATCATCATGTGAGTGAGTGTGTGCACTTTGGGAAAACAAAGATTTCTTTCTCCTCGTTCCGGGCAAACAAAATATCTCTGCATTTAAATATCTTTTATTCTCCCAGATGATATGACGCTTTTATCCTCCGTCTCTTCTCTAATGTGAGAACTATTGGGCCTGAATATTACTACAGCTTTGGCCCATTGAATCTGACGGCAAATGAGATTGTATGTTACTCTTGGGTCACTTCTGGTCGGAAGCTGAATGGGATCGCTGATCGGTGTATGAATAAAAGTAATTAAAGGTCAAACGACGGCGTTTCATTGTAGGGTTTAGTCCATTTCATCGGTCGTTTCCTTCCTCGAGAATCTCCAGTTCAAGGAAAAACAAATTTAGGAATCTAAAAGTCAGAGATGGCATCGGTTTGCAGATCATTTCTAATGAGTGGTTCAAGAAACTTAGTATCGAGATCAAGAACCGTAACTCAAAAGTGCATCAATCTTAAACCCACGACGACAACGACTTCGTCTCACTTTGCTTCAGTCTCCCAATCCATCCCTCGCGCTTCAAGGTGACCACACTCAGTTTCTAATCCTTAATTGCCTATAGAGTCCTCAGAAAAACACGAAAATTTAGAGAACAGCCATGTTTTAAATGTGAAGGGTTCTGTCGGCATTGGGAAGCGTTGAAACGATGATACCACTTCATAGTGCGGTTGCTTCAGCTCGGCTCCGTTCAAGCATCCGCTGTTGATTCCTCCTGCTGGAGCTGGCTTTCCCTGGGTAAATTCTCATCCCTTTTTTTTCTACTTGTTTATGTTCCTTACGTTTGTTGCCTTTTTGCTAGTTTTGCCACTTGTGTGTGGGTTGTATATTTTTTCATGCTTTATCACTAGTTTTTGAAAATAAAAGCAAAGCTGAAGATTTAATGATTAGTAGTTCTCTTTCTTTTTTTTTGGAATGGGGTTGAAACTCTTTCATGGCAATGTTTAGGTGAAACCGTATTAAAATTCTTTATAGGTGGTTTAGATGATATTCTTGATTAGAAGCATCGCTGTATTTTCGTTATTCTATTCTCTTTTTAAGACTTAAACAATCAAAACTGCTTCACTTGTGGAGCAATTGTGTCTTCTTCACTCAGTATGGTTCGATAAGGAAGTACAATGCATGATAAGGATCTAAACTTTTGACAGACTTTAGATAGGAATATATGGTTGGTCTTAGATTCTTTACTTGCTTGTGTTATGTCTTAAAGCTTTGCTTCTCTGACTTGTGTTCCTCTACTTAATTCGATAGGACTTGCCACGCCTTTGTGACCCCCGGTCTGCTGCCTGGATCTTTATAAGGCGAACAAATAATCCCAAAAAAAAAAATTAGAACTTTACCACGACTTGCATTCAGGCAAAATGAATGAATGAATGATGAAGAATAATACTTTTTTTTCTTCTATTTTTGAACTCTTTTGTCCCATGTATGGTTATGGTTCACAAGGACTTGTTCCTTCAAAGTTTTACTAATCTTGGATCCACACATTTTGGGATTTTTCTTGCATTGAAACCCAGTTACGATTGATCGTGCAATTTACAATGCAGAAACTCTTCCGCCTTTTTTTCATATTCTGAATATTGTTTGCTGATTTTCTTCCTATTTCTTATCGTCTCTTTAGAGCTGGGAGTTCCTCGGTGACACCAACATTAGCATTGGTCCTCAATCTTGAAGCTTCCATGGGTTGATACTCGATATTGAGCTGCTTAAGACTACTACTTGGTGGTACCAGATTGCCAGTTATGGAATTGTTTTTGTTTCCCAGCTCTTATGTTCTTCTACTTAATCATATCATCTTATTGGAGCAGGGAATGGATGCCAAAATATCTCAAAAGTATTAATCATCATCTTAGTCTAGCTAAGACACTAGAGTTGTTTCTTCTTGCATTTGAACGAACATAATCAAAGTTAAAAACCCTACCAACCAATAATTGTGAATCCAAACATTCTTGCAGTCTACTCCTAAACCCATTTATTAATAATGATGTTAGCATAAACTTTTTTTTCCTTTTTTTGGTCCACCAACTATGTAACTACACTACTGGGTTACGAGAGGATTACACTAGACAAACTGACAAATCGTCCAACGCCAATCTCGCCAGCTTCTTCATTAAATTACCAACAGGCTGGAAAAAAAGTTAAAGCTGTAGCATAAAAAAGTAAACTAACTAGGCCCTTTAGGAAAACTACTAACTGCTACATCTAATAATTATGGGAAACATATAATTGCAATCTCTAATCCAAGATATACAGGATTCAGCCTTCCGTTATTAAAACATTCGGCATTTAAACGTTATTTCTGCTTAGTGAAAGTAGAAATCTAAATACCAAAAAAAAAGCGGATAATATTTATCGTATTAGGAAAAAAAATCGTCTTATAGTCTATCTGGATCCCCATCTCATAATGTAATTAAACCGCGTAACGAGATGGACGGGGAGAGCTAAATACACTACATGTGTGTGTGCATGCCTATATAACAGCAGCTCTTGTTCTTAATATAATAACTCGAACCAGATAATAATAAAAGCATAGCAACATGGGAAATTGTGCACTAAAGCCAAAAGTTCTGACGTCAGCCGGAGCTCCGGCACCGGAGGAGTTTGAGACTTTGCTTCTTGGAGATCAGAAGGTCGACGCTGCGAAATCTCTTAGAAACTTGTTCCTTCAAGTAAGTCGCTAAAACGTTAATGTAGTAGCTTTTGGGATTATATTATATATATATATGTCGTCTGTGATTTTTGGTTAATAGGCCATGGCAGAGAAGAAAACAATGGAGGACGAGAAGACAACACCGGAAAAGACTCCGGTAACTACAGATCTGAAAACAGCTTTGTCCGAGGCAAAATCTCCACCCAAAGAGATCAAATCTCCGATAAAAGAGACAAAATCTTCGGCAACAGAGAAAAATGTTCCGGTTGGTGATCAGAAGGTTAGGAATGAAGAGACTGTTAGTGAGGAGAAAGTGATGGACGATGCGACTGTGAAAGAGACAGAAACAGAGGCGAGGCCGGAGGAAGTCGAAAGCGAAGCAGCAGCACCATGAAAGAAGTTTGAACACTTTTAAAGCTAGCTTCTGTATTTGCGTTCTTGATAGCAATATCAAGAATTTTTTTCTGTTTGGATTATGTTTGTTCTCTATTCCAAAATTCATTACATGAAATGCAACCTCAGTTTTCTTTTTACATGATTCTTAAACTCAAATATATTGTCTGCTTGAAAACGCTATCAAGTTTCTGCGTCTTGATAGCAAACGCTTGTTTTGAACTTTTGGTTACCTGCTGGCTAACACACAAACGCTGGTGAACTGACACACGCCATATTTCGTAACACTGAAGGTCACTACTAGTGTTAGATTTCATTTGGGCTTGGTGGGCTTTATCATGTTGCTGTTATGATTGGTAAAAGCTTTTGGTTTGAAAGTTACCGTGATTAGTTCTTCTCCTAGCAAAGAAGATGAAGCCATTAATCACATAGTAGTCAATAAAATGAAACTGAAACAAGAGAATATCCGTTTTATTTTGTTTATATGGACATATTAGGCTGCAATTGGAACTTTGGACTACATCTTCGATACGGTTTCAGCTGTATATGCTCTGTTTCCATTGCTAAGTTTACTCAAAATAAATGGAGAGCTTATCACTTTAGCGTTACCTGAGAAGCCTCTTGAGCTACCAATCTTCCCTCTTGTCTCGGTAAACTTTCTCTACAAACTCTAATTTCTTGTGACACAAGTTAAACCTGTCTTATTGTTTACAGGAAGGAAAATGGTGTTGGGAAGTGACTTTGGAGTTTGCATCTTGTGCTTTTGTTATGTTTATGTCTCTCAATTTATCTTCGTTTTCTGCTTTTATGTTAAGTGAATTGGTTTCTTCTGAAACAAGTTACCTAATTTGTCAGATAACCTTTTTCATGTTTTTGCACTTAGGATAATAAAAAATTCTGATTAAAAAACAAAAATCTCGATCAATCTTTGGGTTGGTGAAAGAAGATTAGCACGCCTGAAATAAGACTAAAAATAAGAAGATTTATTATAACCATATATATATACTAGGGTCGGTCCGCGCTTCGCGCGGGATTATTGTTTTTGGTTTGTGTTGAGATATGTTATTTTATTAATTTAAGTTGTTGGTTAATTTATTTGTAATCAATTTTTTTATTTTGGTTTTTTGCTTTTACGACATAATATTGAATGAGTTGTATGCTATTTGTGGTTGAATAATATGTATCTAATAATTAATATGTATGACTCTTTTTGAGATTTTCACCAGCTCTAGTCTTTGCTTAATTCTCAATAAAAATTGTCAGTTTTGATGAGAAATTGGCAGTCCAAACATCAGCCATCCAGTTCTTGGTGCTCATCAGTCTCATTTCTTTAGTTTATTGTAGGGTGATATTCCATTTGGATCGAGTGAACTCTATTGTTTGTCAAGAACAAATATGAGCATATCTAAAATATTTTTTTTGCTTGGTCTTAATCCTTAAACATAGGATTTCAGGTTTTGGAAGAAGAGATTCATAATGATATTACTTTTTTTATTTGCCAATTTAATTGCAGGAAAATCAGTTATCAAAATGTTTTTGTTGTCAAGAATTGGAAGACCCATTAGTGAAAATTGATTTTCTAAGGAGATCTAGAAATTTCATTTGAACTATTCGATTTTCACTACTAAAACTTTTACATTGTTTACAGGAAGGAAAATGGTGTTGGGAAGTGACTTTGGAGTTTGCATCTTGTGCTTTTGTTATGTTTATGTCTCTCAATTTATCTTCGTTTTCTGCTTTTATGTTAAGTGAATTGGTTTCTTCTGAAACAAGTTACCTAATTTGTCAGATAACCTTTTTCATGTTTTTGCACTTAGGATAATAAAAAATTCTGATTAAAAAACAAAAATCTCGATCAATCTTTGGGTTGGTGAAAGAAGATTAGCACGCCTGAAATAAGACTAAAAATAAGAAGATTTATTATAACCATATATATATACTAGGGTCGGTCCGCGCTTCGCGCGGGATTATTGTTTTTGGTTTGTGTTGAGATATGTTATTTTATTAATTTAAGTTGTTGGTTAATTTATTTGTAATCAATTTTTTTATTTTGGTTTTTTGCTTTTACGACATAATATTGAATGAGTTGTATGCTATTTGTGGTTGAATAATATGTATCTAATAATTAATATGTATGACTCTTTTTGAGATTTTCACCAGCTCTAGTCTTTGCTTAATTCTCAATAAAAATTGTCAGTTTTGATGAGAAATTGGCAGTCCAAACATCAGCCATCCAGTTCTTGGTGCTCATCAGTCTCATTTCTTTAGTTTATTGTAGGGTGATATTCCATTTGGATCGAGTGAACTCTATTGTTTGTCAAGAACAAATATGAGCATATCTAAAATATTTTTTTTGCTTGGTCTTAATCCTTAAACATAGGATTTCAGGTTTTGGAAGAAGAGATTCATAATGATATTACTTTTTTTATTTGCCAATTTAATTGCAGGAAAATCAGTTATCAAAATGTTTTTGTTGTCAAGAATTGGAAGACCCATTAGTGAAAATTGATTTTCTAAGGAGATCTAGAAATTTCATTTGAACTATTCGGATTTTCACTACTAAAACTTTTACATTGTTTTCAGGACTTTTAATCCTAATTTATATCGTAAACTATATATTTAATATGCACATTTATGTATACTTTTTTATTAGTCAAAGATTACTGTAAAGAAATTTTCATTTTTAATCATTTGAATTTTTTTTTAAAGATTATTTATATAGGTTAGAAAAATATTTACGACCAAATAAATGAGAATATAATCTGTCATAAGATTTCAAACATCAAATAGGATCTATTTTTTGACACATCAACACGTACCATCAATTATCATTGTTAATTTTCTGTTATTACTTGATTTTTTTGTTTTATATAAAATATGATTTCTTATAATAAAACATGAGCAGGTGTGGGTCATTAGTGGTGTAACATTCTCTTATCAGATTGGTCGAAGATACGTCTGTGAGAACAATAAAAATTACCTTATAACACTTTATAATGCATTTCTATATTTATCTTTTATAATAATATTTAGAGACATGTATGTCTCAGCCCACTTCTATTTGTCCTTTAAAAAACTTGTTATTTTCTTATATAAATATAATTTGTATTCGTACTTTATGATAGACTATGTTATTTTACTGAAAAAAATAAGTAAACTTGAACTTTATCATAGATTTTTAAATAGTCAAATACATTAGAAATTGTTTTATGTTTACCATTTGATGATTATCTCTATAAGATAATCAGACACTGGAACTGTATAGCATAAGTAAGTGGAAGTATTTTTGACTAAGTGGCGATTATTATTATTATTATTATTTTTGATCAAAAGTGGCAGCTTTATTTTATTGATAAAAACTATTAAAAAAAAGATAGCAGAGAGTAAAGATTGCTAAGGAATCAATTGATGAACCTAGCATGTGTTACTCCACCATGTTTAAATGTGAAACCGTGGATTGAAAAGCCGGTAATGTATTTCTCCCTTGCATGATGTTGTACATGAAGAGTATTGGGCAAAGAATGTTGTGGATATATAGTGGAGGTTGAATCTTCTTTAGTGTCCTTGAGAGCACAAATATGACACTTGTACATAGATGACGTTCCTATAAGATTAAGATTCAAAAGAGGAATAAGTTTCTTGCAGCAAGAACATATGTTTTTTCTTACTTATGCAAGAACATATGATTAAAGGTGATAAATAATGTTTCACTCAACCCAGCTGATGCCTTGTGAGTTCTACGTAACCAGAGTCTGTCAAGTGCCAACGCCAATGTTCAATTTAACTTCTATTAAAAGTGGGGCAGATTCATATTTGCATATTCTCGTGAATATACTATTAATTTTTTGTCTCCGAAGCATCTTTGGGGAGTAAATTACACAGATAACAATAAGTGGATTTTAGTGCTCGTGTGAAACTATTTTCAACCTGGACTTTTCTTCGATTAAATAAATTTTTAGTTTTGTTGAAAACCTTGTTCACCACCACCGCTTTTTTGTCCGAGCTAGTTTCACATCTTCTTCCTTCCGCAGATCGATTATTTTACTTTTAATCTTTGACTCGTTTGGATTTAACTCCGACTTGTTTCATTTTGTCTTGCATTTTTGTTATATCTCACTTTCGTCTGTCTTTGCATGTTCTCAGATTCTTCCTTTAGCATAGGAAGCAATCAAATCATAGATTATCGGTGAATCCTCCTTTCTTATCATTTGCTTGATTATTGAAACATGTGAGAGTAAATCCTAGCTATTACTATGTGGAGTTCTAAAGCTTATGTTTTCTTGTTTGGATTATTTTGTAGATCCGGCTTTGACTGAAATTGATTACGAAAGATTCGATGTCTTGATGTATTATGAGAGATTTCTGAAGAGTACTCTTGTTTAAGTCAGGTATGGATTTGTTTTCTCCGTGAATAAAGGTTAGAGTTCGCCTACTTCTCCCAGCAACCATCTCCGGTGAAGGCCTGATAGTAAAGGTAGGAGTTTTCATGGGGATTGAAAATCATGGAGAGACAAGGTAGCAAACGCCTCCGGCCGATGTTAGAGTAGAGACAATGAGGTCTCCCTTAGTTCTTTCTAGATCTCTCTTCAAATCTCTAATTACATTTACGCTTGTTAATCTTTAGTATTAACAGTTTGGTTAGATGTAATTAGCTTGTTGTATTTGGGCTTCGCTTGTACTTTTCAAATCCATTTGGGCTTTAATGGAAAAAATGGTAAAAGTGTTCTCGCGAAGAAAGAAACGCAGCGATAAGGAGAGGACACGGTCAACACCGTGATAAACGACTTAGTGACGCCAAGACAACGGCGAAAGAGATCAACACTCTTTTATATATATAGATATGCGTGTATTAATAAGGCAAATCACAATCAAGCTTTATTGGGAGAAGCAGCCGGAGAATAGCCGCTAGAGTTTGGATCATGGCAAAAGCCACGGAGGACATTAGCTTCTTCAGATGTAAAGCCGAGAGAAGTCAGCATCGCAGGCCAACAGCTGGTCGTGATGACCTCGACGGCTTCGCAACAACTAACACCGAGTTTGGTCTCGCCGTTGAGGAAGAAGAGAACGATCTCGTTAGTGCATGACTTGAGCTCGTACAATGCGTTCCAACACTCCATTAGTCCTCCGCTCTGGAGCCTCGCAGCTATGTTGGTTGACTCTGCCGTCGGGATCGGGAGATCCCTGCCTGACACGGTGGTGTTTTGAGAAGGATGCCGCCGAGAAGTGCGACGGTGGCGAAGAGGAAAGTGGTGTTTGAAGCCATATTATATTTGGTGGTGTAGCTTTAGTTTTGGTACTTTCGTGTTGTGTGATCACATTGGCTAGCGATGGCTCGAATTTATACTGATTTTTGGGTTAGTGGGTGACTAAGATTATTTATATAGGTTAGAAAAATATTTACGACCAAATAAATGAGAATATAATCTGTCATAAGATTTCAAACATCAAATAGGATCTATTTTTTGACACATCAACACGCACCATCAATTATCATTGTTAATTTTCTGTTATTACTTGATTTTTTGTTTTATATAAAATATGATTTCTTATAATAAAACATGAGCGGTGTGGGTCATTAGTGGTGTAACATTCTCTTATCAGATTGGTCGAAGATACGTCTGTGAGAACAATAAAAATTACCTTATAACACTTTATAATGCATTTCTATATTTATCTTTATAATAATATTTAGAGACATGTATGTCTCAGCCCACTTCTATTTGTCCTTTAAAAACTTGTTATTTTCTTATATAAATATAATTTGTATTCGTACTTTATGATAGACTATGTTATTTTACTGAAAAAATAAGTAAACTTGAACTTTATCATAGATTTTAAATAGTCAAATACATTAGAAATTGTTTTATGTTTACCATTTGATGATTATCTCTATAAGATAATCAGACACTGGAACTGTATAGCATAAGTAAGTGGAAGTATTTTTGACTAAGTGGCAGCATTATTATTATTATTATTATTTTTTTGATCAAAAGTGGCAGCTTTATTTTATTGATAAAAACTATTAAAAAAAAGATAGCAGAGAGTAAAGATTGCTAAGGAATCAATTGATGAACCTAGCATGTGTTACTCCACCATGTTTAAATGTGAAACCGTGGATTGAAAAGCCGGTAATGTATTTCTCCCTTGCATGATGTTGTACATGAAGAGTATTGGGCAAAGAATGTTGTGGATATATAGTGGAGGTTGAATCTTCTTTAGTGTCCTTGAGAGCACAAATATGACACTTGTACATAGATGACGTTCCTATAAGATTAAGATTCAAAAGAGGAATAAGTTTCTTGCAGCAAGAACATATGTTTTTTCTTACTTATGCAAGAACATATGATTAAAGGTGATAAATAATGTTTCACTCAACCCAGCTGATGCCTTGTGAGTTCTCTGACAGTCTGTCAAGTGCCAACGCCAATGTTCAATTTAACTTCTATTAAAAGTGGGGCAGATTCATATTTGCATATTCTCGTGAATATACTATTAATTTTTTTTTGTCTCCCGAGCGCATCTTTGGGGAGTAAATTACACAGCATAACAATAAGTGGATTTTAGTGCTCGTGTGAAACTATTTTCAACCTGGACTTTTCTTCGATTAAATAAATTTTTAGTTTTTGTTGAAAACCTTGTTCACCACCACCGTTTTTTTTTTGTCCGAGCTAGTTTCACATCTTCTTCCTTCTGCAGATCAGATTATTTTACTTTTAATCTTTGACTCTGTTTGGATTTAACTCCGACTTGTTTCATTTTGTCTTGCATTTTTTTTGTTATATCTCACTTTCGTCTGGTCTTTGCATGTTCTCAGATTCTTCCTTTGCGCATAGGAAGCAATCAAATCATAGATTATCGGTGAATCCTCCTTTCTTATCATTTGCTTGATTATTGAAACATGTGAGAGTAAATCCTAGCTATTACTATGTGGAGTTCTAAAGCTTATGTTTTCTTGTTTGGATTATTTTGTAGATCCGGCGGCTTTGACTGAAATTGATTACGAAAGATTCGGATGTCTTGATGTATTATGAGAGATTTCTGAAGAGTACTCTTGTTTAAGTCAGGTATGGGATTTGTTTTCTCCGGTGAATAAAGGTTAGAGTTCGTCTACTTCTCCCAGCAACCATCTCCGGTGAAGGCCTGATAGTAAAGGTAGGAGTTTTCATGGGGATTGAAAATCATGGAGAGACAGTAGCAAACGCCTCCCGGGCCGATGTTAGAGTAGAGACAATGAGGTCTCCCTTAGTTCTTTCTAGATCTCTCTTCAAATCTCTAATTACATTTACGTTTGTTAATCTTTAGTATTAACAGTTTGGTTAGATGTAATTAGCTTGTTGTATTTGGGCTTTCGTTTGTACTTTTCAAATCCATTTGGGCTTTAATGGAAAAAATGGTAAAAAGTGTTCTCGTCGAAGAAAGAAACGCAGCGTATAGAAGGAGAGGGACACGTGTCAACACCGTATTAAACGACTTAGTGACGTGGCACAACGAGGAAAGAGATCAACACTCTTTTATATATATAGATATGCGTGTATTAATAAGGCAAATCACAATCAAGCTTTATTGGGAGAAGCAGCCGGAGAATAGCCGCTAGAGTTTGGATCATGGCAAAAGCCACGGAGGACATTAGCTTCTTC
Source organism: Brassica carinata (assembly GCA_016771965.1). NCBI lineage: Eukaryota > Viridiplantae > Streptophyta > Magnoliopsida > Brassicales > Brassicaceae > Brassica > Brassica carinata. Next base: position 160,563 of record JAAMPC010001585.1, on the reverse strand, counting down.
AGATGTAAAGCCGAGAGAAGTCAGCATCGCAGGCCAACAGCTGGTCGTGATGACCTCGACGGCTTCGCAACAACTAACACCGAGTTTGGTCTCGCCGTTGAGGAAGAAGAGAACGATCTCGTTAGTGCATGACTTGAGCTCGTACAATGCGTTCCAACACTCCATTAGTCCTCCGCTCTGGAGCCTCGCAGCTATGTTGGTTGACTCTGCCGTCGGGATCGGGAGATCCCTGCCTGACACGGTGGTGTTTTGGAGAAGGATGCCGCCGAGAAGTGCGACGGTGGCGAAGAGGAAAGTGGTGTTTGAAGCCATATTATATTTGGTGGTGTAGCTTTAGTTTTGGTACTTTCGTGTTGTGTGATCACATTGGCTAGCGATGGCTCGAATTTATACTGATTTTTTGGGTTAGTGGGTGACTAAGAGTAATTAAAAGGTCTAATAGTGGGGAGGATCGAGAGTAAATGACTGATAACTGGTGATCATCAGTGATTAAAAGTAATTAAAACAGGATTAATGAAGCGTTGTATTAGGCTTTGGTGAAGAAGAGCAACGGATAATGCATACGGACAGTTTTCTTGGAAAAGAATCAAGAAGATTACATGTTACTGCTCTATCAAACAAAGTGGCTGTAGTTTAGTGGTGAGAATTCCACGTTGTGGCCGTGGAGACCTGGGCTCGAATCCCAGCAGCCACATCATTTTTCTGATTCACACATACAAATTTTGCAAAGTACGCAAGTGTTAAATGGATCCCAGCAGCAGCAGCCCATTAGTTTGCTGGGCACCTCTATTGTTGTTCTCTAATTTTACTACCAAATTTTCACCAACTTATTTTTTTAATTGAAGTCAGTCAACCCTGTAATAGTTTTCAAATAGCGATGCCATTCGCAGCTGTATTTCACAGTGTACCGCTTGGTTGGTTAATGCAAAGATCAAAAAACTACATGCAGTGTTTTTTTTTTTTTTTTTTTTTGAACACACATGCAGTGTTTTCTCTAAACAAAATAAATGGTTGAAGGAGGTTTTGATATTTCAGGTTAATGGAGGTATGCATCAGTGGGTCCCGTAAGCATCTCTGACGTATTGCATCGTGTTAATAAATACAAATAAACAAAGTAACGAATAGGTAATTGATGCAAGTTTCCGTCGGTGCCGATGTTACACGTTATATTTGATTAATTATGAACTAGATCATGAGTATTTTATTTTTCTTTTAACACATATCGAGTTTGTCCAATTTCATTTTATGTGTAAAAACAATATTAAAACTGTCTTTTGTATTAGTAGTTTTTCATTGGTGTATTAGATATATATGCAGTGAAAACACTAATATAATATTAACTAATACAATTTAATATAGTAACCAATATGATTTAGATTAACATAACAGTGTATTATAAATATAGACGTAGTGTATTATAAATATAGACGTAAGACGAAAATACTAATCTAATATTAACCAATACAATATTTATCGATTCCTATATAAGATTGACTATCAATATGCCAATTGTAATTTATAAAACACAAATTATAAACAATAGGTACAGTTTCATCAACGCGTGTTAAGCTCCCAGACACGATCTTCGAGGCACAACCCAGATCTACTTTCTCCGGCGCCGGCGAAGCGGTTTCTCGCCGGCGCGGGGCTCTATCTCCGACGACGTTAATCTCTCTCACTCTTATGGTTGTATCTCGCTTTCTCCATCTTTTGTTACTGTGTGGTATCCATCGGGCTATCGAAGGAGAGAGACCCCAACGGACTCAACGACGAAGCCGAGGACTCTTCGTCTCAGATCTACCGGCGGTCCTTTCTCCCCAAATGGCTTCTTCTCCAGCGACGAGTCGAGAGGATTCTCTCGCCACTGCTGTGTTCCGGTTCTTAGGAACAATTCCCGACGAACCTCCCCCTGATAGCTGTCTGACGAGTCTCGAGGTCAACTTTGTCCCGTACTCTCATCCGCCCCTGGAGCATTGGTTTTACATGACGAGCTCTCCCTTCCGCTCGTAAGGACTGAGTCTATTTTCACAGATGTTTTGCTCCTCACCAACTCTCGTGCACCGATCTCAAAGCTCCACTAGACTAGAACTTAATTTCTGCGGTGATTTTTCACTTTACGCGCCTCCTAAAGTGGTTTTCTCCTTTTGGGTGGATCTTCTTCAACGGCTGCACTGTTTTTCTCCGACGATCTCCGGTGACCTCTCCTACGGCACCGCCGAACAGCCAAGCCGTGCATCTTTGGTGTAGTGGGCTGCTCTTCATTATGAATGGGCTTGGCCCATTAGATCTACCAACTCGCAAATTCAAGCGAAGCTTCTTAAAGCCCAACTCCGTGTTTGAAGATACGAGTCAGATTTGTATGGTTTGGAGAGATTGGGATTTTTCATCGAGATATCGTGGGTTCATAGGGATCTCTCCTCTTTGTATCACACGATCATATATATCCTTTGGGATGAATTTACCGTATGCTCATCGGACTCGGTTCTTGTTCGCCATCCTCTTCTTTGGAAGAGAAATTGTTACTACCTTACCCTCTTTCTATGGAAAGAGGTGTTTCCTCGGTCTTGCGTCCGAGTGTTTGTTTCAGTTTCCTCATCGGTTTGTCATCTTGCGGAGCGGTCTCCACGGGACCTGTAGATGCAATCGAGAGCACCTTGGTGTTTCTCGTAGATGAGGACTGGACCTCAACGTCACATTATGTGACTATTTACCAGCTATACGACTTTGTCGTGAAGGTTCCCCGACGATTTGAGCATCGCCTCAATCCGCTGTCATCTTCGATTGAAGACCTATCTTGCTTAGCTTATTTATGTTTCATTCCCTCTATCTATTGTATTGAAGAAGATTAAGTATGAATGAAAGTAAGTTTGTGTTAAAAAAAAAGGTACAGTTTCATGAGCAAGGATACACTCTAATGTGTTGCCTCCAAAAGGTGTTTTTTTCCCAACAATTAAGGTTTCACACCATTAATTAGAACTAAAGTGTTTGGTTCCGATATTGTGCTTTTTGGGAGCTTTATGTGAATGTCGAATGATGAATGATATCGACAAATATTTATGGACATATTTTAGTGGGAGGAAATGAATATTCCCGAACCTATTAAGTTAGATATAATAAATACAAAATCTCAGGATTTTATTGAAACCGATATTTGAGGTCTAGTAGAAGAAACTTGGAGAAAAAGTTTTCCATAGTCATTATTTTTCAAATCTGGCAATTTGATTGTGAATATTTGATTGTAACCGAGATTTTAGGCATAGTAGACTCAACTTGGAGAAGGAGTTTTTCCATAATCAAATTTTTTAAAATATAAATTGATGTTTCTGTAATTGAAATAAGAATATACATTAGTATATTCTATTTAGTGTATATTTAAAGCAAATCCTGAGATTGAAATCCATATTCATGATTTTTCAAATCTGGCAATTCTGATATTTTAATTTTTACAAATAACAACTTAGTATTGAGTTTCATAAAAATCCATATCAAGCTATTTAAAATTTAATTCAAAGAGCTTTTGTGTTTAAGATAATTACAATTTCATGGTGGAGGAAACGTGTTCTTAAATTATTTGGTTAATTTAATCAATTAGTTTAGGAGATAACCGGACCAAGAAAGTCGTAATTGTATAATGACCGGCTAAGGACTTGTTAATGACTCACTGACTCGACTCGCTAATGACTGCCTCGTGATGCAATGTCTTGTGGAGACATTTGTTGTATTTATTTGACTATAATAAAAGAGGGAGTGTTTGTTATACTTGTACTATGATATATAATATAAATATGTTAATGTGAGTATATATACTATAACCATAGAATAGATGTTTCTTTTAATAGATATATAATGTAAAACATATAATAAGATAGATCTTACGGTGAAGTTAAATGATAGGTGGTTGATATTGAATAGATCTTACGGTGAAGTTAAATGATAGGTGGTTGATATTGAACTGTTTAAAAAAATATTTAAATGTGAATGATAATGTGATGTCCAACTTAAAAATCCACTTAAAATAAGTTGTAATGTTTCTGTTTTAATAAGATATAGATGCGTGTAGATAATTAGCAGTTGTTCAAAAAAAAAAAATGTCTGTGTACCATCAAATGTCTGGTGGGGCCTTGCGGAGTTGTTAAGCCATCAAATGCTTCTAGTTTAATAATGGCCCGTATATCGACCCACGAAGATTTGTACTGTACACTCCAATGATGAAGCCTTATAGTTATAGAAGTATGTTTACGTATATTGCGCTATGTGCAACGACAGAAAAGAAGTCATAAAACGATTTTGTCTTGCTATATTCTTTTATGTTGAATGCCATACCTATTGTCAATAGTAAGAATACGATGAACTGATCAAACGAAAACAAAAATTTGTATAACACACATGCATGGACGTACAGCCAAAATCAAAACAACTTGTCAAAGCGCATGCTGTGACTGCATGTGATGTTTATAAAAACATACATAACAACTTATCCAACCGATTAAACTAGCCACACGCATGCCTAAATTAATGGTATTTTGTAATTGTCGCTTTGATCTTTTTGTTTGTTTGTGGTGGTCAGTGGGTACTACTAACTATTTTGTTCGAGCCACTTAGCAGTTTAAAAATGACACTTTCTTTTAGGTAACCAACAGCAGTACAAAGGACTAAAGCTTATAGATTGGAGCCTAGCTAGCTAGGAGTGGCGGCATTGAGCGTATTTTATTCCTAGTTGACTTGTGACCATCGTATATTTTATATTTGGAATAATAACTTCGTACCATCCAAATAATGATTAGGTTATTTTTTCGCCATCAGAGAAACCGATATAAACCTAATACTGCAATGATGGAGACATTCTAACAATACTATATTTACGATAATTCGGTAAGATACAGTAGTCGATGATGCATTGATAACATTGTCGGCTATTAACACTAGCGACTCTTGACATGTGTATATACTGATCTAGAGGGATTACGATCAGAGTAAATAGATCATGTATGCAAACGTACCATATCCCACTAATTCAAAATAAGACCGACTCTCTATGCATTTGGGTATAGATTTTGTTTACTTCATTATAGTTGTTTATATATGAATGATATATAATTTATCTTGGTCTGCTCGATGCTTTGAACACTAATTCTGCTTGTGTAGAATTTTCATGTTTTGTCGGCTGATTGTATAGTTAAGCGATATAACGTTAATGAGTTTTTCATATATAAGAAAAACAAGTTTTATTTCTACCATACAAAGCAACCATGAAAAGGTTATGCCACCGACAATGTATCATCCTTTTGATAATTGTTTTAAAAACTGACAAAGTATACAAATTATTTATTCAAAGTTGGTCCGGAAAGATACTGATCCAACGGTTATGGATTTGCATAAACAGTAGTTAATTGAGATAAAGCAACTATTCTTATGTTAATGTACCAACTTATAAGCTTCACGCAAAAAAAGACTCACACACTTAAGTTTTCCTTTTCCATCATTACACAATTCACGTGTTACATAATAAACTTTGGACGTTTATAATAAATGATCGAATAATCCGCAAAGTAATTCTAATCGTCCAATCATATATCTTTTGAAAGTTAAAGTTATGTCTTCTGAACGTACATTTCTGATAAAAGAAAAATTATTGGTTTGCATAAAACAGTAAGATATGGGTCTATAATAGAGGGTAACAGAGACTTCTGGGACCTTTTGAAAAATGACAGTGCTGTAAAAAAAGTACTAAAGAAATTATCTGGACCCTATGAAGAGGACCCGGATCCGTATTGGGAAACAGTTTAGCTTTCATTTTCCCAGAAACACCCCCTCAAAATATCTCAATTTCAGTCGAAAAATCTCTCTCATTCAATCGCTCGCTTGCTAGGAAATTGAAGAACCCATTTTTGTGTTCTTTTTTTTTTCTTATAAATTTTTATATCTTACCAACAACCCTTGGAGGTGGAGCACAGTCGAGCTCCACCAGTACCACCATCACCGTGGTCCATGGCCAATCGTCGTTTTCGTCGGGACCCACTTATTCTGTGACGTCTCTCTGTATATCATTTGTTGAAATTTTTTAATCATTTTTTTTTGTATAAAAAGGGTAAATGATCTCAGTTTTGCTGTCCACATTTCAACACAACTCTTTGGCTCTCTGAATCTATGTAATGGGAGCTCAACAGGGTGGGCCAAGGTCTCTGAGCTGAAGAATATCGCAAGAATCCTTCTTTGGGGTCATGAATACGGGTGGTCGACTCATTGCAGGGTCTCACAACAGGAATGAGTTCGTTCTCATCAACGCCGACGAGAATGCCAGGGTGAGGCTCTTAACTTGTTGTAACGGTATAGAAGATCTTTTTTTTTTTCATTCCCTTTTGGGATCAAGATTATGAGAATTTACTTTAATTATTTCCTGAAAATTGCAAGTTTCTGTGAAGTAATGCCCCCACCACATACACACCCCTCATGTTCTGTTTTCATTTTTCGAAATTCTGCATGATTCATACGTGTCGGCAGAGATAGACGTTGCTGTCAGCTGGAATCAAGCTGTCCTGATCATTTTATTCATTTTCTGTCTGTAGCAGTAACATTTTGAGTTCAATAGTAGTCGATTTTTTTTTAATTTTTATTATTACTGTTTGTTTTTGAATAACTTAAGCTGTTCTTAACTTTGATACTAATTGTCTCAATTCTCAAAATCATAGTTATATCATCCATAATCGGTGAATGGGTCCTTTGAGTCTAATCGGTTTACATGATTTGGTTTCGAATACAGTTTGATGATGTCAAGACTGATCTGTTTTTCTTCTACTCTTTGTGGGTTTTGATTGACACTATAGATACGGTCATTACAAGAACTGAGTGGCCAAACATGCCAAATCTGTGGTGATGATATCGAACTATCGGTTAACGGCGAGCTATTTGTTGCCTGCAACGAGTGCGCGTTTCCGGTTTGTAGGCCTTGCTACGAGTATGAACGTAGAGAAGGAAACCAAGCTTGTCCTCAGTGCAAAACCCGTTACAAACGGATTAAAGGTATTCCACGTGTCCAAGGAGATGACGAAGAGGACGATGATGATGATCTTGATCATGATGGGATGATGGACCCTGAACTTGTTGCCGAAGCCGCTCTCTCTTCACGTCTTAACACCGGTCGTGGTGGTTCACCTGGATCTCAGATTCCTCTCTTGACTTACGGTGATGAGGTGAGGAATTATCCAAAATGTTTTTGTGATTATGTTTTTTTTTTATATCAAATTTTGTATGTGTTTTTTTTCTTTCTTTCTTTCAGGATGACGATATGTATTCTGATCGTCATGCTCTTATCCTCCCTCCTTCGACTGGATATGGGAATCGAGTCCATCCTGCACCGTTTACAGATTCTTATGCACCTTGTATGTTCCTATCTTTGTTTTTCTTATATGAATTATTCACCATCTAAGTGAGAGTTATGAAATGGTTTGGTTTGTTTTCTTACAGCACAAGCAAGATCAATGGTTCCTCAGAAAGATATTGCGGAATATGGATATGGAAGTGTTGCTTGGAAGGATAGAATGGAAGTCTGGAAGAAGCGACAAGCCGAAAAGCTTCATGTCATTAAACATGATGGCGACGAGCTGGATGATCCTGACATGCCTATGTAAGTTCAAACCAACTGATTACCTTAATGAACAATGCTTTTGTGACATTCTTAATGATGTTTTATAACATTAATCAGGATGGATGAAGGTAGACAGCCTCTGTCAAGAAAGCTACCCATTCGTTCAAGCAGAATAAATCCTTACAGGATGTTGATTCTGTGTCGGCTGGCCATTCTCTGTCTTTTCTTCCATTACAGAATTCTACATCCAGTAAATGATGCTTATGGATTATGGTTAACATCAGTTATATGTGAGATATGGTTCGCCGTTTCTTGGATTCTTGACCAGTTTCCCAAATGGTATCCTATACAACGCGAAACATACCTTGACAGACTCTCTCTCAGGTATATATACATAAAACATACTAAAAGACTTGTTAGTCTTGTCCGAAACTTGTTTGAAAACACTCTTTTATCTTACGTTAGGTACGAGAAGGAAGGCAAACCGTCGGGATTAGCACCTGTTGATGTGTTTGTGAGCACGGTGGATCCATTGAAAGAACCACCGTTGATTACAGCAAACACCGTTCTTTCGATTCTTGCCGTTGACTATCCCGTGGACAAGGTTGCGTGCTATGTGTCTGATGATGGAGCAGCGATGCTTACCTTTGAAGCTCTTTCAGATACAGCCGAGTTTGCTAGAAAATGGGTTCCGTTTTGTAAAAGTTCAGTATCGAGCCACGAGCACCTGAGTGGTATTTTTGCCAGAAGATGGATTACTTGAAGAACAAAGTTCATCCTGCTTTTGTCAGGGAACGTCGTGCTATGAAGGTGTTTCCATTTATCCTCTTTATACTTTTTGTTGTATGAGTCTAGTAAATTGAATATTTTTTGGTTTGTTTGTTGCAGAGAGATTATGAAGAGTTTAAGGTGAAGATAAACGCATTGGTTGCTACAGCTCAGAAAGTGCCTGAGGAAGGTTGGACTATGCAAGATGGTACTCCTTGGCCTGGAAACAATGTCCGAGACCATCCCGGCATGATTCAGGTAATCATAATTCTACTCATTATTCAGGCCTGGAAACTCTGCTTCTCGAATATGTCATTCGACCAAAGTTGATTTGTTTGTGTCCAACTCGGGCGAAGATTTTCTACGGATTTCTTTTCTCCCACTTCTATCTTTCGTTATGTTTTAGTTATGTTGGCTTAATCAGCTTACCGTCGAGTATCGCTCCGGTTCCGGTTGTAACCAATTTTTAGCCCATTAGGCTTGTTGTTCAAAAAAAAAGAAAAAAAAGACCAAAGCCTTTTTTAAGAGATTTTACGAAAAATGACAGGTGTTCTTGGGACATAGTGGAGTTCGTGATACAGATGGGAATGAGTTACCTCGTCTAGTGTACGTTTCTCGCGAGAAGCGGCCTGGATTTGATCACCATAAGAAAGCTGGAGCTATGAACTCTTTGGTAAGAGGATCAATCTGTTTTTTTTTTGGCTTTCTCAAACTTTGGTTTAACTAGAACTCATTTTTACTTTTAATTTTTGAAGATCCGAGTCTCTGCTGTTCTATCAAACGCGCCTTACCTTCTAAACGTGGACTGTGATCACTACATCAACAACAGCAAGGCGATTAGAGAAGCAATGTGTTTCATGATGGATCCTCAGTCCGGAAAGAAAGTTTGCTACGTTCAGTTTCCTCAGAGGTTTGACGGGATTGATAGACACGATCGATACTCAAATCGCAACGTGGTGTTCTTCGATGTATGCATCTTTTGCTTTCTTCTGTTTATTGTTTCTACTTTCTCCCTCCTTTCTCATTTTCTGGTGTGTGGAAACAGATTAACATGAAGGGTCTTGATGGGATACAAGGACCAATATACGTCGGGACAGGTTGCGTCTTTAGAAGACAAGCGCTATATGGTTTTGATGCACCGAAAAAGAAGAAACCACCAGGCAAAACATGCAACTGTTGGCCTAAATGGTGTTGTTTGTGTTGTGGGTTGAGAAAGAAGGGTAAAACAAAGGCTAAAGATAACAAAACAAACCTTAAAGACACTACTTCAACGCAGATTCATGCTGTGGAGAACATCCAAGAAGGTGCCATCGTTGCAGGTAAAAAGAAAAAAAATACATTCCATTGTTAATTAGTGTCAAACGTTGTTGAAAGTCTACAAGACTAAATCAGTAGCTGCTTTTGATTGTTAATTAGTGTCAAACGTTGGGAAGAGATCTGAAGCAAACCAATTGAAACTGGAGAAGAAGTTCGGACAATCTCCGGTTTTCGTAGCTTCTGCTGTTATGCAAGAAGGTGGAGTTCCTCGTAACGCAAGCCCCGCGTGTTTGTTGAGAGAAGCCATTCAAGTCATTAGCTGCGGATACGAAGATAAAACCGAATGGGGCAAAGAGGTAAAAAAAAAAAATCATAACAAAGTGTTTTTCAGACCATTTAACAAAACTAAAAAAGTTCTTGTCTACTTACACGCAGATTGGGTGGATTTATGGATCGGTTACTGAAGATATCTTAACCGGTTTCAAGATGCATTGCCATGGGTGGAGATCTGTATACTGTATGCCAAAGCGTCCAGCCTTCAAAGGATCAGCTCCAATTAACTTGTCTGATCGTCTTCATCAAGTCCTACGTTGGGCTCTCGGCTCTGTGGAGATTTTCTTGAGCAGGCACTGTCCCATATGGTACGGTTACGGTGGTGGTTTAAAATGGTTAGAGAGATTCTCTTACATCAACTCTGTTGTCTACCCATGGACTTCACTCCCACTCATCGTCTACTGCTCTCTACCAGCTGTCTGTCTACTCACCGGAAAATTCATCGTCCCCGAGATAAGCAACTACGCGGGGATCCTCTTCATGCTCATGTTCATGTCCATAGCGGTAACTGGGATCCTCGAGATGCAATGGGGAGGCGTGGGGATCGACGACTGGTGGAGAAACGAGCAGTTCTGGGTGATAGGAGGAGCCTCTTCGCATCTCTTTGCTCTCTTTCAAGGTTTGCTCAAAGTTCTAGCTGGAGTTGACACTAACTTCACGGTCACGTCAAAAGCAGCAGACGATGGAGCTTTCTCTGAGCTTTACATCTTCAAATGGACGACTCTGTTGATTCCTCCGACGACGCTTCTGATCATAAACATCATCGGAGTTATTGTTGGTGTTTCGGATGCAATTAGCAATGGTTATGACTCTTGGGGACCTCTCTTTGGGAGGCTCTTCTTCGCTCTTTGGGTCATTGTTCATTTGTACCCGTTCCTGAAGGGTATGCTTGGGAAGCAAGATAGGATGCCTACGATTATTGTGGTTTGGTCCATTCTTCTTGCTTCCATCTTGACGCTCTTGTGGGTTAGAGTTAATCCGTTTGTGGCGAAAGGTGGACCGGTGCTGGAGATCTGTGGACTGAGCTGTGGAAACTAGTCTATGTAGTAAGAAAGCAGGACACCAGGCTTGTTCATCATGGTGAAGATTCAAAGAGAAGAAGAAAGAGTGAAGGAGGTTGTGTTGTTGAAGCTTTGGAAGCTGGTGTACTCTTTTGGTGGTGGTGGTGGTTGTTTGGTGCAAGTGTGTTGTAAGACAAAGATGTGCAGTATTAATTATTTTAAGGTATACTAATGTTTATACAGATAGAGTTGTTTGCTTTTCTTTCTTTTTTACATGTTCTTTTTTTAGTTACTGTATAATAAGACAATGAGTCAAACACTTATGTTAATAATGGATACTAGTGTTTTCCAAATTTAATGCTCATTTGTTTTTCACTTTTTATTGCACATTAGTAGTAGATTAATTAGACATGTTAGAAACATGATTCTTGATGGTTGCATCTTTCTAAATTTATCTCTTAGAATAGCTCTCTTCCATTTCTAGTTAGCCTCCGCCGTGGAATAGTGCTCCGGCCTACGGAGTGGGCTTTCACAGCCACCGTCAGTTCGGTTTTCTTTTTTTCTTCTATTTTTTTTATGTGCTTGCCTTTGTGTATGGTAGAGGGATCTTGATCTCAGTTTTCATGATAGATCTTTGACTCTGGAATGTTGAGGCTCCTATAGCTCTGTCGTCGCCGGCATATGATTCCGGGGTGGAGGTTTTCTAAACTATGCGTCGCTGGCTCTATAGTGTATGAGGTTTAGTTGATGTTTCCAGGTTACTTTCTGTGTGTGAACTGTTTCAAATGAAATCTTAACATTCGTTGATTGATGCTTTCCGTTGATGAAGTGAAGGAGATGAAGATGAACACATGTTTGGTTATGGATCTCGTAATCTTGTGATTGGTGGCGTTGTGGCTCTGGATGAGATCTCGATGAGGTTCGATGAAGCTCTCCGTGGGAAGGAGGCATGCCGCTAAAGATGCATGTGATGTTGCAGAAGATTTCCGGTGTGATTTCGGTGAAGCGCCGCTATGGTTTCCGGCGTTGTGAAAGGTGATAGGGTTTAGCGACACGTGTTTTTCTTGCTGTTGAGGAGTTAACACGTGTTTTTGACGTGTATGTTTTGGTTAGACTTGGACTTTTTGATTTTTTCGGTTTTATTATGGGCCCAACTTTTAGTTTTTGGTGTAATGTTGTATTGGGTTTTGTAATTTGATCTTGGTTCTTATAAAATTATCATTAGATGGTAAAAAAAAAGATTAATCAGACATGTTCTCTTCAATTTTAAAAATAGATAGGATATTTGGTCATTACAAAAATTAATTGGCTCTTGAATAGGGGAAGAACATGCAGAGTTATGGTGAAATAGAGAGAGAAGTAAAAAAAACTTGTTAAGGGTAAATTTAGTATGATTTACATAGATCGAATCGAATGGCTGCGATGTTACCGCATGTCACAGAACGTATGAGACTAAGACGGAGATGAGAACACGTGGAAAGAAGCAAAAGGGCCCCAAGACGTGTTAATTCCTTATCTATTTAGGAATGGCTTTGCGTGGGCCCAATCAAATCGTATAATTGAAGGCAAACGTATCTGTATCTCTCTTGCAAAAAAGGAAATATAGTAAAAAAAAAAGGAAATTTAGTAAACCTCATCAGAGAAGTTAACAGAGAGATACACGGTAGTCGTTGGATGAAACAATTTTATAAAAATCTTGAAGTCGGTCATTACATTGGACGGTTCAGGATTAACTGATTAAAATTAATGCAGTTGCAGAGGAACAACCATGACGCAAACCGACATTATTGTAGTTTCCTTTTTTTCTTTTTGGCTAAAATTTCCATTTTTTGTTCTTCATAGTTTATTAGTTTTCCCATTTTCTTTTCTTATATAAAAGACGACAAAACAAAACAACAACGAGACACGTAAAACGTGAGTGATCAGAGTGGTGTCAAGAGGGAGACCAGATCAATTCGATCGATCAAAAATGGAGGTGATTGGTTTTTCGGAGACGGAGATGGAAGCAGCGGAGCAGCTAGTGCAATTGAGCGAGGACGATACGTTGAGCTGTAGCAGCGGTACAGGCTTGAGCGTCAGCGGTTGTGAAGGCGGAGGAGGCAATACGAAGAGACACGACGATGTTGTTAGTGATGAGGTGCAAAACGACGGCGTTGTATGTATGATGAATAATAATGCTACGGACGCTCAACGTTTTGTGAAGGCCATCACGGAGACGAACATAATAAGTAGAGATGTCAAATGGGCGGGTTGGCGGGTTTGGGTGTGTCCGAATGGGCTTCATTTTTCTTTGGACATTTTGGTCGGTGCTCAAATAACCACGTCCAAACGGTAATTATAACCAAATAAGCCCTGATTTGTTGGGTTATCCAATGACTGGCATATCTTACAATGTAAACAACATAATTTCGCCTAATGATGCAAAGATTCTTAAGTTTTCAATTTTAAAGATGCTAGATACAGTTCAAAAGATTTATAAATATGATATACTTAATCTTTATATTTTAAACTTCATGTTTCAAAGTTATAAAAACACAAGATAAGTTCAAAGTTATAAAAACACACAAGTTCACAAGATAAGTTCAAAGTTATAAAAAAACACACAAGTTCACACAACAATGAAAAATGAAAATACATAAGTTCACAAATCACAAGTTCACAAGTCACAATATTGTTTTATAACAAAGAGAGTTTCATTTCTTCACTTGGTCACCACCTTCTTCTTCTTTCTTCCACCATCTTCTTGTTCTTCTTCTTCATATTCACCTTCATTCTCTTCATTTTCATCTTCGAATCACCTAACATATAATGATATCAACAAGAAGTCAAGAATCGATGATGACCATATCATATATAATATAACAAAAATGACTTTACTTAAACAAATGAGAGCGACTCTACTTAAACTCAAGCAATAAAGCCGAGCAATAAAACCAAACAAGCTAATTGAATATCAGTGTTCGAACAACCCTACTGCCCTAAAACCGAAGCTTGTACAGATATCATTGTTAGCTATCAAAATTAGTAGTCCCTAACGGATGAGAGCTTGTACAGATGAGAGCTTGTACAGATGAGAGCTTGTACAGATGAGAGCTTGTACAGATGAGAGCTTGTACAGATGAGAGCTTGTACATTGATGGTAGTAGTCGGCTCCCCTGACTTGGTAAGGACCCGGCTTCCAGACTAAAAGAAGACTCAAGATACAGTTGTAATGGGGATACAAAGAACATCACACGCCATACGAGACAACTCCTTAAACCGAGCTTTATTGTTTTTCCAATATTCCAAGACATCTAGTTATGAAAGGCAACCATATCCATGGCGGTTCAGCCAAGTAAACGCCTAAAGCTGATTTTCCTTCTCCTCGCATTTTGAGTAATGAATGCATAAAATCCCTGCAGATAAACATTAAAAGGTGATTAATAGCAAACCAAGTACCAAACATAATCAACTAAGCTTAGAATCTACTCATAACATAATCAACTAAGCTTAGAACTTTAGGTAATTACAAACCAGTGACTATAGCTTGACTACTTACCCCATAACCAGCAGGAAGACTATTCTCCATTGTGGTTTCTGAAGTGGTTGCAGATCGGTCTTAGTACTCTTCTTATACACTCCAAATAGCTTCTCCATCTTCTTACGGATATGATCCATCTTAGCCTTGCTTGTTGACGGGTTTAGAGTGGTATAACAATACTCTAAGCACTTGAACTTCAACCTTGGATCCAAGACTGCAGCAATTGCAAGTATATCACCGTAGTCATCCCAAGATTTGTCAATTTTAGCTTCATGATCTTCACCATCTCATGTATTGTATCATCTTCAAGTCGCATGATGTCTCAGCCAACTCTCTATTTTCCACACTTGCATAAAATACAAGTTCGCAGTAGGGTAAGAGGAGCCTGAAATCAGGTTTGTCATCTCAGAAAATGGAGACAAGAACTCACTGATGAGTGCTCCTCTTGACAATTCCAAATCTGAAGGAAAACACTTGTAGCTTGGCTCAACTTCAGAGAGATTACGCAATGCATCCTTAAAGTCAATAGCTCTAGACAACATTAAGAATGTCGAGTTCCACCTCGTTGCCACATCCAAAATAAGACTAGCATTGTTCTTATTCTGAATCCCAACGGTTTCCACACAAGCTTCAAACATCTTTTCCCTAGACTCTGAACCTTTTACAAACTTCACACTGTCCCTAATCTTCTCTAGAGCTTCACCAATCACTGACAAGCCATCTTGAACAATCAGGTTCAAGATATGTGCCACGCATCTTATATGCAGGAATTCACCATTACATACCAAATCCCTGCGAAGCTGTCTCTTTAGAAACCCTTGCATATTATCATTTGAAGTAGCGTTGTCCACCGTTACAGTAAACACTTTCTTATCTAAGCCCCACTCTTTCAGTATCTCCATTAACTTCATAGCAATGCTTGCACCAGTGTGAGGAGGAGGAAACGCACAGAATGAAACTATCTTCGCGTGTAGCTTCCAGTTTGCGTCAAGATAGTGAGCTGTCAGACACAAATATCCCTCTACCGTGATCGCTCTCCAAAGATCAGTAGTGAAGCTGATCCTACCAGGAACTTCAGTCAACACCTTCCTAAGATTGGCTTTCTCCTTCTCAAAAATCCTAAGCACATCAGACACAGCCGTGTTCCTACTCCAGAATTCAATACTTGAATTCGCATAAGCAAGAGCATCTCTCACCCTTCTATACTCGACAAATGCATAAGGCAGATTATGCTCTACTATAGCAATAGCTATCATCTCACGGAAGACCATCATATCCAGCTTCCTATTACTACCAGGTGTAGATCCAGGAGTCTTTGAACACCGTCTCGAATGCCTAAGCAAAGTACTAGTTCCATTCCTACCTAGATCTATGTTGTAGAGATCATGGCAATGATTGCACTTAATATTATGACTACCATCAGACAACCTATCTCCTATAATTGTAAAGTTCTTCCAACATACCGAGTGCCTACGTTTGTTACCTCTAGCCTGAGCAGCACTCGTTACAGAATCAGCTTGTGCATTCTGCTCATCTTCATTCTCAGCCATCATATCTTCAACACTCAAATAGTCATCATCGTTCAGGTTCAAAATATCTGCATTCATCTACACAAAAGAGAACAAACAAGAGAAAGCATCAGTTAACAAACAAGAGAAAGCATCAGTGATCAGTTAATCAAAGTCAAAGCTTAAACAAAAGGTCACATGACATATGTTACTATATACGGGCAGGTTCTATATATGATAATATGACACTAGACAGCAGTAAACAAAAGAAAGTCTTTGATTGATTTTATTATTATAAGGATTCAATATCTCTAGATTGCAAAGTCAAAAGGATTTTAAAATTAAAAAGGATTGCAAAGTCAAGACTCATCACATTATTGGAATAAACAAATAAGAGAAATCATCAGTTAACAATAAGACACTTCATCATCCACATAACAACAACACGTCAATCAATTAGTTATACTAGTTGACAAAGCATACAAGAAAACAAACATTACACGAGATGCAAACCATTTCTAATCATAGTTATGTATTAATTAAATAACACACTTAAATTAGGCTTTAAGCTAACTCTCATTATCACATACTCATTCATTTCCTTGTGCATCCGATTATCACATCAACAGCGTATTACTACGTATCTACACATCAACAGCTCAGCCATAGTTCTATTAATTATCTACACATCACATGTACGAGGAGATATCAACCTAAACCAACTTTTGTTTTTCTATTAATTAAACTGCATCAGTTCAAAAATTCAAAAATTGTATTAACTTATTGTTAACCAAGAGCTGCAACAGATGAATAAATGAACAGCAATGGCGAATCAAGTGATCTTTGGAATCAAGGAAACGGTTCATGGATCAAAACTGTTTCTGAGATCACGAAACAATACCTTCGTGAGAGGTCAACCAAGAGCTGCAACAGCTTCTCGCGAACTTCCTAGCTCCAGACCCGTAAAGCACCTGAAAAGTTCATCGAGAACAATTAACCATTTCATGATTTGTGCGAGAACAAACCGAAATTAAGGAACTAATCAAAGATTTTCAACCTTTAGTTTTGCTTCTATGCCAGTGCTGACTCGACCCACAACCACAAAAGCTTGTTTCTGGCCATCGAAGGAGAATCGAAGATTCGAAGGAATCGAAGGAGAACCCGAAGAAGAACAAAGAAGAGGAAGACGAATCGAACACAAGGAAGAGGAATCGAAGATGTGAAAGAAGAATCGAAGAAGACGAGGAAGAAGAATCGCAGAAGAGCTCTCTGCCTCTCACGAAGTCCGAAAAAAAGATCGTGTTTCCCAATTCCCAAACCCTAAACATTTAATCCTATCGCCTATCATTCAACTTCATAGTTCCCAAATTTGGCCATAGATGTAGTTGGGTTCACCCATTTGGACAAAAATTATTTATGGTTCAATATGGGCTTGTCCATTTTGGTCCATATCTATTTGGACATGGGCCACCCATTTATAACCCACCCATTTGACATTGCTAATAATAAGGAGGAGGTACAAGAAGAAAAAGTTTCGGTCTCTTGCGAGTCTTTACAGGGCAACGAAGGAGATGACGACGGACGAGTTGATCTAGTCGCAGGTGATGATGGCTAATTACGTTGTAATGACTTTTGTTTAAAAGCGTGTGTCGTCGGTTTGAATACCTTTTTTCCATGTTTATAATCCATCAGCGCTGAAACTGTCTGTATAGAAAGTTCTGGAAGAAAGAAAGCATTGCTGCTTTGCAAATTGAAGCTATGAATTTTAAAATTATTAACAAATTCCTTTTTCTAGTATTAACCAATGGAATTGTTATAAAATTTATTCAAAAATAACATTAATATATAGTGTACTGAAATTTCAGTTGTTATTTAAGATGTGACCATGATTAAAAATCTTATAAATAACGTAACAACACCATATTGTTTAAAACCCATGAGGTAAACTTCCCTCGCAATTAATCAAGCTTTCAAAGTAGCATTGTACTCTGGTCTGATTAGCTTTTTGCAATAATCTCAGATTCAGCAACTGAAAAAGACATATCAAAACAAAAACCATATACTAGGTTATCTTCAGAGATTGCCATATACGACATACATGGAACTGAAGGAAGTCATGTGAGTAAGGTATGCTTCTCAGCTTATAAGCCATTTTTTTTTTGTGTATGTTCAACATTGTCACAGACTCTTGTTACTAGTTGCTTTGTTTGTGCAACAGATGATGTTATTTAGGGGTATTCTTCAAACTGACTGACATGTAGAATGTAATACCGTTGGACGTTGGGATTCGGCTAGCTGCTCTCAGGGATATGATTTCAAAGAAAGAAACCATAAAATCTCCTCGACTAGTAGCATCAATGCAAAGTCTTGAAGTTATCTTTCTGGTGATCTCCATAGACTCAACCATTGGTTTTCCTTACACTTCTACACTTGGAAAAGAGGCAACGACGACCTACACTCGAACTTCACTCGTCTTAACAAAATGCCGTTGGGGGAGTGTCTCTCTTGTGGAAGTTGAAACACAAACAGTTTGTCTTTCTTTTTTGTTTTGTTGATTTGTATGGGCGTAGTCTAACTTCAGCGTAAATAATATGGGCTTTATTTAAATATTTATAAAGCCCATTATTACTATTAAGCATCTAGATTGTTCGTTAAAACGAAAACCCTAATATTTATCTACCGGACGCCTCCTCTCTCTGTATATATCGCCTCGAAACCATCCTAAAACCACTAATTCGAGTGTTTTCGTATACTCAGTTGTTTCATTCGATGGAATCTTGTGCTCTGTTGTGTTGTTGCTAATAAAAAGGGATAATTGGAAAGGCTTGTTTCTCAAAACATTCGCAGTGGCCGCCTAAGGCTTTCGCCTTTCGCCGGGCTTGAGAGCTTATGATGTCTTTATCCTTCCTTGGATGTCTGAGACCATTTACGAGACTGTTTTATTTAAATTGTTTAATCATGTTTTTTTTTGTGTGTATCGGTTGATGAGGATTTATCTTTTAAGGCTTGTTTCTCAAAACATTCGCAGTGGCCGCCTAAAGCTTTCGCCTTTCGCCAGGCTTGAGAGCTTCTGATGTTCTTATCCTTCCTTGGATGTCTGAAACCGATCCATATATATTGAATTATTTGAAGTGTTGTGTATTTCTTAATGAAAGATCAATGATGATAAATCTTTAGGCTTGTTTCTCAAAACATTCGCAGTGGCCGCCTAAAGCTTTCGCCTTTCGCCGGGCTTGAGAGCTAATGCTGCTCCTATCCTTCCTTGGATGTCTGAGATCTTTTTATTCTGTCTTCTCATCTATTTTTCTGGTTTTGTTATTGTGTCATGGTCTCTTGTAATTTTAGCATAGTGGAGAGGACTCTTCTGTTCTAATACAATATTAATCTTTGTACTAATAAAATTGTATTAGTATCACTTTGATGTTGTTTGTATAGTTATACTATAATAGTTATACTATACTTCAGTAAAGAAAATAACTGACCAGTGGCCATGCCATTTCTGAAATTGTTACAGCCAAAAAGTCAATTGTGATTTGAGCTTCAAAGAATTAATGTTTTAGCTATCTGAATAAGAATCTCCGAACGATCTTTTGTATTTCTTAAGCTTGTTAAACATCTATGTGAAAATAATGTTGGTCTAAATCAATCGTCTATTTTCTTCTCCTTTTTAAACAAAAGTAGTCATGAATCTATTACAGTGAAGGAAAAATAAACTGCTTTTATTATGTTCTATGCATACGACTGCTGATTCTACATGTCCATGTCAGACTGATTTAAATCAGACTACTGTCTCCGAGAGCAGCAGAGAGGCGATCTAGTAGTTTGGATGAAAACGTTTGGAAATCAATTTCTCCCTCCTCTCTCTCAGAGGTGAAGCCCACATTCTTGTGTATATGGGCCTTAATGCGTGGAGCTCAGTCCATATGTATTTTTTAATGACACATTAAATGTGCTGCTTCACACTTTGACGTACTACGAAGGAAAATAAAGGGTGAACAACAACAATTGAAGATATGGCAACGTACACATATGAGTTTCTTTCGCCATAATGTAAGGTTTTGTTTTAGACTCTCTTTATGTCATTTCTTTCTCTCTCCCTTGCTCCCTCGTATTGATTTTTGACAAGTATCAATAAGAAGTCATTTTCAAAAATCATATTCATAGTCAAGGCTTTTGTTTTTATATGATTTATTCAATAGGAATGAGATATACAATTGGTTGCAAATCAGTTCAAGTTTTTTCAATGATCAATCAATCCATGGTTTCTTTTGTCGACCAATCATATAGCCTAGCTGACTAAAACTTGTGCTCCAATATGTTTCATCACAAAGCACCCACTCTAATACATATCCTGTTGCGATTGAAAACATGTGTAACAGCAATGTAGAGCAGGTATAAATTTGATATAAAGAATGTATTCTCTGTAAAGTCGTTATATATAAGCTTGTATTATTGAATCTATGACAATATCGCCTGGAAACATAACCATGAAAAGGAAAATAGTTCACGTGAAAAGCAAAGAATAACGACACTGAGACTGAGTTACTTAACGGAGCTACGCAATTTATATCATACAAAAATTGTAGCAGTAGTGACTCACAAGAAAAGTCAAGTCGTTTTGGATCTTTAACTAAACGGAACCTCTGTCTTTTTCTCTTTTTTGTCCCTCACTACTACGACATTTATTGTCCTTTTGTCGATTAGAAAATTGGTCACGCCTTTTTTAGTTCCATTCCATCCCTCCTCTACTCTTTTACCACTTTTCCATTTTATGTTTTCATACATATTCAAAGACGTTACTTAGCTAGCGAGAATATTCGACGGGGTAATACACAGTCACGAACACACATAAGGTTAAATCTACATTAATAAGCCCACATTCTATAGATTTAAACAAAAGATAAGTAAGTCAGATTACATGTTAATTTATTGATATGTCCCCTTCATTAGATCCAGGTTTAGGTGAGCCTCACACAATATTATCTTAACTTTTGTTAAACTTTTTTGTTTTGTTAGTGAAGAAAGTGAGGAAAAATCAGTTACAAAAAAAAAAAAAGAAAGTGAGGAAAAGAAATAACATTTGAAAGAGAAAAGATGCTTCTCTCCTTCCTGCTCACTCTTAAACGCCAGGGAAGGAAGGAGACTCTCTCATGGGAAGTCCATAACTGAAAATAAAAGAAAATAACGGAAGAGAGAAAATAATAATAAAATCGCTCACCCTCCCTTACTTGGTGGATTCATCGTCTTCCTCCTCCGCCGCGGCAGTAACATCAACCGCCGTGGTCATTCCTCTCCGTTATCTGGTACCAATTCTCTCTCTCGCGAAGAATCAGCTTTACTTCATAAACCCCTTTGTTTTAAATTGTTTTGATTGGTTCGTTCTGATTATATGCTACTTCACACATTTTCTGGATTGTTTCTTAATTAGAATTCGCTAGAAAATGTGCAATTCTATTTGTCATGAGTATATCAATATTGGATCTGATTTGAATTTTTTTTACAGTTAAGAGCTTTGTGACAACGGAAACTCATTAGATCGTTTCGGCTTTTTTTCTTTCTGGATCTACTAAATCGTGTAATTGTGATAATAATCGATCTAGAAAAAATGCTAAAATGAGATCTAATCTTAAAAAATTGAAATCTGCAGCAGAGATCTGAATTTGATCTAAATAAAAGAAAGAAAGAGATGGGTGGAACAAGCAAGACGGATCAAAAAGCGGCTTTAGACATTGCATCATGGCTCTTCAATGTCGTTACTTCCGTTGGAATCATCCTCGTCAACAAAGCCTTGATGGCCACTTACGGCTTTAGTTTCGGTCTCTCTCTTCTCATCAACTCATCCATAGTCAACAGTGTGGTTGACTTTGTTTTTTTTTTAACAACCAAACTGATTTTTAACATCTGGTTTTGACACACACAACAGCTACGACGTTAACCGGTTTGCACTTCGGAACAACCACACTGCTGACTACTTTCTTGACGTGGCTCGGTTACATCCAACCTTCTCAGCTTCCCTGGCCCGATCTTCTCAAGTTCGTTTTGTTCGCTAACTTCTCTATCGTTGGCATGAACGTCAGCCTCATGTGGAACTCTGTTGGCTTCTACCAGATCGCCAAGCTTAGTATGATCCCCGTTTCTTGTCTTCTAGAAGTTGTTCTTGACAAGGTCAGGTACTCGAGAGATACGAAGCTCAGCATTTTGTTGGTTCTTGCTGGTGTTGCCGTCTGTACTGTTACCGATGTTAGTGTCAACCTCAACGGGTTCCTCGCTGCCGCTATTGCTGTCTGGAGCACCGCCCTTCAGCAATACGTAATAATGTTTTTATATCCTAATAGCCTTAAGCATGGTCAAATCTCATTTCTAAATCACTGTTACTGTGTTTTCTAGTATGTACATCATCTACAGCGGAAATATTCGCTTGGCTCTTTCAATCTGCTGGCTCATACGGCTCCAGTGCAAGCTGCATCCTTGTTGTTGGTTGGACCTTTTCTAGACTACTGGTTGACTAACCAAAGAGTTGATGCTTTCAACTTTTCATTTGTTTCTCTGGTAAAGTTTCTCATCTGAAAGTCTTGTGTGATTCTAAAGATACATACATTTGAGCTTTGCTTTAATTCAGTTTTGTTGTTGTTTGGGCAGTTCTTCTTAATACTCTCGTGCAGTATTGCGGTCGGGACCAATCTCAGCCAATTCATTTGTATCGGAAGATTCACGGCGGTGTCTTTCCAAGTACTTGGTCACATGAAGACGATCCTGGTTTTGGTTTTGGGATTCACTTTCTTCGGCAAGGAAGGCTTAAACATGCAAGTGGTACTTGGAATGCTCATTGCCATCCTCGGTATGATCTGGTACGGTAATGCATCTTCTAAACCGGGAGGTAAAGAGCGTCGTAGCCTCTCTATTCCCATTACCAAGGCACATAAACTCAGTAGTTTATCTGAAACAGCCGAGTCTGATGAAAAGGTCTAATAAGAAACAATTAATCGGCATTGACATAGAAACAAAACCAAGAAGCTCAGATACACAACAGCTAGAGAGTATATCAAATGGGGTCTTTACAAACAAAGGGGTTTAAATTATTTAATTTCCAGAAACTATATTTTTCTTTTCCAGATCTTTTTGTTGTTGTTTAATCCTTTTTGGCCTTTGCATATTGATTTTTTGCTTAATTCTCCCAAAAGAAACATCATCTATACGACGGATAATAAAATCTTAATTTTATTTTTACCTTAATTCTTGTCCTCACCTTCACAATATCGACTTTTGTAGATTTTTCTTTTGTAACGTGAAATTTTTTTGTTCAATTAATTTTCGTACGAATAAAATCCCTGCATTCAAAATGAATGGAATTATTAAATTGTTTATGCTATTGTTTACATTTATTGTTTCAGATATCATGGTGTTTACATAATCTTATTAGAAATGTCATTAACCTTATAAATACAAAGTTTATTGAAGATAGTTATTCTTTTCAAGCACATGTAGTAACCCATTAATCTCCGGATTGTGAGGTTCAATTATAAAATATACTACCTCCGTTTCACAATATAAGATATTTTATTCAAAGCAAAAGAATTAAGAAGTTTAATTTTAAAAATAACATCATTAATAATATAAATATATAATAAATAACTAATGATGATAAATCTTTAGGCTTGTTTCTCAAAACATTCGCAGTGGCCGCCTAAAGCTTTCGCCTTTCGCCAGGCTTGAGAGCTTATGATGTCTTTATCCTTCCTTGGATGTCTGAAACCGATCCATATATATTGAATTATTTGAAGTGTTGTGTATTTCTTAATGAAAGATCAATGATGATAAATCTTTAGGCTTGTTTCTCAAAACATTCGCAGTGGCCGCCTAAAGCTTTCGCCTTTCGCCAGGCTTGAGAGCTTATGATGTCTTTATCCTTCCTTGGATGTCTGAAACCGATCCATATATATTGAATTATTTGAAGTGTTGTGTATTTCTTAATGAAAGATCAATGATGATAAATCTTTAGGCTTGTTTCTCAAAACATTCGCAGTGGCCGCCTAAAGCTTTCGCCTTTCGCCAGGCTTGAGAGCTTCTGATGTTCTTATCCTTCCTTGGATGTCTGAAACCGATCCATATATATTGAATTATTTGAAGTGTTGTGTATTTCTTAATGAAAGATCAATGATGATAAATCTTTAGGCTTGTTTCTCAAAACATTCGCAGTGGCCGCCTAAAGCTTTCGCCTTTCGCCAGGCTTGAGAGCTTATGATGTCTTTATCCTTCCTTGGATGTCTGAAACCGATCCATATATATTGAATTATTTGAAGTGTTGTGTATTTCTTAATGAAAGATCAATGATGATAAATCTTTAGGCTTGTTTCTCAAAACATTCGCAGTGGCCGCCTAAGGCTTTCGCCTTTCGCCGGGCTTGAGAGCTAATGCTGCTCCTATCCTTCCTTGGATGTCTGAAACCGATCCATATATATTGAATTATTTGAAGTGTTGTGTATTTCTTAATGAAAGATCAATGATGATAAATCTTTAGGCTTGTTTCTCAAAACATTCGCAGTGGCCGCCTAAGGCTTTCGCCTTTCGCCAGGCTTGAGAGCTTATGATGTCTTTATCCTTCCTTGGATGTCTGAAACCGATCCATATATATTGAATTATTTGAAGTGTTGTGTATTTCTTAATGAAAGATCAATGATGATAAATCTTTAGGCTTGTTTCTCAAAACATTCGCAGTGGCCGCCTAAGGCTTTCGCCTTTCGCCAGGCTTGAGAGCTTCTGATGTTCTTATCCTTCCTTGGATGTCTGAAACCGATCCATATATATTGAATTATTTGAAGTGTTGTGTATTTCTTAATGAAAGATCAATGATGATAAATCTTTAGGCTTGTTTCTCAAAACATTCGCAGTGGCCGCCTAAAGCTTTCGCCTTTCGCCAGGCTTGAGAGCTTATGATGTCTTTATCCTTCCTTGGATGTCTGAAACCGATCCATATATATTGAATTATTTGAAGTGTTGTGTATTTCTTAATGAAAGATCAATGATGATAAATCTTTAGGCTTGTTTCTCAAAACATTCGCAGTGGCCGCCTAAGGCTTTCGCCTTTCGCCAGGCTTGAGAGCTTATGATGTCTTTATCCTTCCTTGGATGTCTGAAACCGATCCATATATATTGAATTATTTGAAGTGTTGTGTATTTCTTAATGAAAGATCAATGATGATAAATCTTTAGGCTTGTTTCTCAAAACATTCGCAGTGGCCGCCTAAAGCTTTCGCCTTTCGCCGGGCTTGAGAGCTTATGATGTCTTTATCCTTCCTTGGATGTCTGAAACCGATCCATATATATTGAATTATTTGAAGTGTTGTGTATTTCTTAATGAAAGATCAATGATGATAAATCTTTAGGCTTGTTTCTCAAAACATTCGCAGTGGCCGCCTAAAGCTTTCGCCTTTCGCCAGGCTTGAGAGCTTATGATGTCTTTATCCTTCCTTGGATGTCTGAAACCGATCCATATATATTGAATTATTTGAAGTGTTGTGTATTTCTTAATGAAAGATCAATGATGATAAATCTTTAGGCTTGTTTCTCAAAACATTCGCAGTGGCCGCCTAAAGCTTTCGCCTTTCGCCAGGCTTGAGAGCTTATGATGTCTTTATCCTTCCTTGGATGTCTGAAACCGATCCATATATATTGAATTATTTGAAGTGTTGTGTATTTCTTAATGAAAGATCAATGATGATAAATCTTTAGGCTTGTTTCTCAAAACATTCGCAGTGGCCGCCTAAAGCTTTCGCCTTTCGCCGGGCTTGAGAGCTAATGCTGCTCCTATCCTTCCTTGGATGTCTGAGATCTTTTATTCTGTCTTCTCATCTATTTTTCTGGTTTTGTTATTGTGTCATGGTCTCTTGTAATTTTAGCATAGTGGAGAGGACTCTTCTGTTCTAATACAATATTAATCTTTGTACTAATAAAATTGTATTAGTATCACTTTGATGTTGTTTGTATAGTTATACTATACTTCAGTAAAGAAAATAACTGACCAGTGGCCATGCCATTTCTGAAATTGTTACAGCCAAAAGTCAATTGTGATTTGAGCTTCAAAGAATTAATGTTTTAGCTATCTGAATAAGAATCTCCGAACGATCTTTTGTATTTCTTAAGCTTGTTAAACATCTATGTGAAAATAATGTTGGTCTAAATCAATCGTCTATTTTCTTCTCCTTTTTAAACAAAAGTAGTCATGAATCTATTACAGTGAAGGAAAAATAAACTGCTTTTATTATGTTCTATGCATACGACTGCTGATTCTACATGTCCATGTCAGACTGATTTAAATCAGACTACTGTCTCCGAGAGCAGCAGAGAGGCGATCTAGTAGTTTGGATGAAAACGTTTGGAAATCAATTTCTCCCTCCTCTCTCTCAGAGGTGAAGCCCACATTCTTGTGTATATGGGCCTTAATGCGTGGAGCTCAGTCCATATGTATTTTTTAATGACACATTAAATGTGCTGCTTCACACTTTGACGTACTACGAAGGAAAAATAAAGGGTGAACAACAACAATTGAAGATATGGCAACGTACACATATGAGTTTCTTTCGCCATAATGTAAGGTTTTGTTTTAGACTCTCTTTTATGTCATTTCTTTCTCTCTCTCCCTTGCTCCCTCGTATTGATTTTTGACAAGTATCAATAAGAAGTCATTTTCAAAAATCATATTCATAGTCAAGGCTTTTGTTTTTATATGATTTATTCAATAGGAATGAGATATACAATTGGTTGCAAATCAGTTCAAGTTTTTTCAATGATCAATCAATCCATGGTTTCTTTTGTCGACCAATCATATAGCCTAGCTGACTAAAACTTGTGCTCCAATATGTTTCATCACAAAGCACCCACTCTAATACATATCCTGTTGCGATTGAAAACATGTGTAACAGCAATGTAGAGCAGGTATAAATTTGATATAAAGAATGTATTCTCTGTAAAGTCGTTATATATAAGCTTGTATTATTGAATCTATGACAATATCGCCTGGAAACATAACCATGAAAAGGAAAATAGTTCACGTGAAAAGCAAAGAATAACGACACTGAGACTGAGTTACTTAACGGAGCTACGCAATTTATATCATACAAAATTGTAGCAGTAGTGACTCACAAGAAAAGTCAAGTCGTTTTGGATCTTTAACTAAACGGAACCTCTGTCTTTTCTCTTTTTGTCCCCTCACTACTACGACATTTATTGTCCTTTTGTCGATTAGAAAATTGGTCACGCCTTTTTTTTAGTTCCATTCCATCCCTCCTCTACTCTTTTACCACTTTTCCATTTTATGTTTTCATACATATTCAAAGACGTTACTTAGCTAGCGAGAATATTCGACGGGGTAATACACAGTCACGAACACACATAAGGTTAAATCTACATTAATAAGCCCACATTCTTGTGTATATGGGCCTTAATGCGTGGAGCTCAGTCCATATGTATTTTTTAATGACACATTAAATGTGCTGCTTCACACTTTGACGTACTACGAAGGAAAATAAAGGGTGAACAACAACAATTGAAGATATGGCAACGTACACATATGAGTTTCTTTCGCCATAATGTAAGGTTTTGTTTTAGACTCTCTTTTATGTCATTTCTTTCTCTCTCTCCCTTGCTCCCTCGTATTGATTTTTGACAAGTATCAATAAGAAGTCATTTTCAAAAATCATATTCATAGTCAAGGCTTTTGTTTTTATATGATTTATTCAATAGGAATGAGATATACAATTGGTTGCAAATCAGTTCAAGTTTTTTCAATGATCAATCAATCCATGGTTTCTTTTGTCGACCAATCATATAGCCTAGCTGACTAAAACTTGTGCTCCAATATGTTTCATCACAAAGCACCCACTCTAATACATATCCTGTTGCGATTGAAAACATGTGTAACAGCAATGTAGAGCAGGTATAAATTTGATATAAAGAATGTATTCTCTGTAAAGTCGTTATATATAAGCTTGTATTATTGAATCTATGACAATATCGCCTGGAAACATAACCATGAAAAGGAAAATAGTTCACGTGAAAAGCAAAGAATAACGACACTGAGACTGAGTTACTTAACGGAGCTACGCAATTTATATCATACAAAAATTGTAGCAGTAGTGACTCACAAGAAAAGTCAAGTCGTTTTGGATCTTTAACTAAACGGAACCTCTGTCTTTTTTCTCTTTTTTTTGTCCCCTCACTACTACGACATTTATTGTCCTTTTTGTCGATTAGAAAATTGGTCACGCCTTTTTTTTAGTTCCATTCCATCCCTCCTCTACTCTTTTACCACTTTTCCATTTTATGTTTTCATACATATTCAAAGACGTTACTTAGCTAGCGAGAATATTCGACGGGGTAATACACAGTCACGAACACACATAAGGTTAAATCTACATTAATAAGCCCACATTCTATAGATTTAAACAAAAGATAAGTAAGTCAGATTACATGTTAATTTATTGATATGTCCCCTTCATTAGATCCAGGTTTAGGTGAGCCTCACACAATATTATCTTAACTTTTTGTTAAACTTTTTTTGTTTTTGTTAGTGAAGAAAGTGAGGAAAAAATCAGTTACAAAAAAAAAAAAAAAAAGAAAGTGAGGAAAAAGAAATAACATTTGAAAGAGAAAAGATGCTTCTCTCCTTCCTGCTCACTCTTAAACGCCAGGGAAGGAAGGAGACTCTCTCATGGGAAGTCCATAACTGAAAATAAAAGAAAATAACGGAAGAGAGAAAATAATAATAAAATCGCTCACCCTCCCTTACTTGGTGGATTCATCGTCTTCCTCCTCCGCCGCGGCAGTAACATCAACCGCCGTGGTCATTCCTCTCCGTTATCTGGTACCAATTCTCTCTCTCGCGAAGAATCAGCTTTACTTCATAAACCCCTTTGTTTTTAAATTGTTTTGATTGGTTCGTTCTGATTATATGCTACTTCACACATTTTCTGGATTGTTTCTTAATTAGAATTCGCTAGAAAATGTGCAATTCTATTTGTCATGAGTATATCAATATTGGATCTGATTTGAATTTTTTTTACAGTTAAGAGCTTTGTGACAACGGAAACTCATTAGATCGTTTCGGCTTTTTTTCTTTCTGGATCTACTAAATCGTGTAATTGTGATAATAATCGATCTAGAAAAAATGCTAAAATGAGATCTAATCTTAAAAAATTGAAATCTGCAGCAGAGATCTGAATTTGATCTAAATAAAAGAAAGAAAGAGATGGGTGGAACAAGCAAGACGGATCAAAAAGCGGCTTTAGACATTGCATCATGGCTCTTCAATGTCGTTACTTCCGTTGGAATCATCCTCGTCAACAAAGCCTTGATGGCCACTTACGGCTTTAGTTTCGGTCTCTCTCTTCTCATCAACTCATCCATAGTCAACAGTGTGGTTGACTTTGTTTTTTTTTTAACAACCAAACTGATTTTTAACATCTGGTTTTGACACACACAACAGCTACGACGTTAACCGGTTTGCACTTCGGAACAACCACACTGCTGACTACTTTCTTGACGTGGCTCGGTTACATCCAACCTTCTCAGCTTCCCTGGCCCGATCTTCTCAAGTTCGTTTTGTTCGCTAACTTCTCTATCGTTGGCATGAACGTCAGCCTCATGTGGAACTCTGTTGGCTTCTACCAGATCGCCAAGCTTAGTATGATCCCCGTTTCTTGTCTTCTAGAAGTTGTTCTTGACAAGGTCAGGTACTCGAGAGATACGAAGCTCAGCATTTTGTTGGTTCTTGCTGGTGTTGCCGTCTGTACTGTTACCGATGTTAGTGTCAACCTCAACGGGTTCCTCGCTGCCGCTATTGCTGTCTGGAGCACCGCCCTTCAGCAATACGTAATAATGTTTTTATATCCTAATAGCCTTAAGCATGGTCAAATCTCATTTCTAAATCACTGTTACTGTGTTTTCTAGTATGTACATCATCTACAGCGGAAATATTCGCTTGGCTCTTTCAATCTGCTGGCTCATACGGCTCCAGTGCAAGCTGCATCCTTGTTGTTGGTTGGACCTTTTCTAGACTACTGGTTGACTAACCAAAGAGTTGATGCTTTCAACTTTTCATTTGTTTCTCTGGTAAAGTTTCTCATCTGAAAGTCTTGTGTGATTCTAAAGATACATACATTTGAGCTTTGCTTTAATTCAGTTTTGTTGTTGTTTGGGCAGTTCTTCTTAATACTCTCGTGCAGTATTGCGGTCGGGACCAATCTCAGCCAATTCATTTGTATCGGAAGATTCACGGCGGTGTCTTTCCAAGTACTTGGTCACATGAAGACGATCCTGGTTTTGGTTTTGGGATTCACTTTCTTCGGCAAGGAAGGCTTAAACATGCAAGTGGTACTTGGAATGCTCATTGCCATCCTCGGTATGATCTGGTACGGTAATGCATCTTCTAAACCGGGAGGTAAAGAGCGTCGTAGCCTCTCTATTCCCATTACCAAGGCACATAAACTCAGTAGTTTATCTGAAACAGCCGAGTCTGATGAAAAGGTCTAATAAGAAACAATTAATCGGCATTGACATAGAAACAAAACCAAGAAGCTCAGATACACAACAGCTAGAGAGTATATCAAATGGGGTCTTTACAAACAAAGGGGTTTAAATTATTTAATTTCCAGAAACTATATTTTTCTTTTCCAGATCTTTTTTGTTGTTGTTTAATCCTTTTTTGGCCTTTGCATATTGATTTTTTTTGCTTAATTCTCCCAAAAGAAACATCATCTATACGACGGATAATAAAATCTTAATTTTATTTTTACCTTAATTCTTGTCCTCACCTTCACAATATCGACTTTTGTAGATTTTTCTTTTGTAACGTGAAATTTTTTTTTGTTCAATTAATTTTCGTACGAATAAAATCCCTGCATTCAAAATGAATGGAATTATTAAATTGTTTATGCTATTGTTTACATTTATTGTTTCAGATATCATGGTGTTTACATAATCTTATTAGAAATGTCATTAACCTTATAAATACAAAGTTTATTGAAGATAGTTATTCTTTTTCAAGCACATGTAGTAACCCATTAATCGCCGGATTGTAAGTTTTTTTTAACACTTATTCTTGGGTTCACCCCCTAGGGTGAACCTCTAGGTTAAACAACCAATAGAATTGTGTTATTTCATATTCGATATCTTTAAAAAAAAAAACAAAATAGTGCCAAATTATATTATCTTTTTAAAATTAAAAGATAAAAATAAATAAATAAAAAATAATAGTAATTACAAAAAAAATATTTTTAACGTCGTCATCAAAACATTAAACCCTAAATCCTAATCTCTAGCTGACGACGTTAAAAATATTTTTTTTATTCTTTTTCAAGCACATGTAGTAACCCATTAATCGCCGGATTGTAAGTTTTTTAACACTTATTCTTGGGTTCACCCCTAGGGTGAACCTCTGGTTAAACAACCAATAGAATTGTGTTATTTCATATTCGATATCTTTAAAAAAAAAAACAAAATAGTGCCAAATTATATTATCTTTTTAAAATTAAAAGATAAAAATAAATAAATAAAAAATAATAGTAATTACAAAAAATATTTTTTATTCTTTTTCTCAGAATGCTATTTTTAAATTTTTAATTTTAAAAATATAATATAACTTAATAATATTTTGTTTCTTTTTTTAAAAGATATCGAATTTGAAATAATGAAATTCTATTGGCTGGCCGGTGAACCTAGAGGTTCTCTTTTTTTAATAATACTCTCCTTCGATGTCTCTTAAATTCTCTTAAGACCATGACCGACGGGATAATAAAGGAGGCGGAGATATACACGTGTAATGCTCAGGTCGTTATGTGTTAATATAAGCGAAACGGGAGAGTCTGCTTACGTGTGTGCACAGTGTTAAACGGGATCTCTCCTCGCACGTTTGTTTGTTTTTTGACGTTTGATTGTCCGAAGGACAAAATGTGTGCGATGCTTATTTTTTCTCTGTGGGAAAATAATAGAAAAATTAGGACGTATATACACGGTTTTCTCCGAAATTAAGTAGATACCACCCTAAACTAACATTTTTCTTTAATATCATTACACCCCTACAATTTTACACCCCATCTGATTCTCTCCTGCATGATCCGCTTGATCTGCATTTGTCTTGCTTGATCTGCTTGATATGTCCCGTATGAACTGGTTTTACCATTCAAAGCCTAAATGAGAAGAAAACTGAATCTGTTTCTACAATTAAAGAAACAAAAACTAATTGAATTTAAAATAGATAAATAGTTGAACTTCATCCGATATAGGTAACTAAATTCAGTACTTACACAAACACTAGTAGTTGCATCTACTAATTATAAAACATAAATTTTTAACATCAAACCTGAAAATTCAATAGTTACCGTTTAATAATGTTTTGATAATAAAATAACAATTCTTGCTATAAACACACATCCCACACGTATAACAAAAGTCAACCTTATTGAGCTAACATTATTTGGATGGATATTTATAATAACTCAGCACAACTCGACGTATATTTTTCTTGGAGTTGAAATATAACGATGCAGATTATCTTATTTAAATGTCTTTGAACGTACTATTCGATGACCGGAAGTATAATTGATACCGTAGCAGGTTGGGATCCTGATACAAAATTCTGGCGTAACGGCGATTAGGTTTTTTTTTTTTTTGTTAAGGAACGGCGATTAGGTGTTAGATAGATGTTTTTGCTGGAAACAGCTCAAAAATTAATTAAAATTAATTTGAAAGGACACCCTATTGACTAAAAAACTTTCAATTTTCCAAGTACATCAAGTATTCATTCAAAACGAAATAATAATATTAATATTTAAATTTAAATTTATTTATTATATTTAATAGCTCCACGTAGCAATGGCCAAAAGACATATCCAGCATAAAGAAAAAATGAAAATAATTGTTTTAAGCATATTTGCATCCTAAACTAACATTTTTCTTTAATATCATTACACCCTACAATTTTACACCCCATCGATTCTCTCGTGATGATCCGCTGATCTGCAGATTGCCTTCGCTGACCGCTGATATGTCCCGTATGAACTGGTTTTACCATTCAAAGCCTAAATGAGAAGAAAACTGAATCTGTTTCTACAATTAAAGAAACAAAACTAATTGAATTTAAAATAGATAAATAGTTGAACTTCATCCGATATAGGTAACTAAATTCAGTACTTACACAAACACTAGTAGTTGCATCTACTAATTATAAAACATAAATTTTAACATCAAACCTGAAAATTCAATAGTTACCGTTTAATAATGTTTTGATAATAAAATAACAATTCTTGCTATAAACACACATCCCACACGTATAACAAAAGTCAACCTTATTGAGCTAACATTATTTGGATGGATATTTATAATAACTCAGCACAACTCGACGTATATTTTTCTTGGAGTTGAAATATAACGATGCAGATTATCTTATTTAAATGTCTTTGAACGTACTATTCGATGACCGGAAGTATAATTGATACCGTAGCAGGTTGGGATCCTGATACAAAATTCTGGCGTAACGGCGATTAGGTTTTTTTTTTTTTTGTTAAGGAACGGCGATTAGGTGTTAGATAGATGTTTTTGCTGGAAACAGCTCAAAAATTAATTAAAATTAATTTGAAAGGACACCCTATTGACTAAAAAACTTTCAATTTTCCAAGTACATCAAGTATTCATTCAAAACGAAATAATAATATTAATATTTAAATTTAAATTTATTTATTATATTTAATAGCTCCACGTAGCAATGGCCAAAAGACATATCCAGCATAAAGAAAAAAATGAAAATAATTGAATTAATATGCTTATTTCGACTACTATATAGTTCGTTTAATGCATCGCTGCCTTTTTAGAGCATCTCCAAAAAATATTCTATAACTTCGAATATATACAGTTTTTTTGCTCTCCAAAAAAAAATTTCAAAGCTTCAAATTTAGAGTTTTTAAAAAGCGAAACTTCATATTTGAAGTTTCACTATTCAAAACTCTAAATTTGAAATTTCATCTTTTTATTTGCATATTAGTCTTTATAATTAATTATACCTCACATTTATGATTCTTAAGTATTTTCTCATTCATAGTTTTAATCATTAAAAAAATTGTATTTTAAATATTTCAAATTTATTTTTATAAATTTAACTTTACACATAATATTTTTTAAAAATATTAAAATAAGACTTATAATATTTTAAAAATAGAATTAGACAACAAGAATATCACAAAAGAAATTTAATCGAATTTTTTAAAGAAGATACATGAAGACATAATTATTACACAAATTTAAATATTACAACAACACTAATAGTCTAGTAAATTTTCTCCGGAACTTCTAAAATATTGTCTAAACAAATTTTGTGTAACCGAAAATGGAGCATTAAAAAATAATTTTGATGTAATAATATGATATTTTGCTTGTAGTTTAATATTTAATTATATATTTCTATTTATAATTTTATATTTAGTATAAGATTTTATTAACTAATATTACTATAATATTTTTATATATGTGCTAGTTATTTATAAAAAAATTATGGATTTATATTAATTATGACAAATATAAAGAACATAGTGTAAATTACAAATAATTTTGAAGTTAAATTTGAAGTTTTGTTTTTTGGAAAAAAACAATTTGAAACTTCAAATATAAAGTTTGCAAAACTCTAGAAAAGAGAATCTTTTTGGAGACGATCTTAGACATACAACGTGAACCTTCATGGGGTTTTCTTGGTGAGTCTTTGTACAAAGTAAAATACAAAATTGCTATTTAAAAACTTCTAAAAGTATAAAACAAAGGAGGTAGTGCGTAACTGTAGGAATTTGATTAATACGATTAGCTTAACTAGAGAAAATAAGGATTTGGAAAATTATTAGCAACACGTACACCATATTTGAAATAGGTTATAGAAAACCGCATGTTCTACAGACGGTTGGAACAACTCGATTAGTTTCATGTTATATTGGTGTCAGTTTTTAAGTCAATGTTTTGTACACATGTTTTTCAATAGTTTTATATGCTTTTGTATTTAAGCCAGCTATTTAGATTAAGTTTGGCGGTCAAAAGTTTGTGATGTTAATTAATTTATAATCATATCACGAGAGACAGTTACAATATTGTAAGTTGTGCTTGTACGGCGAATTTCATTATAAGTTATGTATCATAATGATTGATCAATAATTTTATAGCTTGGTCCAAATACAACTGCATATGATGTATTGAGATTGCACTCTGGGGGAGGGGAAACGCTGTTATAGTTTACCATCTTTACGCATATCATCAACGTGAACATATATATTATTTTTTATGATTTTATTGGCTATATGTTATTTTATGAAAGTTTTTACAAAAAAAAAATATTATATGGTTCACCAATACTCACGCATTTTTCATGGTTTGTTTTACTTAAATTATATGTCATATATATATATATATTATGTCGAATATAGAGATATTTCTTTAACAAAAAAGGAAAAAAAAGGAAAAAAAGTTCAGAGGCATTCGATTTCTCGAATTCTAACTTTAAACTATCCCGTAATTATTCATCACGTTATAATAATAATAATAATATTACTAAACTTCACGCATCTACCATATATAATAAATACGAAAATAAAAACCAAACATTATAACCAACCACTATACTATTTTCTGGAGATTAATACAATTAGATAATTTACATCAAAGTATGACTCATATTATTTTAATAATTTGTAGGAAACCACTAATGAAAACATATTATATTCTATAAGCTATCAAAATTGCATTTCAGAAATTATTATCCATTTCATAAATATTTTACTATTTTTCCTTTATTTTATATTACTGGACACAAGTCATCATAATTTTATTTTTGTATAAGCTATAAGCTAAAGTTTCTTTTTAGGCTTTCTTAGTCTTTGTAAATGCCTATTCTTTCTATTTGATCAATAAATTTCACATTTTATCAAAAAAAATACTAAGGAAAATAGGGAAAGAAAGGTAAAGATATGGAGATGGCCGGAAAAAGCCACCATATTATTTTCCACCTCCATTAAATCATCTCATAACTTTGCATTATTTCTCATTATTGTTGTTACGAATCAATCACCACTCATTAGCTCTCAGACAACTATCAGGATTTGGGTTTTGGTTATTTGTTCTCTCATTTTTTCCAGACAACTAACCAGGAGTTGGGAGAGAGTGAGATGGTCAAAAGACGACATATCAACGTGCGGAACTACGCCGCGTCAACAACCTAGACATAAGCACGTGTGTACTTTTGCATACCTACAACGCTGATCATCCGTTGTGATAAACGATAACTATTCCAAATTTATTTCTTGATTTTAGTTATAATTACTAATTAGTGTGTTATCCTCTCCTTTCTCTTCAGCAGACAAAAGAAAACAAGTAAAGAAATAGATGGAAAGCCCATCAAAGGTAGGGCCTATGAAGGAAAAAATATCGTCAAATGGGTCCCATGCATTATCCTCATGTGGGTCAGTACAGTAGTAACAAAAAAAAAACAGACGCATTTTGTCAGTGAAAAGGGCAAAAAAGAACAGAACAAGAAAGGCTCTCGGTGTGTGGTAAATAACTCCTGAAGCTCAACTCCAATGACTTTTATACCGTGGTCCCACAGATTGTCAGTAATAATCCAAGGTCATTTTCGTATTTGCGTTGAGAAAGAGCAACTTCTTTACTAGATTTACTGCTAGATACATGTACGGTTAGATTTACCGAAGAAGAAGAATCAATAAAAGCAAATCAACATTTATTTTACAGGTTGATTTGTGACCGTTGAGATGAGATCAATGGCTGGGATTGGTTGCAGACCATTCGGGGTCCATCTCGTACAGTATTGCAAACATTTACGAACGTCCTGTCTGTGTTAGTCACACTTTAGATAGGTACACTACTCTCTACCAATCAACCTCGTCTCCATGAGCGCTGTACACCTAAACGATGCCGGTTTGTTATCGCGTGTTGATAACTGGCGAAGGGAGAGCGTGGGGGTTCCGCCCCACGAACGCTTAACCAGTGAGAGGAGGACAGTTCGCCTATTTTTGTAGTTTCGAGTCATTGCCTAATTGCCTTCTTGGCGTTTTGCTTAATTATGATGACATTATAGAATACAATGTTATATTATGAGATATATACATAATAAATACATCGCTACACACTTTTCATTTCAGTTCGTGTAAAAGGTTACTTGTACCAATATAATATTTAGATCACGGCGTTTTTTTCGTTCATTGTACTTACACAAACCTTCCAAAAAGAGTTACAAAAATGTCCTCCTCCTTAATTTTCTTCTTTATTTAGGTGGCGAGATTGGTTAAAACTCGAAAACAGTGACCAGTTTCCAATACCACAATTTTATCTTTAATATTAAAGTGATAGTAATATACTAATATAATAGAAAAGGCCTTGAGAAAAGTTTGGTCTATCCGTCTATGTAAAGACCATTTCGAACGATAGATTCACTATTAGAGTTCTAAATCATTTTTTTAAGTGAAAATAATTAAATTAAAAAATTTAGATACTTGTTTAATTTTAGCCACTCCAATGGTAGAACCAATTAAAAGTTCTAAATTTCAAAAATTTGAAAATTTGTAATAAGATATTTGATTACTTGCATCACACTCTATAATAAAAAAAAATTTATAATTATTGAATTACATAAAATTTAAATTAACTTGACATAAAAACATATAACATATACAAAAAACTTTTTTTTTTTTAAATACCATCTCTCACAAAATAACACATGTCATTTAGAAGTGGATCCAAAACCTCCAATTGTAGAACTATATCTATCTAAATTATATCTTTTTGATTTAAATTTAATCACATAAATACTTAGATACATCATTTAGAAGTGTCTTAGATACTCCATTGGACATGCTCTAAGTGCCACAGAAACCGAAAGAGATCTAACGTAACAGTAAGAGATATTAGCTAACTAGTGAGAAAAGGATTAGCGAAGACTGGTGATAGTATTAATGAGAAAAGAATTAGCGAAGACATAATTATAACAAAATTAATAATTGATATTACACTAAAAGAAAAGAGATGGAATCTGCCACTAATTGACACTCATGTCCCAATCGTCGATCACACGTACGCTCGTTTTTTTCTTTCTTTCTCATTTATAAAAAGCTAGAGAGACAATCTCTCCTCGAACTTTTCTTTGTTTCAGGCACAAGTGCGAGTGAACAATAGTCGGGTGCTAATTTCAAAGGTTTGTGTGGTTGGTGCGAAATTCATGTAAACTACTAACATAATTACCTTAACGTTATACCTATTTCTCCCTATCACATTCAATACATTAACATTATACTATGGATTATCATGACAAAAAGATTTCGATCCTTATATTACGTTCCAGTTTTACTGATTTACTTAACCACTATTCCATAAATGAGGATATCAGAATAGACACATCTATTTTTTTGGTAAGACAAGCTAAATGTGATTGAGATAGAATATTGAGAAATCGTTGAAAAAGTCTAAAGATAAGATTAAAAAGGGTAACTAGGATTATAGCTTGTGGAAGAGCTGATCACATCCCCTAATCTCACGTTAATTAAACTTCTCTCATGTACTGACACAAATAACATCATTTCTTTATCTATTTTAAAAATTGCTTTAAAGATTTAAGGATTTCGTAATGTCATTATTTTATTAATTTCATTGTATCCTCTTGCATTAATTATTATTTTCATAGTTTAAACCCATATTCTAAAAATCGGCCTTCTGGGCGCTACGCGTCACTCTTCCACTCCGATTTATGCCAAATCGGTTAAAAAAATTAGATATCCAATTTTCTCCGTCCAGACCGATTAAACGACCGCCTAGCCACCTATGCGGCCGCCTAATCTATTTATTTATTTTTTTTCTTTCTATTTTTAATAATATTTTTATTTATTTATTTGATCTAAAATTTTATAAATATCATTTATATTCATAATTTTGATGAAAATTACAATATATTAAGTTTATATATTCTATTTGTGTGTTTTATACAATCTTAAACATGAAAATGTATTAATGTTTTACACAATTAAAGATTAACATGTTTTATAACATAGTAAACAATCTAAAAATTTCGGTCCGCATAATTTCTGATTAATCCTTGATTTTCTCTTCAGGCCCTAGGTCAAATCCGACCGTCCGACTAGTGCCTACCGCGTTCTGAAGAGGGGTTTAAACACATCCAATAATTAAAAGTAGTATTATTTGTTTGTATCTGTTATCGAAACTGAAATTAATATTTTTAAGTAATAATAATCAGAAGAAGAGGTAACATGGCAAGCGAGTCCACAGCTGTGACCACTCTTGCCTTCAGCATTTGATATATATACCTTCTTTCATCTTCCTTCTTCCGTCTTTTGACTCTCTTCTCTCTCTCTCTCTGGCTCTTCTAAATCTCTCTTCAAAGCTTTCATTTCCTCTCTAATGGTGAAACCAAAACCCTAGATTCACTCTCCATCCATCTTATCTCTAGAATGAAGACTTTTCTAAGCTTCTTACTTTCTGCAACCACTTTCTTCTCCTTCTTTTCTCTTTCCCTTGAAGCTTCTTCAGCATCTCAGTCTTTGTACAGAGAAATTCACCAGCTTATCAGCTTCAAAAACGTTCTCCCCGACAAGAACCTGCTCCCAGATTGGTCTCCCAACAAGAACCCGTGTACATACGACGGCGTGACTTGCAGAGACGACAGGGTTACTTCGATTGATCTCAGCTCCAAGCCTCTCAACGTCGGATTCAGCGCCGTGGCTTCGTCTCTCTTGTCCCTCACCGGATTAGAATCTCTGTCTCTCTCAGACTCCCACATCAACGGCTCCATTACTACCTTCAAGTGCTCTCCTTCTCTCACCACCTTGGATCTATCTCGGAACTCCATCTCCGGTCCTGTAACTACTTCGTCAAGCCTCGGTTCATGCATCGGTCTGAAACATCTCAACGTCTCCTCCAACACCCTCGATTTTCCCGCGAAAATCTCAGGTGGAATGAAGCTCAGCAGCTTAGAAGTTCTTGATCTCTCCGCGAACTCTCTCTCCGGTGATAACGTCGTCGGTTGGGCTCTCTCCGACGGCTGCGAAGCGCTGAAGCACTTTGCGATCAGCGGAAACAAAATCAGCGGAGACGTTGATGTCTCTCGTTGCGTGAATCTCGAGTTTCTCGACGTCTCCTCGAACAATTTCTCCACCGGGATTCCATCTCTCGGAGACTGCTCGGCTCTGCGGCATCTCGACATCTCCGGGAACAAATTATCCGGCGATTTCTCCCGTGTTATCTCCTCCTGCACAGACCTCAGGTCGTTGAACGTCTCCGGCAATCTCTTCGCCGGAACCATCCCATCACTGCCGCTCAAAAGCCTCCGTTATCTCTCCCTAGCCGCGAACAAATTCACCGGCGAGATCCCGGAGCTTCTCTCCGGCGCGTGTGGTACACTCACCGGGCTCGATCTCTCCGGAAACGACTTCTACGGTACGGTTCCTCCTTTCTTCGGCTCTTGCTCCCTCCTGGAATCACTCGTGTTGTCGAGTAACAACTTCTCCGGCGAGTTACCGATGGATACGTTACTGAAGATGAGTAATCTCAAGGTGCTCGATCTCTCTTTCAACGAGTTTTCCGGCGAGTTACCGGAATCTCTGACGAACCTCTCCGCTTCGCTGCTGACGCTAGATCTCAGCGCCAACAAATTCACCGGTACGATTCTCCCGAATCTCTGCCGGAGCACTAAGAACACGCTCCAGGAGCTTTACCTTCAGAACAACAGCTTCACCGGGAAGATTCCGCCGACGTTGAGCAACTGTTCGGAGCTCGTCTCGCTTCACCTGAGCTTCAATTACCTCTCCGGGACCATCCCATCGAGTCTAGGCTCTCTCTCGAAGCTCCGAGATCTGAAGCTGTGGATGAATATGCTTGAAGGTGAGATCCCTCAAGAGCTAATGTACGTCAACACCTTGGAGACTCTCATTCTCGACTTCAACGACTTAACCGGAGAAATCCCTTCCGGTTTAAGCAACTGTACCAATCTTAACTGGATATCTCTGTCCAATAACAAGTTAACCGGTCAGATTCCCCGGTGGATCGGCCGGTTAGAGAATCTCGCCATCCTCAAGCTGAGCAACAACTCATTCCACGGAAACATCCCGGCTGAGCTCGGCGACTGCCGGAGCCTAATCTGGCTCGATCTCAACACCAATAACCTCAACGGGACGATTCCGGCGGAAATGTTCAAACAATCCGGGAAAATCGCTGCGAATTTCATAGCCGGGAAGAGGTACGCTTACATAAAAAACGATGGGATGAATAAAGAGTGTCACGGAGCTGGTAACTTGCTTGAGTTTCAAGGAATCAGGCCGGAGCAGCTTAACCGGGTTTCCACGAGGAACCCGTGTAATTTCACTAGAGTCTATAACGGTCACACTTCGCCTACGTTTGATAACAACGGCTCCATGATGTTCCTCGACATGTCTTATAACATGTTGTCTGGATACATACCGAAAGAGATTGGTTCGATGCCGTATCTGTTTATTCTCAACTTGGGTCATAACTTCATCTCTGGTTCGATTCCTGACGAGGTGGGTGATCTGAGAGGGTTGAACATTCTTGATCTTTCGAGCAATAAGCTCGATGGGAGGATCCCTACGGCGATGTCGGCACTTACTATGCTTACGGAGATTGATTTGTCGAATAATTTGTTATCCGGTCCGATTCCTGAGATGGGTCAGTTCGAGACTTT
Source organism: Brassica carinata (assembly GCA_016771965.1). Classification (NCBI taxonomy): domain Eukaryota; kingdom Viridiplantae; phylum Streptophyta; class Magnoliopsida; order Brassicales; family Brassicaceae; genus Brassica; species Brassica carinata. The sequence continues at coordinate 118,850 of JAAMPC010001585.1, read as the reverse complement.
TCCACCGGCGAAGTTCTTGAACAACTCTGGTCTCTGCGGTTATCCGCTTCCAAAGTGTGGTCCTGCAAATGGAGAACGGATGCTCACCATTCAAGATCTGACTGTAGGAAACAGCCATCTCTTGCGGGTAGTATTGCGATGGGACTGTTGTTCTCTCTCGTATGCATATTTGGGCTGGTCCTACTTGGTAGAGAGATGAGGAAGAGAGGGAGGGAGAGAGAGGCTGCACTGGAGATGTATGCGGAAGGGAATGGAAACTCCGGCGATAGAACCGCTTACAACACGGACTGGAAGATGACCGGCGTAAAGAGGCCTTGAGTATCAACCTTGCTGCTTTCGAGAAGCCGTTGCGGAAACTCACTTTTGCTGATCTTCTCCAGGCCACGAACGGATTCCACAACGATAGTATGATTGGTTCGGGCGGGTTCGGAGATGTTTACAAGGCGGTTTTGAAAGATGGAAGCGCAGTGGCTATCAAGAAACTGATCCAGATTAGTGGCCAAGGCGATAGAGAGTTCATGGCGGAGATGGAGACGATAGGGAAGATCAAACACAGGAACCTTGTTCCGCTTCTCGGTTACTGCAAAGTCGGAGAAGAGCGGCTTCTCGTCTACGAGTTCATGAAGTATGGGAGCTTGGAAGATGTATTGCACGACCCAAAGAAAGCTGGCGTGAAACTTAACTGGTCCATGCGGCGAAAAATCGCCATTGGATCGGCTAGAGGGCTCGTGTTGTCGAGTAACAACTTCTCCGGCGAGTTACCGATGGATACGTTACTGAAGATGAGTAATCTCAAGGTGCTCGATCTCTCTTTCAACGAGTTTTCCGGCGAGTTACCGGAATCTCTGACGAACCTCTCCGCTTCGCTGCTGACGCTAGATCGAGAATTTAACGTAAAACTCAATATTTTAGGTATGGGGTTAACACATAGATATTGAGATAAATTCAAAAAAAATGTCAATAATTTTTTAAGCATATTTGCATCCTGAACTAACATATGATGATGGTCAAAGAGGTTTGGAATCTTTGTTGTCTCTATTTCTCTTGAAAATAGTGATTTTATAGTGGTTAGTCCACCAATTTAAATAGTATTTTGAAGTTTTACTAAATTAATTGATAAAAAAATTAGAACGATGCCCATGTACCATGAAAGAGAGTTTAACATACATTAATACAAATGTAGAATGTGGTTAGAAATTTTAGAACAACACTAAAGTATATGCTTCAATATATAGAGCATTTAACATAAAACTCAATATTTTAGGTATGGGGTTAACACATAGATATTGAGATAAATTCAAAAATATGACAATAATTTTTAAAGCATATTTGCATCCTAAACTAACATACGAAGATGGTCAAAGAGGTGTGGAACCTTTGTTGTCTCTATTTCTCTTGAAAATCGTGATTTTATAGTGGTTAGTCCACCAATTTAGGGAGTATTATGAAGTTTTACTAAATTTATTGATAAAAAAATTAAAACGATGCTCATGTACCATGAAAGAGAGTTTAACATACATTAATACAAATGTATAACGTGGTTAGAAATGTTAGAACAACACTAAAGTATAGGTTTCAATATATAGAGCATTTAACATAAAACTCAATATTTTAGTATGGGTTAACACATAGATTTTGAGAAAAATTCAAAAATATGACAATAATTTTTAAGCATATTTGTATCCTGAACTAACATATGAAGATGATCAAAGAGGTTTGGAACCTTTGTTGTCTCCATTTCTCTTGAAAATCGTGATTTTATAGTGGTTAGTCCACCAATTTAAGGAGTATTATGAAGTTTTACTAAATTAATTGATAAAAAAATTAGAACGATGCCCATGTACCATGAAATAGAGTTTAGCATACATTAATACAAATGTATAACGTGGTTAGAAATGTTAGAACAACACTAAAGTATATGCTTCAATATATAGAGCATTTAACGTAAAACTCAATATTTTAGGTATGGGGTTAACACATAGATATTGAGATAAATTCAAAAAAAATGTCAATAATTTTTTAAGCATATTTGTATCCTGAACTAACATATGAAGATGATCAAAGAGGTTTGGAACCTTTGTTGTCTCCATTTCTCTTGAAAATCGTGATTTTATAGTGGTTAGTCCACCAATTTAAGGAGTATTATGAAGTTTTACTAAATTAGAACTATGCCCATGTACCATGAAAGAGAGTTTAACATACATTAATATACATGTAGAATGTGGTTAGAAACTTCAGAACAACAGCTTCACCGGGAAGATTCCGCCGACGTTGAGCAACTGTTCGGAGCTCGTCTCGCTTCACCTGAGCTTCAATTACCTCTCCGGGACCATCCCATCGAGTCTAGGCTCTCTCTCGAAGCTCCGAGATCTGAAGCTGTGGATGAATATGCTTGAAGGTGAGATCCTCAAGAGCTAATGTACGTCAACACCTTGGAGACTCTCATTCTCGACTTCAACGACTTAACCGGAGAAATCCCTTCCGGTTTAAGCAACTGTACCAATCTTAACTGGATATCTCTGTCCAATAACAAGTTAACCGGTCAGATTCCCCGGTGGATCGGCCGGTTAGAGAATCTCGCCATCCTCAAGCTGAGCAACAACTCATTCCACGGAAACATCCCGGCTGAGCTCGGCGACTGCCGGAGCCTAATCTGGCTCGATCTCAACACCAATAACCTCAACGGGACGATTCCGGCGGAAATGTTCAAACAATCCGGGAAAATCGCTGCGAATTTCATAGCCGGGAAGAGGTACGCTTACATAAAAAACGATGGGATGAATAAAGAGTGTCACGGAGCTGGTAACTTGCTTGAGTTTCAAGGAATCAGGCCGGAGCAGCTTAACCGGGTTTCCACGAGGAACCCGTGTAATTTCACTAGAGTCTATAACGGTCACACTTCGCCTACGTTTGATAACAACGGCTCCATGATGTTCCTCGACATGTCTTATAACATGTTGTCTGGATACATACCGAAAGAGATTGGTTCGATGCCGTATCTGTTTATTCTCAACTTGGGTCATAACTTCATCTCTGGTTCGATTCCTGACGAGGTGGGTGATCTGAGAGGGTTGAACATTCTTGATCTTTCGAGCAATAAGCTCGATGGGAGGATCCCTACGGCGATGTCGGCACTTACTATGCTTACGGAGATTGATTTGTCGAATAATTTGTTATCCGGTCCGATTCCTGAGATGGGTCAGTTCGAGACTTTTCCACCGGCGAAGTTCTTGAACAACTCTGGTCTCTGCGGTTATCCGCTTCCAAAGTGTGGTCCTGCAAATGGAGAACGGGATGCTCACCATTCAAGATCTGACTGTAGGAAACAGCCATCTCTTGCGGGTAGTATTGCGATGGGACTGTTGTTCTCTCTCGTATGCATATTTGGGCTGGTCCTACTTGGTAGAGAGATGAGGAAGAGAGGGAGGGAGAGAGAGGCTGCACTGGAGATGTATGCGGAAGGGAATGGAAACTCCGGCGATAGAACCGCTTACAACACGGACTGGAAGATGACCGGCGTAAAAGAGGCCTTGAGTATCAACCTTGCTGCTTTCGAGAAGCCGTTGCGGAAACTCACTTTTGCTGATCTTCTCCAGGCCACGAACGGATTCCACAACGATAGTATGATTGGTTCGGGCGGGTTCGGAGATGTTTACAAGGCGGTTTTGAAAGATGGAAGCGCAGTGGCTATCAAGAAACTGATCCAGATTAGTGGCCAAGGCGATAGAGAGTTCATGGCGGAGATGGAGACGATAGGGAAGATCAAACACAGGAACCTTGTTCCGCTTCTCGGTTACTGCAAAGTCGGAGAAGAGCGGCTTCTCGTCTACGAGTTCATGAAGTATGGGAGCTTGGAAGATGTATTGCACGACCCAAAGAAAGCTGGCGTGAAACTTAACTGGTCCATGCGGCGAAAAATCGCCATTGGATCGGCTAGAGGACTCGCATTTCTTCACCACAACTGCATTCCTCATATTATCCACAGAGACATGAAATCGAGCAACGTGTTGTTGGACGAAAACATGGAAGCGAGGGTTTCAGATTTCGGCATGGCGCGGCTGATGAGCGCGATGGACACGCATTTGAGTGTCAGTACACTAGCCGGAACACCAGGTTATGTTCCTCCTGAATATTACCAAAGCTTCAGGTGTTCAACAAAAGGAGACGTTTACAGTTACGGCGTGGTGTTGCTAGAGCTGCTTACGGGTAAACGACCAACCGATTCACCGGATTTTGGAGATAATAACCTTGTTGGATGGGTGAAACAGCATGCGAAACTGCGGGTTAGCGACGTGTTCGATCAAGAGATTATGAAGGAAGATCCAGCGCTAGAGAATGAACTTATACAGCACCTAAAAGTTGCAATGGCTTGTTTGGATGATCGGGCTTGGAAGCGACCGACCATGATACAAGTCATGGCAAAGTTCAAGGAGATTCAAGCGGAGTCGGGGATAGATTCGCAGTCGACGATCGGATCAATAGAGGATGGAGGGTTCAGTACAATAGAGATGGTTGATATGAGTATTAAAGAAGTTCCTGAAGGAAAATTCTGAAAAGTTTAGAAACAGAAACAGAACCAAACCAGATTCTTTTGAACTCCAAGGGTCCACTCCAATTTTCCTTTGGTCTATTCTTTTTTTTTTTTGTATCTTTCTACTGTATTCTAAAATGTATTTATGTTATTTATACATAAGACCGGATGTTTGGTTCCTTTGGACTTGGGGATGGAGAAAAAAGAGTAGCAAAGCAACTTTGTTAAGAATATGTAAATATACAGTTTTTTTTCGTAACTACAGTTTTCTTTTTAGACTTGGATTATGCTTTTTAGTTCTATGAAAATTTCCACTGAATTCTTGAAGTGATAATTTTAATATATGAAATGAATCGTGAAAAATCCACATTGGTTTTGTGTATAAAATTCCGACCGATCTTTACACGTGATCTATTATTTCACTACTGTCGTAATTAATTTGGGGAATTCACAGTGCACGGGAACGGGAATGTAAACATTTTTTTTTCTTTTTCCTGGGGGCAGGGGGTACTGTTTTTCATATAAAATGTTTATTATTATCTTCTTCTTTCCTGAATATTACTATAGATGAATTGATCCGTTGTACCATATTTATTATTTCTATCTGCCTTATTCAGTGCAACTCTATTTATTTTAATTTTCTTCTGTCGAAATATATATATTTTTAGTTTAAACTGTTTTTTTTTGCTGGAGAAATGGACCTTCGCTTCGCCTGAAATTAAAACAAAGTCTGGGTTTCATGTCTCTCTGACAGTGCACCGACATAAGCACAACAAATCTTACGCAAGGAACGAGCGTCTCATGGGCTCCTTTCTCTCTCTTTCCAGTTACGTGGACTGTCTTCACACCCCTCGCTCTTCGAATTCTGTGTTCCTTTCCTTTCATTTTCCTCAACTAACAAATAAATGATAATGGTCAAAGAGGTCAGTAAGTTTTGTTATCTCAGTTTCTCTCAAAAATAGTGATTTTATAGTAGTTAGTTGTCTTATTTAGGGAGTATTACGAAATTTTACTAAATTTATTGATAAACAAATTAAAACGATGCTCATGTACCATGAAAAAGAGTTTAACATGCATTAGTACAAATGTAAAATGTGGTTAGAAATTTTAAAACAACACTAAAGTATATGTTTCAATATATAGAGAATTTAACGTAAAACTCAATATTTTCGTATGGATTAACACATATTTTGAGAAGAATTCAAAAAATATGACAATAATATTTTTAAGCATATTTGCATCCTGAACCTGAACTAACATATGAAGATGGTCAAAGAAATTTGAAATCTTTGTTGTCTCTATTTCTCTTGAAAATCGTGATTTTATAGTGGTTAGTCCACCGATTTAGGAAGTATTGCGAAGTTTTACTAAATTTATTTATAAAAAAATTAGAACAATGTTCATGTACCATGAAAGAGAGTTTAGCATACATTAATCCAAATGTAGAATGTGGTTAGAAATTTTAGAACAACACTAAAGAATAATTTTCAATATATAGAGCATTTACCATAAACCTCAATATTTTCGAATGGGTTAACACATAGATTTTCAGAAAAATTCAAAAAACATGACAATATTTTTTTAAGCATATTTGCATCCTAAACTAACATATGATGATGGTCAAAGAGGTTTGGAACCTTTGTTGTCTCTATTTCTCTTGAAAATAGTGATTTTATAGTGGTTAGTCCACCAATTTAGGGAGTATTATGAAGTTTTACTAAATTTATTGATAAAAAAAATTAGAACTATGTTCATGTACCATGAAATAGAGTTTAACATACATTAATACAAATATAGAATGTGGTTATAAATTTTAGTACAACACTAAAGTATTGGTTTCAATATATAGAACATTAACGTAAAATTCAATATTTTCGTATGGGTTAACACATAGATTTTGAGAAAAAATTCAAAAAATATGACAATAACTTTTTTAAAACATATTTACATCCTGAAATAACATATGAGGATTGTCAAAGAGGTTTGGAACCTTTGTTGTCTCCATTTATTTAGAAAATAGTGATTTTATAGTGGTTAGTCCACCAATTTAGGGAGTATAATGAAATTTTACTAAATTAATTGATAAAAAAAATTAGAACGATGCCCATGTACCATGAAAGAGAGTTTAACATACATTAATATACATGTAGAATGTGGTTATAAATTTTATAACAACACTAAAGTATATGCTTCAATATATAGAGAATTTAATGTAAACCTCAATATTTTCGAATGGGTTAACACATAGATTTTCAGAAAAATTCAAAAACATGACAATATTTTTTAAGCATATTTGCATCCTAAACTAACATATGATGATGGTCAAAGAGGTTTGGAACCTTTGTTGTCTCTATTTCTCTTGAAAATAGTGATTTTATAGTGGTTAGTCCACCAATTTAGGAGTATTATGAAGTTTTACTAAATTTATTGATAAAAAATTAGAACTATGTTCATGTACCATGAAATAGAGTTTAACATACATTAATACAAATATAGAATGTGGTTATAAATTTTAGTACAACACTAAAGTATTGGTTTCAATATATAGAACATTAACGTAAAATTCAATATTTTCGTATGGGGTTAACACATAGATTTTGAGAAAAATTCAAAAATATGACAATAACTTTTTAAAACATATTTACATCCTGAAATAACATATGAGGATTGTCAAAGAGGTTTGGAACCTTTGTTGTCTCCATTTATTTAGAAAATAGTGATTTTATAGTGGTTAGTCCACCAATTTAGGGAGTATAATGAAATTTTACTAAATTAATTGATAAAAAATTAACGATGCCCATGTACCATGAAAGAGAGTTTAACATACATTAATATACATGTAGAATGTGGTTATAAATTTTATAACAACACTAAAGTATATGCTTCAATATATAGAGAATTTAATGTAAAACTCTATATTTTCGTATGGGGTTAACACATAGATTTTGAGAAAAATTCAAAAATATGACAATAATTTTTAAAGCATATTTGCATCCTGAACTAACATATGAAGATGATCAAAGAGGTTTGAAACCCTTCTTGTCACCATTTCTTTAGAAAATAGTGATTTTATAGTGGTTAGTCCACCAATTTAGGAGTATAATGAAATTTTACTAAATTAATTGATAAAAAATTAGAACGATGCCCATGTACCATGAAAGAGAGTTTAACATACATTAATATACATGTAGAATGTGGTTAGAAATTTTATAACAACACTAAAGTATATGCTTCAATATATAGAGAATTTAATGTAAAACTCTATATTTTAGGTATGGGGTTAACACATAGATTTTGAGAAAAATTCAAAAATATGACAATAATTTTTAAAGCATATTTGCATCCTGAACTAACATATGAAGATGATCAAAGAGGTTTGAAACCCTTCTTGTCACCATTTCTCTTGAAAATAGTTATTTTATAGTGGTTAGTCCACGATTTAGAGAATATTATGAAGTTTTACTAAATTTATTGATAGAAAAAATTAGAACGATGCCCATGTACCATGAAAGAGAGTTTAGCATACATTAATACAAATGTATAACGTGGTTAGAAATGTTAGAACAACACTAAAGTATATGTTTCAATATATAGAGCATTTAACGTAAAACTCAATATTTTCAGGTATGGGTTAACACATAGGTTTTGAGAAAAATTCAAAAATATGACAATAATTTTTAAGCATATTTGCATCCTAAACTAACATACTTAAGATGGTCAAAGAGGTTTGGAACCTTTTTTGTCACTATTTCTCTTGAAAATCGTGAGTTTATAGTGGTTAGTCCACCGATTTAGGGAGTATTATGAAGTTTTACTAAATTTATTCATAAAAAATTAGAACGATGCCCATGTACCATGAAAGAGAGTTTAGCATACATTAATCCAAATGTAGAATATGGTTAGAAATTTTAAAATAACACTAAAGTATATGTTTCAATATATAGAGCATTTAACATAAAACTCAATATTTTCGTATGGGTTAACACATAATTTTTGAGAAAAAAATCAAAAAATATGAAAATAATTTTTTTTTAAAAATATTCGCATCCTGAACTAACATATGATGATAGTCAAAGAGGTTTGAAACCTTTGTTGTCTCCATTTCGCTTGAAAATAGTGATTTTATAGGACTACTCCATCGATTTAAGGAGTATTATGAAGTTTTACTAAATTAGAACTATGCCCATGTACCATGAAAGAGAGTTTAACATAACGCTAATAAAAATTTAGAATGTGGTTAGAAACTTCAGAACAACACTAAAGTATAGGTTTCAATATATAGAATTTAATGTAAAACTCAATATTTCGCATCGGGTTAACACAAAGATTTTGAGAAAAATTCAAAAATATGACAATAATATTTTTAAGCATATTTGCATCCTAAACTAACATACGAAGATGGTCAAAGAGGTTTGGAACCTTTGTTGTCTCCATTTCTCTTGAAAATCGTGATTTTATAGTGGTTAGTCCACGATTTAGAGAATATTATGAAGTTTTACTAAATTTATTGATAAAAAAATTAGAACTATGTTCATGTACCATGAAAGAGAGTTTAGCATACATTAATCCAAATGTAGAATGTGGTTAGAAATTTTAGAACAACACTAAAGTATATGTTTCAATATATAGAGCATTTAACATAAAACTCAATATTTTAGTATGGGGTTAACACATAGATTTTGAGAAAAATTCAAAAACATGACAATATTTTTTAAGCATATTTGCATCCTGAACTAACATATGATGATGGTCAAAGAGGTTTGGAACCTTTGTTGTCTCCATTTCTCTTGAAAATAGTTATTTTATAGTGGTTAGTCCAATCGATTTAGAGAATATTATGAAGTTTTACTAAATTTATTGATAAAAAATTAGAACGATGCCCATGTACCATGAAAGAGAGTTTAACATAATGCTAATAAAAATTTAGAATGTGGTTAGAAATTTTAAAATAACACTAAAGTATAGGTTTCAATATATAGAGCATTTAACGTAAAACTCAATATTTTCGTATGGGGTTAACACATAGATTTTGAGAAAAATTCAAAAATATGACAATAATTTTTAAGCATATTTGCATCCTGAACTAACATATGATGATAGTCAAAGAGGTTTGGAACCTTTGTTGTCTCCATTTTTGAAAATAGTGATTTTATAGTGGTTAGTCCACCAATTTAGGAGTATTATGAAGTTTTACTAAATTTATTGATAAAAAATTAGAACTATGTTCATGTACCATGAAAGAGAGTTTAGCATACATTAATACAAATGTAGAATGTGGTTAGAAATTTTAGAACAACACTAAAGTATAGGTTTCAATATATAGAGAATTTAATGTAAAACTCATATTTTTAGTATGGGGTTAACATAGATTTTGAAAAATTCAAAAAATATGACAATAATTTTTAAGCATATTTGCATCCTAAACTAACATACGAAGATGGTCAAAGAGGTTTGGAACCTTTGTTGTCTCCATTTTCTTGAAAATCGTGATTTTATAGTGGTTAGTCCACCGATTTAGAGAATATTATGAAGTTTTACTAAATTAATTGATAAAAAAATTAGAACTATGTTCATGTACCATGAAAGAGAGTTTAGCATACATTAATACAAATATAGAATGTGGTTAGAAATTTTAAAATAACACTAAAGTATAGGTTTCAATATATAAAGCATGTAATATAACACATAGATTTTGAGAAAAATTCAAAAATATGACAATAATTTTTAAGCATATTTGCATCCTGAACTAACATATGATGATGGTCAAAGAGGTTTGGAACCTTTGTTGTCTCCATTTCTCTTGAAAATAGTGATTTTATAGTGGTTAGTCCACCGATTTAGGGAGTATTATGAAGTTTTACTAAATTTATTGATAAAAAATTAGAACTATGTTCATGTACCATGAAAGAGAGTTTAACATACATTAATCCAAATGTAGAATGTGGTTAGAAATTTTAGAACAACACTAAAGTATAGGTTTCAATATATAGAGAACTCAATATTTTAGTATGGGGTTAACACATAGATTTTGAGAAAAATTCAAAAATATGACAATAATTTTTAAGCATATTTGCATCCTGAACTAACATATTAAGATGGTCAAAGAGGTTTGGAACCTTTGTTGTCTCTATTTCTCTTGAAAATCGTGATTTTATAGTGGTTAGTCCACCGATTTAGGGAGTATTATGAAGTTTTACTAAATTTATTCATAAAAATTAGAACTATGCCCATGTACCATGAAAGAGAGTTTAGCATACATTAATCCAAATGTAGAATGTGGTTAGAAATTTTAGAACAACACTAAAGTATAGGTTTCAATATATAGAGCATTTAACGAAAACTCAATATTTTCAGATGGGTTAACACATAGATTTTGAGAAAAATTCAAAAAATATGACAATAATTTTTAAGCATATTTGCATCCTAAACTAACATACTAAGATGGTCAAAGAGGTTTGAAACCCTTCTTGTCACCATTTCTCTTGAAAATCGTGATTTTATAGTGACTACTCCACCGATTTAAGGAGTATTATGAAGTTTTACTAAATTAGAACTATGCCCATGTACCATGAAAGAGAGTTTAACATCGTTAATAAAAATTTAGAATGTGGTTAGAAATTTTAAAATAACACTAAAGTATAGGTTTCAATATATAGAGCATTTAACGTAAAACTCAATATTTTCGTATGGGGTTAACACATAGATTTTGAGAAAAATTCAAAAATATGACAATAATTTTTAAGCATATTTGCATCCTGAACTAACATATGATGATGGTCAAAGAGGTTTGGAACCTTTGTTGTCTCTATTTCTCTTGAAAATAGTGATTTTATAGTGGTTAGTCCACCGATTTAAGGAGTATTATGAAGTTTTACTAAATTTATTGATAAAAAAATTAGAACGATGCCCATGTACCATGAAAGAGAGTTTAGCATACATTAATACAAATGTAGAATGTGGTTAGAAATTTTAAAATAACACTAAAGTATAGGTTTCAATATATAGAGAATTTAACGAAAACTCAATATTTTCAGATGGGTTAACACATAGATTTTGAGAAAAATTCAAAAATATGACAATAATTTTTAAGCATATTTGCATCCTAAACTAACATACTAAGATGGTCAAAGAGGTTTGGAACCTTTGTTGTCTCTATTTCTCTTGAAAATCGTGATTTTATAGTGGTTAGTCCACCGATTTAGAGAATATTATGAAGTTTTACTAAATTTATTGATAAAAAAATTAGAACGATGCCCATGTACCATGAAAGAGAGTTTAGCATACATTAATCCAAATGTAGAATATGGTTAGAAATTTTAGAACAACACTAAAGTATAGGTTTCAATATATAGAGCATGTAATATAACACATAGATTTTGAGAAAAATTCAAAAATATGACAATAATTTTTAAAGCATATTTGCATCCTGAACTAACATATGATGATGGTCAAAGAGGTTTGGAACCTTTGTTGTCTCCATTTCTCTTGAAAATAGTGATTTTATAGTGGTTAGTCCACCGATTTAAGGAGTATTATGAAGTTTTACTAAATTTATTGATAAAAAATTAACAATGTTCATGTACCATGAAAGAGAGTTTAACATACATTAATATACATGTAGAATGTGGTTAGAAATTTTAGAACAACACTAAAGTATAGGTTTCAATATATAGAGAATTTAACGTAAAACTCAATATTTTGTATGGGGTTAACACATAGATTTTGAAAAATTCAAAAAATATGACAATAATTTTTAAGCATATTTGCATCCTGAACTAACATATGAAGATGGTCAAAGAGGTTTGGAACCTTTGTTGTCTCTATTTCTCTTGAAAATCGGATTTTATAGTGGTTAGTCCACCGATTTAGAGTATTATGAAGTTTTACTAAATTTATTCATAAAAATTAGAACGATGCCCATGTACCATGAAAGAGAGTTTAGCATACATTAATCCAAATGTAGAATGTGGTTAGAAATTTTAGAACAACACTAAAGTATAGGTTTCAATATATAGAGCATTTAACATAAAACTCAATATTTTCAGTATGGGGTTAACACATAGATTTTGAGAAAAATTCAAAAATATGACAATAATTTTTAAAGCATATTTGCATCCTAAACTAACATATGAAGATGGTCAAAGAGGTTTGAAACCTTTGTTGTCTCTATTTCTCTTGAAAATCGGATTTTATAGTGGTTAGTCCACCGATTTAGGGAGTATTATGAAGTTTTACTAAATTTATTGATAAAAAATTAGAACTATGCCCATGTACCATGAAAGAGAGTTTAGCATACATTAATCCAAATGTAGAATGTGGTTAGAAACTTCAGAACAACACTAAAGTATAGGTTTCAATATATAGAGAATTTAACGTAAAACTCAATATTTTCGTATGGATTAACACAAAGATTTTGAGAAAAATCAAAAATATGAAAATAATTTTTAAGCATATTTGCATCCTGAACTAACATATGATGATGGTCAAAGAGGTTTGAAATCTTTGTTGTCTCTATTTCTCTTGAAAATAGTTATTTTATAGTGGTTAGTCCACCAATTTAGGAGTATAATGAAATTTTACTAAATTAATTGATAAAAAATTAGAACAATGTTCATGTACCATGAAAGAGAGTTTAACATAATGCTAATAAAAATTTAGAATGTGGTTATAAATTTTAGTACAACACTAAAGTATATGTTTCAATATATAGAGCATTTAACGTAAAACTCAATATTTTCGTATGGGGTTAACACATAGATTTTGAGAAAAAATCAAAAATATGAAAATAATTTTTAAGCATATTTGCATCCTAAACTAACATACTAAGATGGTCAAAGAGGTTTGAAATCTTTGTTGTCTCTATTTCTCTTGAAAATAGTTATTTTATAGTGGTTAGTCCACCGATTTAGAGAATATTATGAAGTTTTACTAAATTTATTGATAGAAAAAATTAGAACAATGTTCATGTACCATGAAAGAGAGTTTAACATAATGCTAATAAAAATTTAGAATGTGGTTAGAAATTTTAGAACAACACTAAAGTATAGGTTTCAATATATAGAGAATTTAACGTAAAATTTATTATTTTCGCATCGGGTTAACACAAAGATTTTGAGAAAAATTCAAAAATATGACAATAATATTTTTTAAGCATATTTGCATCCTAAACTAACATACGAAGATGGTCAAAGAGGTTTGGAACCTTTGTTGTCTCCATTTCTCTTGAAAATAGTGATTTTATAGTGGTTAGTCCAATCGATTTAAGGAGTATTATGAAGTTTTACTAAATTTATTGATAAAAAATTAGAATCGATGCCCATGTACCATGAAAGAGAGTTTAGCATACATTAATACAAATGTATAACGTGGTTAGAAATTTTAGAACAACACTAAAGTATATGTTTCAATATATAGAGCATTTAACGTAAAACTCAATATTTTCAGATGGGTTAACACATAGATTTTGAGAAAAATTCAAAAATATGACAATAATTTTTAAGCATATTTGCATCCTAAACTAACATATGAAGATGGTCAAAGAGGTTTGAAATCTTTGTTGTCTCTATTTCTCTTGAAAATCGTGAGTTTATAGTGGTTAGTCCAATCGATTTAGGAAGTATTACAAGTTTTACTAAATTTATTCATAAAAATTAGAACGATGCCCATGTACCATGAAAGAGAGTTTAGCATACATTAATACAAATGTATAACGTGGTTAGAAATGTTAGAACAACACTAAAGTATATGTTTCAATATATAGAGCATTTAACGTAAAACTCAATATTTTCGTATGGGGTTAACACATAGGTTTTGAGAAAAATTCAAAAAATATGACAATAATTTTTTAAGCATATTTGCATCCTAAACTAACATACGAAGATGGTCAAAGAGGTTTGGAACCTTTTTTGTCACTATTTCTCTTGAAAATCGTGAGTTTATAGTGGTTAGTCCACCGATTTAGGGAGTATTATGAAGTTTTACTAAATTTATTCATAAAAAATTAGAACGATGCCCATGTACCATGAAAGAGAGTTTAGCATACATTAATCCAAATGTAGAATATGGTTAGAAATTTTAAAATAACACTAAAGTATATGTTTCAATATATAGAGCATTTAACATAAAACTCAATATTTTAGGTATGGGGTTAACACATAATTTTTGAGAAAAAATCAAAAATATGAAAATAATTTTTAAAAATATTCGCATCCTGAACTAACATATGATGATAGTCAAAGAGGTTTGAAACCTTTGTTGTCTCCATTTCGCTTGAAAATAGTGATTTTATAGTGACTACTCCACCGATTTAAGGAGTATTATGAAGTTTTACTAAATTAGAACGATGCCCATGTACCATGAAAGAGAGTTTAGCATACATTAATCCAAATGTAGAATATGGTTAGAAATTTTAAAATAACACTAAAGTATATGTTTCAATATATAGAGCATTTAACATAAAACTCAATATTTTCGTATGGGTTAACACATAATTTTTGAGAAAAAAATCAAAAAATATGAAAATAATTTTTTTTTAAAAATATTCGCATCCTGAACTAACATATGATGATAGTCAAAGAGGTTTGAAACCTTTGTTGTCTCCATTTCTCTTGAAAATAGTGATTTTATAGTGACTACTCCACCGATTTAAGGAGTATTATGAAGTTTTACTAAATTAGAACTATGCCCATGTACCATGAAAGAGAGTTTAACATACGTTAATAAAAATTTAGAATGTGGTTAGAAACTTCAGAACAACACTAAAGTATAGGTTTCAATATATAGAGTATTTAACGTAAAACTCAATATTTCCGTACGGGTTAACACAAAGATTTTGAGAAAAATTCAAAAATATGACAATAATGTTTTTAAGCATATTACATCCTAAACTAACATACGAAGATGGTCAAAGAGGTGTGGAACCTTTGTTGTCTCCATTTCTCTTGAAAATTGTGTTTTATAGTGGTTAGTCCACCGATTTAAGGAATATTATGAAGTTTTACTAAATTTTTTGATAAAAATAATTAGAATGATGCTCATATACCATGAAAGAGAGTTTAGCATACATTAATCCAAATGTAGAAGGTGGTTAGAAATTTTAGAACAACACTAAAGCATATGTTTCAATATATAGAGCATTTAACATAAAACTCAATATTTTTATATGGGTTAACACATAGATTTTGAGAAAAAATTCAAAAACTATGACAATAATTTTTTTCATGCATATTTGCATCCTGAACTAACATATGATGATGGCCAAAGAGGTTTGGAACCTTTGTTGTCTCCATTTCTCTTGAAAATCGTTATTTTATAGTGGCTAGTCCACCGATAGAGGAAATATTATGAAGTTTTACTAAATTTATTGACAAAAAAAATTAGAACGATGCCCATCTACCATGAAAGAGAGTTTAGCGTACAAATTAATAAAAATGTTTAATGTGGTTAGAAATTTTAGGATAACACTAAAGTATAGGTTTCAATATATAGAGCATTTAACTTAAAACTCAATATTTCCGTATGGGTTAACACATAGATTTTGAGAAAAATTCAAAAATATGACAATAATTTTCCAAGCATATTTGCATCCTGAACTAACATATGATGACAGTCAAAGAGGTTTGGAACCTTTGTTGTCTCCATTTCTCTTTGAAAATAGTGATTTTATAGTAGTTAGTCTACCTATTTAGGGAGTATTATGAAGTTTTACTAAATTTATTGATAAAAAAATTAAAACGATGCTCATGTACCATGAAATAGAGTTTAGGATACATTAATAAAAATGTTTAATGTGGTTAGAAATTTTAGGATAACACTAAAGTATAGGTTTCAATATATAGAGCATTTAACTTAAAACTCAATATTTCCGTATGGGTTAACACATAGATTTTGAGAAAAATTCAAAAAATATGACAATAATTTTCCAAGCATATTTGCATCCTGAACTAACATATGATGACAGTCAAAGAGGTTTGGAACCTTTGTTGTCTCCATTTCTCTTTGAAAATAGTGATTTTATAGTAGTTAGTCTACCTATTTAGGGAGTATTATGAAGTTTTACTAAATTTATTGATAAAAAAAATTAAAACGATGCTCATGTACCATGAAATAGAGTTTAGGATACATTAATACAAATGTAGAATGTGGTTAGAAATTTTAGAACAACACTAAAGTATAGGTTTCAGTATATAGAGAATTTAACGTAAAATTCAATATTTTTGTAAGGATTAACACAGATTTTGAGAAAAATTCAAAAAATATGACAATAAGTTTTTAAGCATATTTACATCTCAAATAACGTACGAAGATGGTCAAAGAGGTGTGGAACCTTTGTTGTCTCCATTTTCTTGAAAATCGTGTTTTATAGTGGTTAGTCAACCGATTTAAGAAATATTATGAAGTTTTACTAAATATTTTAATAAAAATAATTAGAATGATGCTCATGTACTGTGAAGAGAGTTTAGCATACATTAATCCAAATATAGAATGTGGTTAGAAATTTTAGAATAACACTAAAATATAGGTTTCAATATATAAAGCATGTAATATAACACATAGATTTTGAGAAAAATTCAGAAAATATAACAATAATTTTTTCAAGCATATTTGCATCCTGAACTAACATATGATAATGGTAAAAGAGGTTTAGAACCTTTGTTGTCTCCATTTCTCATGATAATAGTGATTTTATAGTAGTTAGTCCACCTATTTAGGGAGTATTATAAAGTTTTACTAAATTTATTGATAAAAAAAAATTAAAACGATGCTCATGTACCATGAATGAGAGTTTAACATACATTGATACAAATGTAGAATGTGGTTAGAAATTTTAGAACAACGCTAAAGTATAGGTTTCAATATATAGAGAACTCAATATTTTATATGGGTTAACACATAGATTTTGCGAAAAATTCAAAAAAATATGACAATAATTTTTTTAAACATATTTTCATCCTGAACTAACATATAAAGATGGTCAAAGAGTTTTGGAACCTTTGGTGTCTCTAATTCTCTTGAAAATCGTGATTTTATAGTGGTTAGTCCACCGATTTAGTGAGTATTATGAAGTTTTACTAAATTTATTCATAAAAAATTAGAACAATGCCCATGTACCATGAAAGAGAGTTTAGCATACATTATTCGAATTGTAGAATTTGGTTAGAATTTTTAGAACAACACTAAAGTATAGGTTTCAATATATAGAGCATTTAACGTAAAACTCAATATTTTCGTATGGTTAACACATAGATTTTGAGAAAAATTCAAAAAAAATATGACAATAATTTTTTTAGCATATTTACATCCTAAACTAACATACAAAGATGGTCAAAGAGGTGTGAAACCTTTTTTGTCTCCATCTCTCTTGAAAATCGTGTTTTATAGTGGTTACTCCACCGATTTAAGGAGTATTATGATGTTTTACTAATTTTTTTGATAAAAATAGTTAGAATGATGCTCATGTACCACGAAAGAGAGTTTAGCATGCATTAATCCAAATATAGAATGTGGTTAGAAAATTTAGAACAACACTAAAGCATATGTTTCAATATATAGATCATTTAACATAAAACTCAATATTTTATATGGGTTAACACATAGATTTTGAGAAAAAATTCAAAAAATATGATAACAATTTTTTTCTGCATATTTGCATCCTGAACTAACAAATGATGATGGTCAAAGAGGTTTGGAACCTTTGTTGTCTCCATTTCTCTTGAAAATCGTTATTTTATAGTGGTTAGTCCACCGATTTATGAAATATTATGAAGTTTTACTAAATTTATTGATAAAAAAAATTAGAACGATGCTCATCTACCATGAAAGAGAGTTTACCGTACAAATTAATAAAAATTTAGAATGTGGTTATAAATTTTAGGATAACACTAAAGCATAGGATTCAATATATAGAGCATATAACTTAAAACTCAATATTTCTGTATGGGTTAACACATAGATTTTGAGAAAAATTCAACAAATATGACAATAATTTTTTCAAGCATATTTGCATCTTGAACTAACATATTATGACGGGCAAAGAGGTTTGGAACCTTTGTTGTCTCAATTTCTCTTGAAAATAGTGATTGTATAGTAGTTAGTTTACCTATTTAAGGGTATTATGTAGTTTTACTAAATTTATTGATAAATAAAATCAAAACGATGCTCATGTACCATGAAATATAGTTTAGCATACATTAATACAAATGTAGAATGTGGTTAGAAATTTTAGAATAACACTAAAGTATAGGTTTTAATAAATAGAGAATTTAACGTAAAACTCAATATTTTTGTAAGGGTGAACACATAGATTTTGCGAAAAATTCAAAAAAATATGACAATAATTTTTTTAAGCATATTTTCATCCTCAACTAACATATGAAGATGGTCAAAGAGTTTTGGAACCTTTGGTGTCTCTATTTCTCTTGAAAATCGTGATTTTATAGTGGTTAGTCCACCGATTTAGCGAGTATTATGATGTTTTACTAAATTTATTCATAAAAAAATTAGAACGATGCCCATGTACCATGAAAGAGAGTTTAGCATACATTATTCAAATTGTAGAATTTGGTTAGGATTATTAGAACAACACTAAAGTATAGGTTTCAATATATAGAGCATTTAACATAAAACTCAATATTTTCATATGGGTTAACACTTAGATTTTGAGAAAAACTCAAAAAATATGACAATAATTTTTTAAAGTATTTGCATCCTAAACTAACATATGAAGATGGTCAAAGAGGTTTGAAACCTTTGTTGTCTCTATTTCTCTTGAAAATCGTGATTTTATGAAGGTTAGTCCACCGATTGAGGGAGTATTATGAAGTTTTACTAAATTTATTGATAAAAAAATTAGAACTATGCCCATGTACCTTGAAAGAGAGTTTAGCATACAGTAATACAAATGTAGAATGTGGTTAGAAATTACAGCAAAACAATAAAGTATAGGTTTCAATATATAGAGGATTAATGTAAAACTCAATATTTTCGTATGGATTAACACAAAGATTTTTGAGAAAAAATGCAAAAATATGAAAATAATTTTTTAAGCATATTTGCATCCAGAACTAACATATGACGATGGTCAAAGAGGTTTGAAATCTTTGTTGTATCTATTTCTCTTGAAAATAGTTATTTTGTAGTGGTTAGTTCACCGATTTAGGGAGTATTATGAATTTTACTAGATTAATTGATAAAAAATTAGAACGGTTCTCATGTATCACTGAAAGAGAGTTTAGCATACATTAATCCAAATGTAGAATGTGGTTAGAAATTTTAGAACAACACTAAAGTATAGGTTTCAATATATAGAACATTAACGTAAAATTCAATATTTTCGTATGGGTTAACACATAGATTTTGAGAAAAATTCAAAAATATGACAATAATTTTTTCAAGCATATTTGCATCCTGAACTAACATATGATGATGGTCAAAGAGGTTTGAAACCCTTCTTGTCACCATTTCTCTTGAAAATAGTGATTTTATAGTGGTTAGTCCACCAATTTAGGAGTATTATGAAGTTTTACTAAATTTATTGATAAACAAATTAAAACGATGCTCATGTACCATGAAAGAGAGTTTAACATACATTAATAAAAATGTAGAATGTGGTTAGAAATTTTAGAACAACACTAAAGTATAGGTTTCAATATATAGAGAATTTAACGTAAAACTCAATATTTTCGTATGGGTTAACACATAGATTTTGAGAAAAATTCAAAAAATATGACAATAATTTTTAAGCATATTTGCATCCTGAACTAACATATGAAGATGGTCAAAGAAATTTGAAATCTTTGTTGTCTCTATTTCTCTTGAAACGATTTTATAGTGGTTAGTCCAATCGATTTAAGGAGTATTATGAAGTTTTACTAAATTTATTTATAAAAATTAGAACAATGTTCATGTACCATGAAAGAGAGTTTAGCATACATTAATCCAAATGTAGAATGTGGTTAGAAATTTTAGAACAACACTAAAGAATAATTTTCAATATATAGAGCATTTACCATAAACCTCAATATTTTCGAATGGGTTAACACATAGATTTTCAAAAATTCAAAAACATGACAATATTTTTAAGCATATTTGCATCCTAAACTAACATATGATGATGGTCAAAGAGGTTTGGAACCTTTGTTGTCTCTATTTCTCTTGAAAATAGTGATTTTATAGTGGTTAGTCCACCAATTTAGGAGTATTATGAAGTTTTACTAAATTTATTGATAAAAAATTAGAACTATGTTCATGTACCATGAAATAGAGTTTAACATACATTAATACAAATATAGAATGTGGTTAGAAATTTTAGAACAACACTAAAGTATAGGTTTCAATATATAGAGCATTTAACGTAAAACTCAATATTTTCGTATGGGTTAACACATAGATTTTGAGAAAAATTCAAAAAATATGACAATAATTTTTTCAAGCATATTTGCATCCTGAACTAACATATGATGATGGTCAAAGAGGTTTGGAACCTTTGTTGTCTCTATTTCTCTTGAAAATAGTGATTTTATAGTGGTTAGTCCACCAATTTAGGAGTATTATGAAGTTTTACTAAATTTATTGATAAAAAATTAAAACGATGCTCATGTACCATGAAATAGAGTTTAACATACATTAATACAAATATAGAATGTGGTTATAAATTTTAGTACAACACTAAAGTATTGGTTTCAATATATAGAACATTAACGTAAAATTCAATATTTTCGTATGGGTTAACACATAGATTTTGAGAAAAAATTCAAAAAATATGACAATAACTTTTTAAAACATATTTACATCCTGAAATAACATATGAGGATTGTCAAAGAGGTTTGAAACCCTTCTTGTCACCATTTCTCTTGAAAATAGTGATTTTATAGTGGTTAGTCCACCAATTTAGGGAGTATAATGAAATTTTACTAAATTAATTGATAAAAAATTAGAACGATGCCCATGTACCATGAAAGAGAGTTTAACATACATTAATATACATGTAGAATGTGGTTATAAATTTTATAACAACACTAAAGTATATGCTTCAATATATAGAGAATTTAATGTAAAACTCTATATTTTCAGATGGGTTAACACATAGATTTTGAGAAAAATTCAAAAAATATGACAATAATTTTTAAGCATATTTGCATCCTGAACTAACATATGAAGATGATCAAAGAGGTTTGAAACCCTTCTTGTCACCATTTCTTTAGAAAATCGTGATTTTATAGTGGTTAGTCCACCGATTTAAGGAATATTATGAAGTTTTACTAAATTTATTGATAAAAAATTAGAACTATGTTCATGTACCATGAAAGAGAGTTTAACATAATGCTAATAAAAATTTAGAATGTGGTTATAAATTTTAGGATAACACTAAAGTATAGGTTTCAATATATAGAGCATTTAACGTAAAACTCAATATTTTCGTATGGGTTAACACATAGATTTTGAGAAAAATTCAAAAAATATGACAATAATTTTTTCAAGCATATTTGCATCCTGAACTAACATATGATGATGGTCAAAGAGGTTTGGAACCTTTGTTGTCTCTATTTCTCTTGAAAATAGTGATTTTATAGTGGTTAGTCCACCGATTTAAGGAGTATTATGAAGTTTTACTAAATTTATTGATAAAAAAATTAGAACGATGCCCATGTACCATGAAATAGAGTTTAACATACATTAATACAAATATAGAATGTGGTTATAAATTTTAGTACAACACTAAAGTATTGGTTTCAATATATAGAACATTAACGTAAAATTCAATATTTTCAGATGGGTTAACACATAGATTTTGAGAAAAATTCAAAAATATGACAATAACTTTTTAAAACATATTTACATCCTGAAATAACATATGAGGATTGTCAAAGAGGTTTGGAACCTTTGTTGTCTCCATTTATTTAGAAAATAGTGATTTTATAGTGGTTAGTCCACCAATTTAGGGAGTATAATGAAATTTTACTAAATTAATTGATAAAAAAATTAGAACGATGCCCATGTACCATGAAAGAGAGTTTAACATACATTAATATACATGTAGAATGTGGTTATAAATTTTATAACAACACTAAAGTATATGCTTCAATATATAGAGAATTTAATGTAAAACTCTATATTTTCAGATGGGTTAACACATAGATTTTGAGAAAAATTCAAAAATATGACAATAATTTTTAAGCATATTTGCATCCTGAACTAACATATGAAGATGATCAAAGAGGTTTGAAACCCTTCTTGTCACCATTTCTTTAGAAAATAGTGATTTTATAGTGGTTAGTCCACCAATTTAGGGAGTATAATGAAATTTTACTAAATTAATTGATAAAAAATTAGAACGATGCCCATGTACCATGAAAGAGAGTTTAACATACATTAATATACATGTAGAATGTGGTTAGAAATTTTATAACAACACTAAAGTATATGCTTCAATATATAGAGAATTTAATGTAAAACTCTATATTTTCGTATGGGTTAACACATAGATTTTGAGAAAAATTCAAAAAATATGACAATAATTTTTTAAAGCATATTTGCATCCTGAACTAACATATGAAGATGATCAAAGAGGTTTGAAACCCTTCTTGTCACCATTTCTCTTGAAAATAGTTATTTTATAGTGGTTAGTCCACCGATTTAGAGAATATTATGAAGTTTTACTAAATTTATTGATAAAAAAATTAGAACGATGCCCATGTACCATGAAAGAGAGTTTAGCATACATTAATACAAATGTATAACGTGGTTAGAAATGTTAGAACAACACTAAAGTATATGTTTCAATATATAGAGCATTTAACGTAAAACTCAATATTTTCGTATGGGGTTAACACATAGGTTTTGAGAAAAATTCAAAAAATATGACAATAATTTTTTAAGCATATTTGCATCCTAAACTAACATACTTAAGATGGTCAAAGAGGTTTGGAACCTTTTTGTCACTATTTCTCTTGAAAATCGTGATTTTATAGTGGTTAGTCCACCGATTTAGGGAGTATTATGAAGTTTTACTAAATTTATTCATAAAAAATTAGAACGATGCCCATGTACCATGAAAGAGAGTTTAGCATACATTAATCCAAATGTAGAATGTGGTTAGAAATTTTAGAATAACACTAAAGTATATGTTTCAATATATAGAGCATTTAACATAAAACTCAATATTTTCGTATGGGTTAACACATAATTTTTGAGAAAAAATCAAAAATATGAAAATAATTTTTAAAAATATTCGTGATCCTGAACTAACATATGATGATAGTCAAAGAGGTTTGAAACCTTTGTTGTCTCCATTTCTCTTGAAAATAGTGATTTTATAGTGGTTAGTCCACCGATTTAAGGAGTATTATGAAGTTTTACTAAATTAGAACTATGCCCATGTACCATGAAAGAGAGTTTAACATAATGCTAATAAAAATTTAGAATGTGGTTAGAAACTTCAGAACAACACTAAAGTATAGGTTTCAATATATAGAGTATTTAACGTAAAACTCAATATTCGCATCGTGGGTTAACACAAAGATTTTGAGAAAAATTCAAAAATATGACAATAATGTTTTTAAGCATATTACATCCTAAACTAACATACGAAGATGGTCAAAGAGGTGTGGAACCTTTGTTGTCTCAATTTCTCTTGAAAATTGTGTTTTATAGTGGTTAGTCCACCGATTTAAGGAATATTATGAAGTTTTACTAAATTTATTGATAAAAAAATTAGAACGATGCCCATGTACCATGAAAGAGATTTTAGCATACATTAATCCAAATGTAGAATATGGTTAGAAATTTTAGAACAAACTAAAATATAGGTTTCAATATATAGAGCATGTAATATAAAACATAGATTTTGAGAAAAATTCAAAAAATATGACAATAATTTTTTCAAGCATATTTGCATCCTGAACTAACATATGATTATGGTAAAAGAGGTTTGGAACCTTTGTTGTCTCCATTTATTTAGAAAATAGTGATTTTATAGTGGTTAGTCCACCAATTTAGGGAGTATAATGAAATTTTACTAAATTAATTGATAAAAAATTAGAACGATGCCCATGTACCATGAAAGAGAGTTTAACATACATTAATATACATGTAGAATGTGGTTATAAATTTTATAACAACACTAAAGTATATGCTTCAATATATAGAGAATTTAATGTAAAACTCTATATTTTCAGATGGGTTAACACATAGATTTTGAGAAAAATTCAAAAAATATGACAATAATTTTTAAGCATATTTGCATCCTGAACTAACATATGAAGATGATCAAAGAGGTTTGAAACCCTTCTTGTCACCATTTCTTTAGAAAATAGTGATTTTATAGTGGTTAGTCCACCAATTTAGGGAGTATAATGAAATTTTACTAAATTAATTGATAAAAAATTAGAACGATGCCCATGTACCATGAAAGAGAGTTTAACATACATTAATATACATGTAGAATGTGGTTAGAAATTTTATAACAACACTAAAGTATATGCTTCAATATATAGAGAATTTAATGTAAAACTCTATATTTTCGTATGGGTTAACACATAGATTTTGAGAAAAATTCAAAAAATATGACAATAATTTTAAAGCATATTTGCATCCTGAACTAACATATGAAGATGATCAAAGAGGTTTGAAACCCTTCTTGTCACCATTTCTCTTGAAAATAGTTATTTTATAGTGGTTAGTCCAATCGATTTAGAGAATATTATGAAGTTTTACTAAATTTATTGACAAAAAAATTAAAACGATGCTCATGTACCATGAAAGAGAGTTTAACATACATTAATACAAATGTAGAATGTGGTTAGAAATTTTAGAACAACGCTAAAGTATAGGTTTCAATATATAGAGAATTTAACGTAAAACTCAATATTTTCGTATGGGGTTAACACATAGATTTTGAGAAAAATTCAAAAATATGACAATAATTTTTAAGCATATTTGCATCCTGAACTAACATATGAAGATGGTCAAAGAGTTTTGGAACCTTTGTTGTCTCTATTTCTCTTGAAAATCGTGATTTTATAGTGGTTAGTCCACCGATTTAGGAGTATTATGAAGTTTTACTAAATTTATTGATAAAAAAATTAGAACGATGCCCATGTACCATGAAAGAGAGTTTAGCATACATTAATACAAATGTAGAATGTGGTTAGAAATTTTAGAACAACACTAAAGTATAGGTTTCAATATATAGAGCATTTAACATAAAACTCAATATTTTTATATGGGTTAACACATAGATTTTGAGAAAAATTCAAAAATATGACAATAATTTTTAAGCATATTTGCATCCTAAACTAACATATGAAGATGGTCAAAGAGGTTTGAAACCTTTGTTGTCTCCATTTCGCTTGAAAATAGTGATTTTATAGTGACTACTCCATCGATTTAAGGAGTATTATGAAGTTTTACTAAATTAGAACTATGCCCATGTACCATGAAAGAGAGTTTAACATACGTTAATAAAAATTTAGAATGTGGTTAGAAACTTCAGAACAACACTAAAGTATAGGTTTCAATATATAGAGTATTTAACGTAAAACTCAATATTTCCGTGACGTTAACACAAAGATTTTGAGAAAAATTCAAAAATATGACAATAATGTTTTTAAGCATATTACATCCTAAACTAACATACGAAGATGGTCAAAGAGGTGTGGAACCTTTGTTGTCTCCATTTCTCTTGAAAATTGTGTTTTATAGTGGTTAGTCCACCGATTTAAGGAATATTATGAAGTTTTACTAAATTTTTTGATAAAAATAATTAGAATGATGCTCATATACCATGAAAGAGAGTTTAGCATACATTAATCCAAATGTAGAAGGTGGTTAGAAATTTTAGAACAACACTAAAGCATATGTTTCAATATATAGAGCATTTAACATAAAACTCAATATTTTTATATGGGTTAACACATAGATTTTGAGAAAAAATTCAAAAACTATGACAATAATTTTTTCATGCATATTTGCATCCTGAACTAACATATGATGATGGCCAAAGAGGTTTGGAACCTTTGTTGTCTCCATTTCTCTTGAAAATCGTTATTTTATAGTGGCTAGTCCACCGATAGAGGAAATATTATGAAGTTTTACTAAATTTATTGACAAAAAAAAATTAACGATGCCCATCTACCATGAAAGAGAGTTTAGCATACATTAATAAAAATGTTTAATGTGGTTAGAAATTTTAGGATAACACTAAAGTATAGGTTTCAATATATAGAGCATTTAACTTAAAACTCAATATTTTCGTATGGGGTTAACACATAGATTTTGAGAAAAATTCAAAAATATGACAATAATTTTCCAAGCATATTTGCATCCTGAACTAACATATGATGACAGTCAAAGAGGTTTGGAACCTTTGTTGTCTCCATTTCTCTTGAAAATAGTGATTTTATAGTGGTTAGTCCACCGATTTAGGAGTATTATGAAGTTTTACTAAATTTATTGATAAAAAAATTAAAACGATGCTCATGTACCATGAAATAGAGTTTAGGATACATTAATACAAATGTAGAATGTGGTTAGAAACTTCAGAACAACACTAAAGTATAGGTTTCAATATATAGAGCATTTAACGTAAAACTCAATATTTTCGTATGGATTAACACAAAGATTTTGAGAAAAATGGAAAAATATGAAAATAATTTTTAAGCATATTTGCATCCAGAACTAACATATGATGATGGTCAAAGAGGTTTGAAATCTTTGTTGTTTCTATTTCTCTTGAAAATAGTTATTTTGTAGTGGTTAGTTCACCGATTTAGGGAGTATTATGAAGTTTTACTAAATTTATTGATAAAAAAATTAAAACGATGCTCATGTACCATGAAAGAGAGTTTAGCATACATTAATACAAATTTAGAATGTGGTTAGAAATTTTAGAACAACACTAAAGTATATGTTTCAATATATAGAGCATTTAACGTAAAACTCAATATTTTCGTATGGGGTTAACACATAGATTTTGAGAAAAATGGAAAAATATGAAAATAATTTTTAAGCATATTTGCATCCAGAACTAACATATGAAGATGGTCAAAGAGGTTTGGAACCTTTGTTGTCTCCATTTCTCTTGAAAATAGTTATTTTATAGTGGTTAGTCCACCGATTTAAGGAATATTATGAAGTTTTACTAAATTAATTGATAAAAAAATTAAAACGATGCTCATGTACCATGAAAGAGAGTTTAGCATACATTAATACAAATTTAGAATGTGGTTAGAAATTTTAGAACAACACTAAAGTATATGTTTCAATATATAGAGCATTTAACGTAAAACTCAATATTTTCGTATGGGGTTAACACATAGATTTTGAGAAAAATGGAAAAATATGAAAATAATTTTTAAGCATATTTGCATCCTGAACTAACATATAAAGATGGTCAAAGAGGTTTGGAACCTTTGTTGTCTCCATTTCTCTTGAAAATAGTTATTTTATAGTGGTTAGTCCACCGATTTAAGGAATATTATGAAGTTTTACTAAATTAATTGATAAAAAAATTAAAACGATGCTCATGTACCATGAAAGAGAGTTTAGCATACATTAATACAAATTTAGAATGTGGTTAGAAATTTTAGAACAACACTAAAGTATAGGTTTCAATATATAGAGAATTTAACGTAAAATTTATTATTTTCGACGGGTTAACACAAAGATTTTGAGAAAAATTCAAAAATATGACAATAATTTTTAAGCATATTTGCATCCTGAACTAACATATAAAGATGGTCAAAGAGGTTTGGAACCTTTGTTGTCTCCATTTCTCTTGAAAATAGTGATTTTATAGTGGTTAGTCCACCGATTTAAGGAGTATTATGAAGTTTTACTAAATTTATTGATAAAAAAATTAGAACGATGCCCATGTACCATGAAAGAGAGTTTAGCATACATTAATAAAAATGTTTAATGTGGTTAGAAATTTTAGAACAACACTAAAGTATATGTTTCAATATATAGAGCATTTAACGAAAACTCAATATTTTCAGATGGGTTAACACATAGATTTTGAGAAAAATTCAAAAATATGACAATAAGTTTTTAAGCATATTTACATCTCAAATAACGCATTTAAGATGGTCAAAGAGGTGTGGAACCTTTGTTGTCTCCATTTTCTTGAAAATCGTGTTTTATAGTGGTTAGTCAACCCATTTAAGAAATATTATGAAGTTTTACTAAATATTTTAATAAAAATAATTAGAATGATGCTCATGTACTGTGAAGAGAGTTTAGCATACATTAATCCAAATATAGAATGTGGTTAGAAATTTTAGAATAACACTAAAATATAGGTTTCAATATATAAAGCATGTAATATAACACATAGATTTTGAGAAAAATTCAGAAAATATAACAATAATTTTTCAAGCATATTTGCATCCTGAACTAACATATGATAATGGTAAAAGAGGTTTAGAACCTTTGTTGTCTCCATTTCTCATGATAATAGTGATTTTATAGTAGTTAGTCCACCTATTTAGGAGTATTATAAAGTTTTACTAAATTTATTGATAAAAAAATTAAAACGATGCTCATGTACCATGAATGAGAGTTTAACATACATTGATACAAATGTAGAATGTGGTTAGAAATTTTAGAACAACGCTAAAGTATAGGTTTCAATATATAGAGAACTCAATATTTTATATGGGTTAACACATAGATTTTGCGAAAAATTCAAAAAAATATGACAATAATTTTTAAACATATTTTCATCCTGAACTAACATATAAAGATGGTCAAAGAGTTTTGGAACCTTTGGTGTCTCTAATTCTCTTGAAAATCGTTATTTTATAGTGGCTAGTCCAATCGATTTAGTGAGTATTATGAAGTTTTACTAAATTTATTCATAAAAATTAAAACGATGCTCATGTACCATGAATGAGAGTTTAACATACATTGATACAAATGTAGAATGTGGTTAGAAATTTTAGAACAACGCTAAAGTATAGGTTTCAATATATAGAGAACTCAATATTTTATATGGGTTAACACATAGATTTTTATGAAAAATTCAAAAAATATGACAATAATTTTTTAAACATATTTTCATCCTGAACTAACATATAAAGATGGTCAAAGAGTTTTGGAACCTTTGGTGTCTCTAATTCTCTTGAAAATCGTGATTTTATAGTGGTTAGTCCAACCGATTTAGTGAGTATTATGAAGTTTTACTAAATTTATTCATAAAAAATTAGAACAATGCCCATGTACCATGAAAGAGAGTTTAGCATACATTATTCGAATTGTAGAATTTGGTTAGAATTTTTAGAACAACACTAAAGTATAGGTTTCAATATATAGAGCATTTAACGAAAACTCAATATTTTGATGGTTAACACATAGATTTTGAGAAAAATTCAAAAAATATGACAATAATTTTTTAGCATATTTACATCCTAAACTAACATACAAAGATGGTCAAAGAGGTGTGAAACCTTTTTTGTCTCCATCTCTCTTGAAAATCGTGTTTTATAGTGGTTACTCCACCGATTTAAGGAGTATTATGATGTTTTACTAATTTTTTTGATAAAAATAGTTAGAATGATGCTCATGTACCACTAAAGAGAGTTTAGCATGCATTAATCCAAATATAGAATGTGGTTAGAAAATTTAGAACAACACTAAAGCATATGTTTCAATATATAGATCATTTAACATAAAACTCAATATTTTATATGGGTTAACACATAGATTTTGAGAAAAAATTCAAAAAATATGATAACAATTTTTTTCTGCATATTTGCATCCTGAACTAACAAATGATGATGGTCAAAGAGGTTTGGAACCTTTGTTGTCTCCATTTCTCTTGAAAATCGTTATTTTATAGTGGTTAGTCCACCGATTTATGAAATATTATGAAGTTTTACTAAATTTATTGATAAAAAAATTAGAACGATGCTCATCTACCATGAAAGAGAGTTTACATACAAATTAATAAAAATTTAGAATGTGGTTAGAAATTTTAGAATAACACTAAAGTATATGTTTCAATATATAGATCATTTAACATAAAACTCAATATTTCAGTATGGGTTAACACATAGATTTTGAGAAAAATTCAAAAAATATGACAATAATTTTTAAGCATATTTGCATCCTGAACTAACATATGATGATGGTCAAAGAGGTTTGAAACCTTTGTTGTCTCAATTCTCTTGAAAATAGTGATTTTATAGTGGTTAGTCCAACCGATTTAAGGAGTATTATGAAGTTTTACTAAATTAGAACTATGCCTATGTACGATGAAAGAGAGTTTAACATACATTAATCCAAATGTAGAATGTGGTTAGAAACTTCAGAACAACACTAAAGTATAGGTTTCAATATATAGAGCATTTAACGTAAAACTCAATATTTCAGTATGGGTTAACACATAGATTTTGAGAAAAATTCAAAAAATATGACAATAATTTACATCCTAAACTAACATACAAAGATGGTCAAAGAGGTTTGAAACCTTTGTTGTCTCCATTTCTCTTGAAAATCGTGTTTTATAGTGGTTAGTCAACCCATTTAAGAAATATTATGAAGTTTTACTAAATGTTTTGATAAAAATAATTAGAACATTGCCCATGTACCATGAAATAGAGTTTAGCATACATTAATACAAATGTAGAATGTGGTTAGAAATTTTAGAATAACACTAAAGTATAGGTTTCAATATATAGAGCATTTAACGAAAACTCAATATTTCAGCATGGGTTAACACATAGATTTTGAGAAAAATTCAAAAAATATGACAATAATTTTTTAACCATATTTGCATTCTGAACTAACATATGATGATGGTCAAAGAGTTTTGGAACCTTTGTTGTCTCTATTTCTCTTGAAAATAGTGATTTTATAGTGGTTAGTCCAACCGATTTAAGGAATATTATGAAGTTTTACTAAATTTCTTCATAAAAATATTAGAATGATGCCCATGTACCATGAATGAGAGTTTAACATACATTGATATAAATGTAGAATGTGGTTAGAAATTTTAGAACAACGCTAAAGTATAGGTTTCAATATATAGAGAATTTAACGTAAAACTCAATATTTTTGTAAGGGTGAACACATAGATTTTGAGAAAAATTCAAAAAATATGACAATAATTTTTAAGCATATTTTCATCCTCAACTAACATATGAAGATGGTCAAAGAGTTTTGGAACCTTTGGTGTCTCTATTTCTCTTGAAAATCGTGATTTTATAGTGGTTAGTCCACCGATTTAGGAGTATTATGATGTTTTACTAAATTTATTCATAAAAAAATTAACGATGCCCATGTACCATGAAAGAGAGTTTAGCATACATTATTCGAATTGTAGAATTTGGTTAGAATTTTTAGAACAACACTAAAGTATAGGTTTCAATATATAGAGCATTTAACATAAAACTCAATATTTTCAGATGGGTTAACACATAGATATTGAGATAAATTCAAAAAAATGTCAATAATTTTTAAGCATATTTGTATCCTAAACTAACATATGATGATGGTCAAAGAGGTTTGGAACCTTTGTTGTCTCTATTTCCCTTGAAAATAGTGATTTTATATTGGTTAATCCACCAATTTAAGAAGTATTTTGAAGTTATACTAAATTTATTGATAAAAAAATTAAAACTATGCCCATGTACCGTGAAAGTGAGTTTAGAATACATTAATAAAAATGTAGATAGTGGTTAGAAATTTTAGAACAACACTAAAGTATAGGTTTCAATATATAGAGCATTTAACATAAAACTCAATATTTTCGCATGGGTTAACACATAGATTTTGAGAAAAATTCAAAAAATATGACAATAATTTTTTTAACCATATTTGCATTCTGAACTAACATATGATGATGGTCAAAGAGTTTTGGAACCTTTGTTGTCTCTATTTCTCTTGAAAATCGTGATTTTATAGTGGTTAGTCCACCGATTTAGGGAGTATTATGAAGTTTTACTAAATTTCTTCATAAAAATATTAGAATGATGCCCATGTACCATGAAAGAGAGTTTAGCATACATTAATAAAAATGTAGAATGTGGTTAGAAATTTTAGAACAACACTAAAGTATAGGTTTCAATATATAGAGCATTTAACATAAAACTCAATATTTTATATGGGTTAACACATAGATATTGAGATAAATTCAAAAAATATGACAATAATTTTTAAGCATATTTGTATCCTGAACTAACATATGATGATGGTCAAAGAGGTTTGGAATCTTTGTTGTCTCTATTTCTTGAAAATAGTGATTTTATAGTGGTTAGTCCACCAATTTAAGGAGTATTATGATGTTTTACTAATTTTTGATAAAATAGTTAGAATGATGCCCATGTACCATGAAAGAGAGTTTAGCATACATTAATAAAAATGTAGAATGTGGTTAGAAATTTTAGAACAACACTAAAGTATAGGTTTCAATATATAGAGCATTTAACATAAAACTCAATATTTTCGTATGGGTTAACACATAGATATTGAGATAAATTCAAAAATATGACAATAATTTTTAAGCATATTTGTATCCTGAACTAACATATGATGATGGTCAAAGAGGTTTGGAATCTTTGTTGTCTCTATTTCTTGAAAATAGTGATTTTATAGTGGTTAGTCCACCAATTTAAGGAGTATTATGAAGTTTTACTAAATTTATTGATAAAAAATTAGAACTATGCCCATGTACCATGAAAGAGAGTTTAGCATACATTAATAAAAATGTAGAATGTGGTTAGAAATTTTAGAACAAACTAAAATATAGGTTTCAATATATAGAGCATTTAACGAAAACTCAATATTTTCGTATGGGTTAACACATAGATTTTGAGAAAAATTCAAAAATATGACAATAATTTTTAAGCATATTTGCATCCAGAACTAACATATGATGATGGTCAAAGAGGTTTGGAACCTTTGTTGTCTCTATTTCTTGAAAATAGTGATTTTATAGTAGTTAGTCCACCAATTTAAATAGTATTTTGAAGTTTTACTAAATTTATTGATAAAAAATTAAAACGATGCTCATGTACCATGAAAAGAGTTTAACATGCATTAGTACAAATGTGGTTAGAAATTTTAAAACAACACTAAAGTATATGTTTCAATATATAGAGAATTTAACGTAAAACTCAATATTTTCGTATGGATTAACACATATTTTGAGAAGAATTCAAAAATATGACAATAATATTTTTTAAGCATATTTGCATCCCGAACCTGAACTAACATATGAAGATGGTCAAAGAAATTTGAAATCTTTGTTGTCTCTATTTCTCTTGAAAATCGTGGATTTTATAGTGGTTAGTCCAATCGATTGAGGGAGTATTATGAAGTTTTACTAAATTTATTTATAAAAAAAATTAGAACAATGTTCATGTACCATGAAAGAGAGTTTAGCATACATTAATCCAAATGTAGAATGTGGTTAGAAATTTTAGAACAACACTAAAGAATAATTTTCAATATATAGAGCATTTACCATAAACCTCAATATTTTCGAATGGGTTAACACATAGATTTTCAGAAAAATTCAAAAAACATGACAATATTTTTTTAAGCATATTTGCATCCTAAACTAACATATGATGATGGTCAAAGAGGTTTGGAACCTTTGTTGTCTCTATTTCTCTTGAAAATAGTGATTTTATAGTAGTTAGTCCACCAATTTAAATAGTATTTTGAAGTTTTACTAAATTTATTGATAAAAAAATTAGAACGATGCCCATGTACCATGAAATAGAGTTTAACATACATTAATACAAATATAGAATGTGGTTATAAATTTTAGTACAACACTAAAGTATTGGTTTCAATATATAGAACATTAACGTAAAATTCAATATTTTCGTATGGGTTAACACATAGATTTTGAGAAAAAATTCAAAAAATATGACAATAACTTTTTTAAAACATATTTACATCCTGAAATAACATATGAGGATTGTCAAAGAGGTTTGGAACCTTTGTTGTCTCCATTTATTTAGAAAATAGTGATTTTATAGTGGTTAGTCCACCAATTTAGGGAGTATAATGAAATTTTACTAAATTAATTGATAAAAAAAATTAGAACGATGCCCATGTACCATGAAAGAGAGTTTAACATACATTAATATACATGTAGAATGTGGTTATAAATTTTATAACAACACTAAAGTATATGCTTCAATATATAGAGAATTTAATGTAAAACTCTATATTTTCGTATGGGTTAACACATAGATTTTGAGAAAAATTCAAAAAATATGACAATAATTTTTAAAGCATATTTGCATCCTGAACTAACATATGAAGATGATCAAAGAGGTTTGAAACCCTTCTTGTCACCATTTCTTTAGAAAATAGTGATTTTATAGTGGTTAGTCCACCAATTTAGGGAGTATAATGAAATTTTACTAAATTAATTGATAAAAAAAATTAGAACGATGCCCATGTACCATGAAAGAGAGTTTAACATACATTAATATACATGTAGAATGTGGTTAGAAATTTTATAACAACACTAAAGTATATGCTTCAATATATAGAGAATTTAATGTAAAACTCAATATTTTCAGATGGGTTAACACATAGATTTTGAGAAAAATTCAAAAAATATGACAATAATTTTTTAAAGCATATTTGCATCCTGAACTAACATATGAAGATGATCAAAGAGGTTTGAAACCCTTCTTGTCACCATTTCTCTTGAAAATAGTTATTTTATAGTGGTTAGTCCACCGATTTAGAGAATATTATGAAGTTTTACTAAATTTATTGATAGAAAAAATTAGAACGATGCCCATGTACCATGAAAGAGAGTTTAGCATACATTAATACAAATGTATAACGTGGTTAGAAATGTTAGAACAACACTAAAGTATATGTTTCAATATATAGAGCATTTAACGTAAAACTCAATATTTTCGTATGGGGTTAACACATAGGTTTTGAGAAAAATTCAAAAAATATGACAATAATTTTTTAAGCATATTTGCATCCTAAACTAACATACGAAGATGGTCAAAGAGGTTTGGAACCTTTTTTGTCTCTATTTCTCTTGAAAATCGTGAGTTTATAGTGGTTAGTCCACCGATTTAGGAGTATTATGAAGTTTTACTAAATTTATTGATAAAAAAATTAGAACGATGCCCATGTACCATGAAAGAGAGTTTAGCATACATTAATAAAAATGTAGAATGTGGTTAGAAATTTTAGAACAACACTAAAGTATAGGTTTCAATATATAGAGCATTTAACATAAAACTCAATATTTTCGTATGGGTTAACACATAGATATTGAGATAAATTCAAAAAATATGTCAATAATTTTTAAGCATATTTGTATCCTGAACTAACATATGATGATGGTCAAAGAGGTTTGAAACCTTTGTTGTCTCTATTTCTCTTGAAAATCGTTATTTTATAGTGGTTAGTCCACCAATTTAAGGAGTATTATGAAGTTTTACTAAATTTATTGATAAAAAAATTAGAACTATGCCCATGTACCGTGAAAGTGAGTTTA
Organism: Brassica carinata; assembly: GCA_016771965.1. NCBI lineage: Eukaryota > Viridiplantae > Streptophyta > Magnoliopsida > Brassicales > Brassicaceae > Brassica > Brassica carinata. The sequence goes on along the minus strand of JAAMPC010001585.1, from coordinate 82,836 downwards.
GAATACATTAATAAAAATGTAGATAGTGGTTAGAAATTTTAGAACAACACTAAAGTATATGTTTCAATATATAGAGCATTTAACGAAAACTCAATATTTTCGTATGGGTTAACACATAGATTTTGAGAAAAATTCAAAAAATATGACAATAATTTTTTAACCATATTTGCATTCTGAACTAACATATGATGATGGTCAAAGAGTTTTGGAACCTTTGTTGTCTCTATTTCTCTTGAAAATCGTGATTTTATAGTGGTTAGTCCAATCGATTTAGGAGTATTATGAAGTTTTACTAAATTTATTGATAAAAAAATTAGAACGATGCCCATGTACCATGAAATAGAGTTTAGCATACATTAATAAAAATGTAGAATGTGGTTAGAAATTTTAGAACAACACTAAAGTATAGGTTTCAATATATAGAGCATTTAACATAAAACTCAATATTTTCGTATGGGTTAACACATAGATATTGAGATAAATTCAAAAAATATGACAATAATTTTTAAGCATATTTGCATCCAGAACTAACATATGACGATGGTCAAAGAGGTTTGAAATCTTTGTTGTATCTATTTCTCTTGAAAATAGTTATTTTGTAGTGGTTAGTTCACCGATTTAGGGAGTATTATGAATTTTTACTAGATTAATTGATAAAAAAATTAGAACGGTTCTCATGTATCACGAAAGAGAGTTTAGCATACATTAATACAAATTTAGAATGTGGTTAGAAATTATAGCACAACACTAAAGTATATGTTTCAATATATAGAGCATTAATGTAAAACTCAATATTTTCGTATGGGTTAACACATAGATTTTTGAGAAAAAATGGAAAAATATGAAAATAATTGTTTTAAGCATATTTGCATCTAGAACTAACATACGAAGATGGTCAAAGAGGTTTGGAATGTGTGTTGTCTCTATTTCCCTTGAAAATAGTTATTTTGTAGTGGTTAGTTCACCGATTTAGGGAATATTATGAATTTTTACTAGATTAATTGATGAAAAAATAAGAACGATTCTCATGTACCACGAAAGAGAGTTTAGCATACATTAATACAAATTTAGAATGTGGTTAGAAATTTTAGAACAACACTAAAGTATAGGTTTCAATATATAGAGAATTTAACGTAAAATTTATTATTTTCGTACGGGTTAACACAAAGATTTTGAGAAAATTTCAAAAAATATGACTATAAATTTATTAAGAATATTTAGATCATGAACTAACATACGCAGATGGTCAAAGAGGTTTGGAACCCTTGTTGTCTCCATTTCTCTTGAAAATAGTGATTTTATAGTGGTTAGTCCACCGATTTAAGGAGTATTATGAAGTTTTACTAAATTTATTGATAAAAAAAATTAGATCGATAACCATGTACCATGAAAGAGAGTTTAGCTCACATTAAAATAAATGTATAACGTGGTTAGAAATTTATGAACAACACTAAAGTATGTTTTTCTATATATGGAGCATTTAACGTAAAACTCAATATTTTCGTATGGGGTTAACACTTTGATTTTGAGAAAAATTCAAAAAATATGACAATAAGTTTTTTAAGCATATTTGCATCCTAAACTAACATATGAAGATGGTCAAAGAGGTTTGGAATCTTTGTTGTTTCTATTTCTCTTGAAAATAGTGATTTTATAGTAGTTAGTCCACCAATTTAAATAGTATTTTGAAGTTTTACTAAATTTATTGATAAAAAAATTAAAACGATGCTCATGTACCATGAAATAGAGTTTAACATACATTAATACAAATGTAGAATGTGGTTAGAAATTTTATAACAACACTAAAGTATATGTTTCAATATATAGAGAATTTAACGTAAAACTCAATATTTTCAGATGGGTTAACACATAATTTTGAGAAAAATTCAAAAAATATGACAATAATTTTTTAAGCATATTTGCATCCTGAACCTGAACTAACATATGAAGATGGTCAAAGAGGTTTGAAATCTTTGTTGTCTCTATTTCTCTTGAAAATCGTGATTTTATAGTGGTTAGTCCACCGATTTAAGGAGTATTACAAGTTTTACTAAATTTATTGATAAAAAAATTAGAACTATGTTCATGTACCATGAAAGAGAGTTTAGCATACATTAATCCAAATGTAGAATGTGGTTAAAATTTTAGAACAACACTAAAGAATAATTTTCAATATATAGAGCATTTAACATAAAACTCAATATTTTCGTATGGGTTAACACATAGATTTTCAGAAAAATTCAAAAACATGACAATATTTTTTAAGCATATTTGCATCCTAAACTAACATATGATGATGGTCAAAGAGGTTTGGAACCTTTGTTGTCTCTATTTCTCTTGAAAATAGTGATTTTATAGTGGTTAATCCACCAATTTAGGGAGTATTATGAAGTTTTACTAAATTTATTGATAAAAAAATTAGAACTATGTTCATGTACCATGAAATAGAGTTTAGCATACATTAATAAAAATGTAGATAGTGGTTAGAAATTTTAGAACAACACTAAAGTATAGGTTTCAATATATAGAGAATTTAACGTAAAACTCAATATTTTCAGATGGGTTAACACATAGATATTGAGATAAATTCAAAAAAATGTCAATAATTTTTAAGCATATTTGTATCCTGAACTAACATATGATGATGGTCAAAGAGGTTTGAAACCTTTGTTGTCTCTATTTCTCTTGAAAATAGTGATTTTATATTGGTTAATCCACCAATTTAAATAGTATTTTGAAGTTATACTAAATTTATTGATAAAAAAATTAGAACTATGCCCATGTACCGTGAAAGTGAGTTTAGAATACATTAATAAAAATGTAGATAGTGGTTAGAAATTTTAGAACAACACTAAAGTATAGGTTTCAATATATAGAGCATTTAACGAAAACTCAATATTTTCGTATGGGTTAACACAAAGATTTTGAGAAAAATTCAAAAATATGACAATAATTTTTTAACCATATTTGCATTCTGAACTAACATATGATGATGGTCAAAGAGTTTTGGAACCTTTGTTGTCTCCATTTCTCTTGAAAATCGTGATTTTATAGTGGTTAGTCCACCGATTTAGGAGTATTATGAAGTTTTACTAAATTTATTGATAAAAAAATTAGAACGATGCCCATGTACCATGAAAGAGAGTTTAACATACATTAATCCAAATGTAGAATGTGGTTAGAAACTTCAGAACACCACTAAAGTATAGGTTTCAATATATAAAGCATTTAACGTAAAACTCAATATTTCCGTATGGGTTAACACAAAGATTTTGAGAAAAATTCAAAAATATGACAATAATTTACATCCTAAACTAACATATGAAGATGGTCAAAGAGGTGTGAAACACCTTTGTTGTCTCCATTTATCTTGAAAATCGTGTTTTATAGTGGTTAGTTCACTCATTTAAGGAATATTATGAAGTTTTACTAAATGTTTTGATAAAAATAATTAGAATGATGCTCATATACCATGAAAGAGAGTTTAGCATACATTAATCCAAATGTAGAAGGTGGTTAGAAATTTTAGAACAACACTAAAGCATATGTTTCAATATATAGAGCATTTAACATAAAACTCAATATTTTATATGGGTTAACACATAGATTTTGAGAAAAATTCAAAAACTATGACAATAATTTTTTCATGCATATTTGCATCCTGAACTAACATATGATGATGGCCAAAGAGGTTTGGAACCTTTGTTGTCTCCATTTCTCTTGAAAATCGTTATTTTATAGTGGTTAGTCCAATCGATGAGGAAATATTATGAAGTTTTACTAAATTTATTGACAAAAAAATTAGAACGATGCCCATCTACCATGAAAGAGAGTTTAGCATACAAATTAATAAAAATGTTTAATGTGGTTAGAAATTTTAGGATAACACTAAAGTATAGGTTTCAATATATAGAGCATTTAACTTAAAACTCAATATTTTCAGATGGGTTAACACATAGATTTTGAGAAAAATTCAAAAATATGACAATAATTTTCCAAGCATATTTGCATCCTGAACTAACATATGATGACAGTCAAAGAGGTTTGGAACCTTTGTTGTCTCCATTTCTCTTGAAAATAGTGATTTTATAGTAGTTAGTCTACCTATTTAGGGAGTATTATGAAGTTTTACTAAATTTTTTGATAAAAATAATTAGAACATTGCCCATGTACCATGAAATAGAGTTTAGCATACATTAATACAAATGTAGAATGTGGTTAGAAATTTTAGATAACACTAAAGTATAGATTTCAATATATAGAGCATTTAACGTAAAACTCAATATTTTCGTACGGGTTAATACAAAGATTTTGAGAAAAATTCAAAAAGTATGACAATAATTTTTTTAACCATATTTTCATTCTGAACTAACATATGATGATGGTCAAAGAGTTTTGGAACCTTTGTTGTCTCTATTTCTCTTGAAAATCGTGATTTTATAGTGGTTAGTCCACCGATTTAGGGAGTATTATGAAGTTTTACTAAATTTCTTCATAAAAATATTAGAATGATGCCGATGTAACATGAAAGAGAGTTTAACATATGATGATGTTCAAAGAGGTTTGGAATCTTTGTTGTTTCTATTTCTCTTGAAAATAGTGATTTTATTGTAGCTAGTCCACCAATTTAAATAGTATTTTGAAGTTTTACTAAATTTATTGATAAAAAAATTAAAACGATACCCATGTACCTTGAAATAGAGTTTAGCATACATTAATAAAAATGTAGATAGTGGTTAGAAATTTTCGAACAACACTAAAGTATAGGTTTCAATATATAGAGCATTTAATGTAAACCTCAATATTTTCGTATGGGTTAGCATATAGATATTGAGATAAATTCAAAAAAAAATGTCAATAATTTTTTTAAGCATATTTGTATCCTAAACTAAAATATGATGATGGTCAAAGAGGTTTGAAACTTTTGTTGTCTCTATTTCCCTTGAAAATAGTGATTTTATATTGGTTAATCCACCAATTTAAGAAGTATTTTGAAGTTATACTAAATTTATTGATAAAAAAATTAAAACTATGCCCATGTACTGTGAAAGTGAGTTTAGAATACATTAATAAGAATGTAGATAGTGGTTAGAAATTTTAGAACAACACTAAAGTATAGGTTTCAATATATAGAGCATTTGACGTAAAACTCAATATTTTCGTACGGGTTTATACAAAGATTTTGAGAAAAATTCAAAAAATATGACAATAATTTTTTTAACCATATTTGCATTCTGAACTAACATATGATGATGGTCAAAGAGTTTTGGGACCTTTGTTGTCTCTATTTCTCTTGAAAATCGTGATTTTATAGTGGTTAGTCCACCGATTTAGGGAGTATTATGAAGTTTTACTAAATTTCTTCATAAAAATATTAGAATGATGCCGATGTAACATGAAAGAGATATTAGCATACATTAATAAAAATGTAGAATGTGGTTAGAAATACTAGAACAACACTAAAGTATAGGTTTCAATATATAGAGTATTTAACATAAACTCATTATTTTGTATGGGTTAACACATAGATATTGAGATAAATTCAAAAAATATGACAATAATTTTTTTAAGCATATTTGTATCCTGAACTAACATATGATGATGGTCAAAGAGGTTTGGAATCTTTGTTGTCTCTATTTCTCTTGGAAATAGTGATTTTATAGTGGTTAGTCCACCAATTTAAGGAGTATTATGAAATTTTACTAAATTTATTGATAAAAAAAATTAGAACTATCCCCATGTACCATGAAAGAGAGTTTAGCATACATTAATAAAAATGTAGAATGTGGTTAGAAATTTTAGAACAAACTAAAATATAGGTTTCAATATATAGAGCATTTAACGTAAAACTCAATATATCCGTATGGGGTTAACACATAGATTTTGAGAAAAATTCAAAAAATATGACAATAACTTTTTCAAGCATATTTGCATCCAGAACAAACTTATGATGATGGTCAAAGAGGTTTGGAACCTTTGTTGTCTCTATTTCTTGAAAATAGTGATTTTATAGTATTTAGTCCACCAATTTAAATAGTATTTTGAGGTTTTACTAAATTTATTGATAAAAAAATTAAAACGATGCCCATGTTCCAGGAAATAGAGTTTTGCATACATTAATAAAAATGTAGATAGTGGTTATAAATATTAGAACAACACTAAAGTATAGGTTTCAATATATAGAGCATTTAACATAAACTCATTATTTCGTATGGGTTAACACATAGATATTGAGATAAATTCAAAAAATATGACAATAATTTTTTAAAGCATATTTGTATCCTGAACTAACATATGATGATGGTCAAAGAGGTTTGGAATCTTTGTTGTCTCTATTTCTCCTGAAATAGTGATTTTATAGTAGTTAGTCCACCTATTTAGGAGTATTATAAAGTTTTACTAAATTTATTGATAAAAAAATTAGAACTATGCCCATGTACCATGAAAGAGAGTTTAGCATACATTACTAAAAATGCAGAATGTGGTTTGAAATTTTAGAACAAACTAAAATATAGGTTTCAATATATAGAGCATTTAACGTAAAACTCAATATTTTCGTATGGGTTAACACATAGATTTTGATAAAAATTCAAAAAATATGACAATAATTTTTTCAAGCATATTTGCATCCAGAACTAACATATGATGATGTTCAAAGAGATTTAGAACCTTTGTTGTTTCTATTTCTCTTGAAAATAGTGATTTTATTGTAGCTAGTCCACCAATTTAAATAGTATTTTGAAGTTTTACTAAATTTATTGATAAAAAAATTAAAACGATACCCATGTACCTTGAAATAGAGTTTAGCATACGTTAATAAAAATGTAGATAGTAGTTAGAAATTTTAGAACAACACTAAAGTATAGGTTTCAATATATAGAGCATTTAACGTAAAACTCAATATTTTCGTATGGGTTAACACATAGATATTGAGATAAATTCAAAAAAATGACAATAATTTTTAAGCATATTTGTATCCTGAACTAACATATGATGATAGTCAAAGAGGTTTGAAACCTTTGTTGTCTCAATTTCTCTTGAAAATCGTTATTTTATAGTGGTTAGTCCACCAATTTAAGGAGTATTCTGAAGTTATACTAAATTTATTGATAAAAAAATTAGAACTATGCCCATGTACCATGAAAGTGAGTTTAGAATACATTAATAAAAATGTAGATAGTGGTTAGAAATTTTAGAACAACACTAAAGTGTAAGTTTCAATATATAGAGCATTTAACGTAAAACTCAATATTTTCTTACGGGTTAATACAAAGATTTTGAGAAAAATTCAAAAAATATGACAATAATTGTTTTAACCATATTTGCATTCTGAACTAACATATGATGATGGTCAAAGAGTTTTGGAACCTTTGTTGTCTCTATTTCTCTTGAAAATCGTGATTTTATAGTGGTTAGTCCACCGATTTAGGGAGTATTATGAAGTTTTACTAAATTTCTTCATAAAAATATTAGAATGATGCCGATGTAACATGAAATAGAGTTTAGCATACATTAATAAAAATGTAGAATGTGGTTAGAAATTTTAGAACAACACTAAAGTATAGGTTTCAATATATAGAGAATTTAACATAAAACTCATTATTTCCGTATGGGTTAACACATAGATATTGAGATAAATTCAAAAAATATGACAATTCTTTTTTTAAGCGTATTTGTATCCTGAAAAAACATATAATGATGGTCAAAGAGGTTTGAAATCTTTGTTGTTTCTATTTCTCTTGGAAATAGTGATTTTATAGTGGTAAGTCCACCAATTTAAGGAGTATTACGAAGTTTTACTAAATTTATTGATAAAAAAATTAGAACTATGCCCATGTACCATGAAAGAGAGTTTAGCATACATTACTAAAAATGTAGAATATGGTTATAAATTTTAGAACAAACTAAAATATAGGTTTCAATATATAGAGCATTTAACGTAAAACTCAATATTTCCGTATGGGTTAACACATAGATTTTGAGAAAAATTCAAAAAATATGACAATAATTTTTTTCAATTATATTTGCATCCAGAACTAACATATGATGATGTTCAAAGGGGTTTGGAACCTTTGTTGTTTTTATTTCTCTTGAAAATAGTGATTTTATAGAAGTTAGTCCACCAATTTAAATAGTATTTTGAAGTTTTACTAAATTTATTGATAAAAAAATTAAAACGATGCCCATGTACCAGGAAATAGAGTTTTGCATCCATTAATAAAAATGTAGATAGTGGTTAGAAATTTTAGAACAACACTAAAGTATAGGTTTCAATATATAGAGATTTTAACGTAAAACTCAATATTTTCGTATGGGTTAGCACATAGATATTGAGATAAATTCAAAAAAATGTCAATAATTTTTAAGCATATTTGTATCCTGAACTAACATATGATGATGGTCAAAGAGGTTTGGAACCTTTGTTGTCTCTATTTCTCTTGAAAATAGTGATTTTATATTGGTTAATCCACCAATTTAAGGAGTATTTTGAAGTTATACTAAATTTATTGATAAAAAAATTAGAACTATGCCCATGTACCGTGAAAGTGAGTTTATAATACATTAATAAAAATGTAGATAGTGGTTAGAAATTTTAGAACAACACTAAAGTATAGGTTTCAATATATAGAGCATTTAACGTAAAACTCAATATTTTCGTACGGGTTTATACAAAGATTTTGAGAAAAATTCAAAAAATATGACAATAATTTTTTTAACCATATTTGCATTCTGAACTAACATATGATGATGGTCAAAGAGTTTTGGAACCTTTGTTGTCTCCATTTCTCTTGAAAATCGTGATTTAATAGTGGTTAGTCCACCGATTTCGGGAGTATTATGAAGTTTTACTAAATTTCTTCATAAAAATATTAGAATGATGCCCATGTAAAATGAAAGAGGGTTTAGCATACATTAATAAAAATGTAGAATGTGGTTAGAAATTTTAGAACAACACTAAAGTATAGGTTTCAATATATAGAGCATTTAACATAAAACTCAGTATTTTCGTATGGGTTAACACATAGATATTGAGATAAATTCAAAAAATATGACAATTCTTTTTTTAAGCATATTTGTATCCTGAACAAACATATGATGATGGTCAAAGAGGTTTAAAATCTTTGTTGTTTCTATTTCTCTTGGAAATAGTGATTTTATAGTGGTTAGTCCACCAATTTAAGGAGTATTACGAAGTTTTACTAAATTTATTGATAAAAAAAATTAGAACTATGCCCATGTACCATGAAAGAGAGTTTAGCATACATTACTGAAAATGTAGAATGTGGTTAGAAATTTTAGAACAAACTAAAATATAGGTTTCAATATATAGAGCATTTAACGTAAAACTCAATATTTCCGTATGGGTTAACACATAGATTTTGAGAAAAATTCAAAAAATATGACAATAATTTTTTCAATTATATTTGCATCCAGAACTAACATATGATGATGTTCAAAGAGGTTTGGAACCTTTGTTGTTTTTATTTCTCTTGAAAATAGTGATTTTATAGTAGTTAGTCCACCAATTTAAATAGTATTTTGAAGTTTTACTAAATTTATTGATAAAAAAATTAAAACGATGCCAATGTACCAGGAAATAGAGTTTTGCATACATTAATAAAAATGCAGATAGTGGTTAGAAATTTTAGAACAACACTAAAGTATAGGTTTCAATATATAGAGAATTTAACGTAAAACTCAATATTTTCGTATGGGTTAGCATATAGATATTGAGATAAATTCAAAAAAAAAATGTCAATAATTTTTTTAAGCATATTTGTATCCTGAACTAACATATGATGATGGTCAAAGAGGTTTGAAACTTTTTTTGTCTCTATTTCCCTTGAAAATAGTGATTTTATATTGGTTAATCCACCAATTGAAGAAGTATTTTGAAGTTATACTAAATTTCTTGATAAAAAAATTAAAACTATGCCCATGTACCGTGAAAGTGAGTTTAGAATACATTAATAAGAATGTAGATAGTGGTTAGAAATTTTAGAACAACACTAAAGTATAGGTTTCAATATATAGAGCATTTAACGTAAAACTCAATATTTTCGTACGGGTTTATACAAAGATTTTGAGAAAAATTCAAAAAATATGACAATAATTTTTTTAACCATATTTGCATTCTGAACTAACATATGATGATGGTCAAAGAGTTTTGGGACCTTTGTTGTCTCTATTTCTCTTGAAAATCGTGGATTTTATAGTGGTTAGTCCACCGATTTAGGAGTATTATGAAGTTTTACTAAATTTCTTTATAAAAATATTAGAATGATGCCCATGTAACATGAAAGAGATTTTAGCATACATTAATAAAAATGTAGAATGTGGTTAGAAATTTTAGAACAACACTAAAGTATAGGTTTCAATATATAGAGCATTTAACATAAAACTCAATATTTTCGTATGGGTTAACACATAGATATTGAGATAAATTCAAAAATATGACAATAATTTTTAAGCATATTTGTATCCTAAACTAACATATGATGATGGTCAAAGAGGTTTGGAATCTTTGTTGTCTCTATTTCTCTTGGAAATAGTGATTTTATAGTGGTTAGTCCACCAATTTAAGGAGTATTACTTAAGTTTTACTAAATTTATTGATAAAAAAATTAGAACTATGCCCATGTACCATGAAAGAGAGATTAGCATACATTAATAAAAATGTAGAATGTGGTTAGAAATTTTAGAACAAACTAAAATATAGGTTTCAATATATAGAGCATTTAACGAAAACTCAATATTTTCGTATGGATTAACACATAGATTTTGAGAAAAATTCAAAAATATGACAATAATTTTTTCAATTATATTTGCATCCAGAACTAACATATGATGATGTTCAAAGAGGTTTGGAACCTTTGTTGTTTTATTTCTCTTGAAAATAGTGATTTTATAGTAGTTAGTCCACCAATTTAAATAGTATTTTGAAGTTTTACTAAATTTATTGATAAAAAAATTAAAACGATGCCCATGTACCAGGAAATAGAGTTTTGCATACATTAATAAAAATGTAGATAGTGGTTAGAAATTTTAGAACAACACTAAAGTATAGGTTTCAATATATAGAGATTTTAACGTAAAACTCAATATTTTCGTATGGGTTAACACATAGATATTGAGATAAATTCAAAAAAATGTCAATAATTTTTAAGCATATTTGTATCCTGAACTAACATATGATGATGGTCAAAGAGGTTTGAAACCTTTTTGTCTCTATTTCTCTTGAAAATAGTGATTTTATAGTGGTTAATCCACCAATTTAAGGAGTATTTTGAAGTTATACTAAATTTATTGATAAAAAAATTAGAACTATGCCCATGTACCGTGAAAGTGAGTTTATAATACATTAATAAAAATGTAGATAGTGGTTAGAAATTTTAGAACAACACTAAAGTATAGGTTTCAATATATAGAGCATTTAACGTAAAACTCAATATTTTCGCATCGGTTTATACAAAGATTTTGAGAAAAATTCAAAAATATGACAATAATTTTTTAACCATATTTGCATTCTGAACTAACATATGATGATGGTCAAAGAGTTTTGGAACCTTTGTTGTCTCCATTTCTCTTGAAAATCGTGATTTTATAGTGGTTAGTCCACCGATTTAGGAGTATTATGAAGTTTTACTAAATTTCTTCATAAAAATATTAGAATGATGCCCATGTAATATGAAAGAGAGTTTAGCATACATTAATAAAAATGTAGAATGTGGTTAGAAATTTTAGAACAACACTAAAGTATAGGTTTCAATATATAGAGCATTTAACATAAAACTCAATATTTTCGTATGGGTTAACACATAGATATTGAGATAAATTCAAAAATATGACAATAATTTTTAAGCATATTTGTATCCTGAACAAACATATGATGATGGTCAAAGAGGTTTGGAATCTTTGTTGTTTCTATTTCTCTTGGAAATAGTGATTTTATAGTGGTTAGTCCACCAATTTAAGGAGTATTACTTAAGTTTTACTAAATTTATTGATAAAAAAATTAGAACTATGCCCATGTACCATGAAAGAGAGTTTAGCATACATTAATAAAAATGTAGAATGTGGTTAGAAATTTTAGAACAAACTAAAATATAGGTTTCAATATATAGAGCATTTAACATAAAACTCATTATTTTGTATGGGTTAACACATAGATTTTGAGAAAAATTCAAAAATATGACAATAATTTTTTCAATTATATTTGCATCCAGAACTAACATATGATGATGTTCAAAGAGGTTTGGAACCTTTGTTGTTTTATTTCTCTTGAAAATAGTGATTTTATAGTAGTTAGTCCACCAATTTAAATAGTATTTTGAAGTTTTACTAAATTTATTGATAAAAAAATTAAAACGATGCCCATGTACCAGGAAATAGAGTTTTGCATACATTAATAAAAATGTAGATAGTGGTTAGAAATTTTAGAACAACACTAAAGTATAGGTTTCAATATATAGAGCATTTAACGAAAACTCAATATTTTCGTATGGGTTAGCATATAGATATTGAGATAAATTCAAAAAAAATGTCAATAATTTTTTAAGCATATTTGTATCCTGAACTAACATATGATGATGGTCAAAGAGGTTTGAATCTTTGTTGTCTCTATTTCCTTGAAAATAGTGATTTTATATTGGTTAATCCACCAATTTAAGAAGTATTTTGAAGTTATACTAAATTTATTGATAAAAAAATTAAAACTATGCCCATGTACCGTGAAAGTGAGTTTAGAATACATTAATAAGAATGTAGATAGTGGTTAGAAATTTTAGAACAACACTAAAGTATAGGTTTCAATATATAGAGCATTTAACGTAAAACTCAATATTTTCGTACGGGTTTATACAAAGATTTTGAGAAAAATTCAAAAAATATGACAATAATTGTTTTAACCATATTTGCATTCTGAACTAACATATGATGATGGTCAAAGAGTTTTGGGACCTTTGTTGTCTCTATTTCTCTTGAAAATCGTGATTTTATAGTGGTTAGTCCACCGATTTAGGAGTATTATGAAGTTTTACTAAATTTCTTCATAAAAATATTAGAATGATGCCGATGTAACATGAAAGAGAGTTTAGCATACATTAATAAAAATGTAGATAGTGGTTATAAATATTAGAACAACACTAAAGTATAGGTTTCAATATATAGAGCATTTAACATAAACTCATTATTTCGTATGGGTTAACACATAGATATTGAGATAAATTCAAAAAATATGACAATAATTTTTTTAAGCATATTTGTATCCTAAACTAACATATGATGATGGTCAAAGAGGTTTGGAATCTTTGTTGTCTCTATTTCTCTTGAAAATAGTGATTTTATAGTGGTTAGTCCACCAATTTAAGGAGTATTATGAAGTTTTACTAAATTTATTGATAAAAAAATTAGAACGATGCCCATGTAACATGAAAGAGATATTAGCATACATTAATAAAAATGTAGAATGTGGTTATAAATATTAGAACAACACTAAAGTATAGGTTTCAATATATAGAGCATTTAACATAAACTCATTATTTTGTATGGGTTAACACATAGATATTGAGATAAATTCAAAAATATGACAATAATTTTTTAAGCATATTTGTATCCTGAACTAACATATGATGATGGTCAAAGAGGTTTGGAATCTTTGTTGTCTCTATTTCTCTTGAAAATAGTGATTTTATAGTGGTTAGTCCACCAATTTAAGGAGTATTATGAAATTTTACTAAATTTATTGATAAAAAATTAGAACTATCCCCATGTACCATGAAAGAGAGTTTAGCATACATTAATAAAAATGTAGAATGTGGTTAGAAATTTTAGAACAAACTAAAATATAGGTTTCAATATATAGAGCATTTAACGAAAACTCAATATTTTCAGATGGGTTAACACATAGATTTTGAGAAAAATTCAAAAAATATGACAATAACTTTTTCAAGCATATTTGCATCCAGAACAAACTTATGATGATGGTCAAAGAGGTTTGGAACCTTTGTTGTCTCTATTTCTTGAAAATAGTGATTTTATAGTATTTAGTCCACCAATTTAAATAGTATTTTGAGGTTTTACTAAATTTATTGATAAAAAAATTAAAACGATGCCCATGTTCCAGGAAATAGAGTTTTGCATACATTAATAAAAATGTAGATAGTGGTTATAAATATTAGAACAACACTAAAGTATAGGTTTCAATATATAGAGCATTTAACATAAACTCATTATTTCGTATGGGTTAACACATAGATATTGAGATAAATTCAAAAAATATGACAATAATTTTTTAAAGCATATTTGTATCCTGAACTAACATATGATGATGGTCAAAGAGGTTTGGAATCTTTGTTGTCTCTATTTCTCCTGGAAATAGTGATTTATAGTGGTTAGTCCACCAATTTAAGAAGTATTACGAAGTTTTACTAAATTTATTGATAAAAAAAATTAGAACTATGCCCATGTACCATGAAAGAGAGTTTAGCATACATTACTAAAAATGCAGAATGTGGTTTGAAATTTTAGAACAAACTAAAATATAGGTTTCAATATATAGAGCATTTAACGTAAAACTCAATATTTTCGTATGGGTTAACACATAGATTTTGATAAAAATTCAAAAAATATGACAATAATTTTTTCAAGCATATTTGCATCCAGAACTAACATATGATGATGTTCAAAGAGATTTAGAACCTTTGTTGTTTCTATTTCTCTTGAAAATAGTGATTTTATTGTAGCTAGTCCACCAATTTAAATAGTATTTTGAAGTTTTACTAAATTTATTGATAAAAAAATTAAAACGATGCCCATGTACCAGGAAATAGAGTTTTGCATCCATTAATAAAAATGTAGATAGTAGTTAGAAATTTTAGAACAACACTAAAGTATAGGTTTCAATATATAGAGCATTTAACGTAAAACTCAATATTTTCGTATGGGTTAGCAAATAGATATTGAGATAAATTCAAAAAAAAAATGTCAATGATTTTTTTAAGCATATTTGTATCCTGAACTAACATATGATGATAGTCAAAGAGGTTTGAAACCTTTGTTGTCTCTATTTCCCTTGAAGGAGTATTCTGAAGTTATACTAAATTTATTGATAAAAAAATTAGAACTATGCCCATGTACCATGAAAGTGAGTTTAGAATACATTAATAAAAATGTAGATAGTGGTTAGAAATTTTAGAACAACACTAAAGTGTAAGTTTCAATATATAGAGCATTTAACGTAAAACTCAATATTTTCTTACGGGTTAATACAAAGATTTTGAGAAAAATTCAAAAAATATGACAATAATTGTTTTAACCATATTTGCATTCTGAACTAACATATGATGATGGTCAAAGAGTTTTGGAACCTTTGTTGTCTCTATTTCTCTTGAAAATCGTGATTTTATAGTGGTTAGTCCACCGATTTAGGGAGTATTATGAAGTTTTACTAAATTTCTTCATAAAATATTAGAATGATGCCGATGCCGATGTAACATGAAATAGAGTTTAGCATACATTAATAAAAATGTAGAATGTGGTTAGAAATTTTAGAACAACACTAAAGTATAGGTTTCAATATATAGAGAATTTAACATAAAACTCAATATTTCCGTATGGGTTAACACATAGATATTGAGATAAATTCAAAAATATGACAATTCTTTTTAAGCATATTTGTATCCTGAAAAACATATAATGATGGTCAAAGAGGTTTGAAATCTTTGTTGTTTCTATTTCTCTTGGAAATAGTGATTTTATAGTGGTAAGTCCACCAATTTAAGGAGTATTACGAAGTTTTACTAAATTTATTGATAAAAAAATTAGAACTATGCCCATGTACCATGAAAGAGAGTTTAGCATACATTACTAAAAATGTAGAATATGGTTATAAATTTTAGAACAAACTAAAATATAGGTTTCAATATATAGAGCATTTAACGTAAAACTCAATATTTCCGTATGGGTTAACACATAGATTTTGAGAAAAATTCAAAAAATATGACAATAATTTTTTTCAATTATATTTGCATCCAGAACTAACATATGATGATGTTCAAAGGGGTTTGGAACCTTTGTTGTTTTTATTTCTCTTGAAAATAGTGATTTTATAGAAGTTAGTCCACCAATTTAAATAGTATTTTGAAGTTTTACTAAATTTATTGATAAAAAAATTAAAACGATGCCCATGTACCAGGAAATAGAGTTTTGCATCCATTAATAAAAATGTAGATAGTGGTTAGAAATTTTAGAACAACACTAAAGTATAGGTTTCAATATATAGAGATTTTAACGTAAAACTCAATATTTTCGTATGGGTTAGCACATAGATATTGAGATAAATTAAAAAAAAAATTTCAATAATTTTTTTAAGCATATTTGTATCCTGAACTAACATATGATGATGGTCAAAGAGGTATGAACCTTTTGTTGTCTCTATTTCTCTTGAAAATAGGGATTTTATATTGGTTAATCCACCAATTTAAGGAGTATTTTGAAGTTATACTAAATTTATTGATAAAAAAATTAGAACTATGCCCATGTACCGTGAAAGTGAGTTTATAATACATTAATAAAAATGTAGATAGTGGTTAGAAATTTTAGAACAACACTAAAGTATAGGTTTCAATATATAGAGCATTTAACGTAAAACTCAATATTTTCGTACGGGTTTATACAAAGATTTTGAGAAAAATTCAAAAAATATGACAATAATTTTTTTAACCATATTTGCATTCTGAACTAACATATGATGATGGTCAAAGAGTTTTGGAACCTTTGTTGTCTCCATTTCTCTTGAAAATCGTGATTTAATAGTGGTTAGTCCACCGATTTCGGGAGTATTATGAAGTTTTACTAAATTTCTTCATAAAAATATTAGAATGATGCCCATGTAAAATGAAAGAGGGTTTAGCATACATTAATAAAAATGTAGAATGTGGTTAGAAATTTTAGAACAACACTAAAGTATAGGTTTCAATATATAGAGCATTTAACATAAAACTCAATATTTCCGTATGGGTTAACACATAGATATTGAGATAAATTCAAAAAATATGACAATTCTTTTTTTAAGCATATTTGTATCCTGAACAAACATATGATGATGGTCAAAGAGGTTTAAAATCTTTGTTGTTTCTATTTCTCTTGGAAATAGTGATTTTATAGTGGTTAGTCCACCAATTTAAGGAGTATTACGAAGTTTTACTAAATTTATTGATAAAAAAAATTAGAACTATGCCCATGTACCATGAAAGAGAGTTTAGCATACATTACTGAAAATGTAGAATGTGGTTAGAAATTTTAGAACAAACTAAAATATAGGTTTCAATATATAGAGCATTTAACGAAAACTCAATATTTTCAGATGGGTTAACACATAGATTTTGAGAAAAATTCAAAAATATGACAATAATTTTTTCAATTATATTTGCATCCAGAACTAACATATGATGATGTTCAAAGAGGTTTGGAACCTTTGTTGTTTTTATTTCTCTTGAAAATAGTGATTTTATAGTAGTTAGTCCACCAATTTAAATAGTATTTTGAAGTTTTACTAAATTTATTGATAAAAAAATTAAAACGATGCCAATGTACCAGGAAATAGAGTTTTGCATACATTAATAAAAATGCAGATAGTGGTTAGAAATTTTAGAACAACACTAAAGTATAGGTTTCAATATATAGAGAATTTAACGTAAAACTCACTATTTTCGTATGGGTTAGCATATAGATATTGAGATAAATTCAAAAAAAAAATGTCAATAATTTTTTTAAGCATATTTGTATCCTGAACTAACATATGATGATGGTCAAAGAGGTTTGAAACTTTTTTTGTCTCTATTTCCCTTGAAAATAGTGATTTTATATTGGTTAATCCACCAATTGAAGAAGTATTTTGAAGTTATACTAAATTTCTTGATAAAAAATTAAAACTATGCCCATGTACCGTGAAAGTGAGTTTAGAATACATTAATAAGAATGTAGATAGTGGTTAGAAATTTTAGAACAACACTAAAGTATAGGTTTCAATATATAGAGCATTTAACGTAAAACTCAATATTTTCGTACGGGTTTATACAAAGATTTTGAGAAAAATTCAAAAAATATGACAATAATTGTTTTAACCATATTTGCATTCTGAACTAACATATGATGATGGTCAAAGAGTTTTGGGACCTTTGTTGTCTCTATTTCTCTTGAAAATCGTGATTTTATAGTGGTTAATCCACCTATTTAGAGAGTATTATGAAGTTTTACTAAATTTCTTTATAAAAATATTAGAATGATGCCGATGTAACATGAAAGAGATTTTAGCATACATTAATAAAAATGTAGAATGTGGTCAGAAATATTAGAACAACACTAAAGTATAGGTTTCAATATATAGAGCATTTAACATAAACTCATTATTTCGTATGGGTTAACACATAGATATTGAGATAAATTCAAAAAATATGACAATAATTTTTTTAAGCATATTTGTATCCTAAACTAACATATGATGATGGTCAAAGAGGTTTGGAATCTTTGTTGTCTCTATTTCTCTTGGAAATAGTGATTTTATAGTGGTTAGTCCACCAATTTAAGGAGTATTACGAAGTTTTACTAAATTTATTGATAAAAAAAATTAGAACTATGCCCATGTACCATGAAAGAGAGATTAGCATACATTAATAAAAATGTAGAATGTGGTTAGAAATTTTAGAACAAACTAAAATATAGGTTTCAATATATAGAGCATTTAACGTAAAACTCAATATTTCCGTATGGATTAACACATAGATTTTGAGAAAAATTCAAAAAATATGACAATAATTTTTTTCAATTATATTTGCATCCAGAACTAACATATGATGATGTTCAAAGGGGTTTGGAACCTTTGTTGTTTTTATTTCTCTTGAAAATAGTGATTTTATAGAAGTTAGTCCACCAATTTAAATAGTATTTTGAAGTTTTACTAAATTTATTGATAAAAAAATTAAAACGATGCCCATGTACCAGGAAATAGAGTTTTGCATCCATTAATAAAAATGTAGATAGTGGTTAGAAATTTTAGAACAACACTAAAGTATAGGTTTCAATATATAGAGATTTTAACGTAAAACTCAATATTTTCGTATGGGTTAGCACATAGATATTGAGATAAATTCAAAAAAAAATGTCAATAATTTTTTTAAGCATATTTGTATCCTGAACTAACATATGATGATGGTCAAAGAGGTATGAACCTTTTGTTGTCTCTATTTCTCTTGAAAATAGGGATTTTATATTGGTTAATCCACCAATTTAAGGAGTATTTTGAAGTTATACTAAATTTATTGATAAAAAAATTAGAACTATGCCCATGTACCGTGAAAGTGAGTTTATAATACATTAATAAAAATGTAGATAGTGGTTAGAAATTTTAGAACAACACTAAAGTATAGGTTTCAATATATAGAGCATTTAACGTAAAACTCAATATTTTCGTACGGGTTTATACAAAGATTTTGAGAAAAATTCAAAAATATGACAATAATTTTTTAACCATATTTGCATTCTGAACTAACATATGATGATGGTCAAAGAGTTTTGGAACCTTTGTTGTCTCCATTTCTCTTGAAAATCGTGGATTTTATAGTGGTTAATCCACCAATTTAAGGAGTATTATGAAGTTTTACTAAATTTCTTCATAAAAATATTAGAATGATGCCCATGTAAAATGAAAGAGGGTTTAGCATACATTAATAAAAATGTAGAATGTGGTTAGAAATTTTAGAACAACACTAAAGTATAGGTTTCAATATATAGAGCATTTAACATAAAACTCAATATTTTAGTATGGGTTAACACATAGATATTGAGATAAATTCAAAAAATATGACAATTCTTTTTTTAAGCATATTTGTATCCTGAACAAACATATGATGATGGTCAAAGAGGTTTAAAATCTTTGTTGTTTCTATTTCTCTTGGAAATAGTGATTTTATAGTGGTTAGTCCACCAATTTAAGGAGTATTACAGTTTTACTAAATTTATTGATAAAAAATTAGAACTATGCCCATGTACCATGAAAGAGAGTTTAGCATACATTACTGAAAATCTGAATGTGGTTAGAAATTTTAGAACAAACTAAAATATAGGTTTCAATATATAGAGCATTTAACGTAAAACTCAATATTCGCATGGGTTAACACATAGATTTTGAGAAAAATTCAAAAATATGACAATAATTTTTTCAATTATATTTGCATCCAGAACTAACATATGATGATGTTCAAAGAGGTTTGGAACCTTTGTTGTTTTTATTTCTCTTGAAAATAGTGATTTTATAGTAGTTAGTCCACCAATTTAAATAGTATTTTGAAGTTTTACTAAATTTATTGATAAAAAAATTAAAACGATGCCAATGTACCAGGAAATAGAGTTTTGCATACATTAATAAAAATGCAGATAGTGGTTAGAAATTTTAGAACAACACTAAAGTATAGGTTTCAATATATAGAGAATTTAACGTAAAACTCACTATTTTCGTATGGGTTAGCATATAGATATTGAGATAAATTCAAAAAAAAAATGTCAATAATTTTTTTAAGCATATTTGTATCCTGAACTAACATATGATGATGGTCAAAGAGGTTTGAAACTTTTTTTGTCTCTATTTCCCTTGAAAATAGTGATTTTATATTGGTTAATCCACCAATTGAAGAAGTATTTTGAAGTTATACTAAATTTCTTGATAAAAAAATTAAAACTATGCCCATGTACCGTGAAAGTGAGTTTAGAATACATTAATAAGAATGTAGATAGTGGTTAGAAATTTTAGAACAACACTAAAGTATAGGTTTCAATATATAGAGCATTTAACGTAAAACTCAATATTTTTAGATGCGGGTTTATACAAAGATTTTGAGAAAAATTCAAAAAATATGACAATAATTGTTTTAACCATATTTGCATTCTGAACTAACATATGATGATGGTCAAAGAGTTTTGGGACCTTTGTTGTCTCTATTTCTCTTGAAAATCGTGATTTTATAGTGGTTAATCCACCTATTTAGAGAGTATTATGAAGTTTTACTAAATTTCTTTATAAAAATATTAGAATGATGCCGATGTAACATGAAAGAGATTTTAGCATACATTAATAAAAATGTAGAATGTGGTCAGAAATATTAGAACAACACTAAAGTATAGGTTTCAATATATAGAGCATTTAACATAAAACTCAATATTTTCGTATGGGTTAACACATAGATATTGAGATAAATTCAAAAAATATGACAATAATTTTTTTAAGCATATTTGTATCCTAAACTAACATATGATGATGGTCAAAGAGGTTTGGAATCTTTGTTGTCTCTATTTCTCTTGGAAATAGTGATTTTATAGTGGTTAGTCCACCAATTTAAGGAGTATTACGAAGTTTTACTAAATTTATTGATAAAAAAAATTAGAACTATGCCCATGTACCATGAAAGAGAGATTAGCATACATTAATAAAAATGTAGAATGTGGTTAGAAATTTTAGAACAAACTAAAATATAGGTTTCAATATATAGAGCATTTAACGTAAAACTCAATATTTCCGTATGGGTTAACACATAGATTTTGAGAAAAATTCAAAAAATATGACAATAACCTTTTCAAGCATATTTGCATCCAGAACAAACTTATGATGATGGTCAAAGAGGTTTGGAACCTTTGTTGTCTCTATTTCTCTTGAAAATAGTGATTTTATAGTAGTTAGTCCACCAATTTAAATAGTATTTTTGAAGTCTTACTAAATTTATTGATAAAAAAATTAAAACGATGCCCATGTTCCAGGAAATAGAGTTTTGCATACATTAATAAAAATGTAGATAGTGGTTAGAAATTTTAGAACAACACTAAAGTATAGGTTTCAATATATAGAGCATTTAACGTAAAACTCAATATTTTCGTATGGGTTAGCACATCGATATTGAGATAAATTAAAAGAAAAATGTCAATAATTTTTTAAGCATATTTGCATCCAGAACAAACTTATGATGATGGTCAAAGAGGTTTGAAACCTTTGTTGTCTCTATTTCTCTTGAAAATAGTGATTTTATAGTAGTTAGTCCACCAATTTAAATAGTATTTTTGAAGTCTTACTAAATTTATTGATAAAAAAATTAAAACGATGCCCATGTTCCAGGAAATAGAGTTTTGCATACATTAATAAAAATGTAGATAGTGGTTAGAAATTTTAGAACAACACTAAAGTATAGGTTTCAATATATAGAGCATTTAACGTAAAACTCAATATTTTCGTATGGGTTAGCACATCGATATTGAGATAAATTAAAAGAAAAATGTCAATAATTTTTTTAAGCATATTTGTATCCTGAACTAACATATCATGATGGTCAAAGAGGTTTGAAACTTTTGTTGTCTCTATTTCCCTTGAAAATAGTGATTTTATATTGGTTAATCCACCAATTTAATAAGTATTTTGAAGTTATACTAAATTTATTGATAAAAAAAATTATAACTATGCCCATGTACCGTGAAAGTGAGTTTAGAATACATTAATAAGAATGTAGATAGTGGTTAGAAATTTTAGAACAACATTAAAGTATATGTTTCAATATATAGAGCATTTAACGTAAAACTCAAAGATTTTGAGAAAAATTCAAAAAATATGACAATAATTTTTTCAAGCATATTTGCATTCTGAACTAACATATGATGATGGTCAAAGAGTTTTGGAACCTTTGTTGTCTCTATTTTTCTTGAAAATCGTGATTTTATAGTGGTTAGTCCACCGATTTAGAGAGTATTATGAAGTTTTACTAAATTTCTTCATAAAAATATTAGAATGATGCCGATGTAACATGAAAGAAAGTTTAGAATACATTAATAAAAATTTAGAATGTGGTTAAAAATTTTAGAACAACACTAAAGTATAGGTTTCAATATATAGAGCATTTAACATAAAACTCAGTATTTTCGTATGGGTTAACACATAGATATTGAGATAAATTCAAAAAATATGACAATAATTTTTGTAAGCATATTTGTATCCTGAACTAACATATGATGATGGTCAAAGAGGTTTGAAATCTTTGTTGTCTCTATTTCTCTTGGAAATATTTATTTTATAGTGGTTAGTCCACCAATTTAAGGAGTATTACGAAGTTTTACTAAATTTATTGATAAAAAAAATTAGAACTATGCCCATGTACCATGAAAGAGAGTTTAGCATACATTACTAAAAATGTAGAATGTGGTTAGAAATTTTAGAACAAACTAAAATATAGGTTTCCATAAATAGAGCATTTAACGTAAAACTCAATATTTTCGTATGGGTTAACACATAGATTTTGAGAAAAATTCAAAAAATATGACAATAATTTTTTCAAGCATATTTACATCCAGAACTAACATATGATGATGTTCAAAGAGGTTTAGAACCTTTGTTGTTTTTATTTCTCTTGAAAATAGTGATTTTATAGTAGTTAGTCCACAAATTTAAATAGTATTTTGAAGTTTTACTAAATTTATTGATAAAAAAATTAAAACGATGCCCATATACCAGGAAATAGAGTTTTGCATATATTAATAAAAATGTAGATAGTGGTTAGAAATTTTAGAACAACACTAAAGTATAGGTTTCAATATATAGAGAATTTAACGTAAAACTCAATATTTTCGTATGGGTTAGCATATAGATATTGAGATAAATTCAAAAAAAAAATGTCAATAATTTTTTTAAGCATATTTGTATCCTGAACTAACATATGATGATGATCAAAGAGGTTTGAAACTTTTGTTGTCTCTATTTCCCTTGAAAATAGTGATTTTATATTGGTTAATCCACCAATTTAAGAAGTATTTTGAAGTTATAATAAATTTATTGATAAAAAAATTAGAACTATGCCCATGTACCGTGAAAGTGAGTTTAGAATAAATTAATAAGAATTTAGATAGTGGTTAGAAATTTTAGAACAACACTAAAGTATAGGTTTCAATATATGGAGCATTTAACGTAAAACTCAATATTTTCGTACGGGTTTATACAAAGATTTTGAGAAAAATTCAAAAATATGACAATAATTTTTTAAGCATATTTGTATCCTGAACTAATATATGATGATGGTCAAAGAGTTTTGGAACCTTTGTTGTCTCCATTTCTCTTGAAAATCGTGATTTTATAGTGGTTAGTCCACCGATTTCGGGAGTATTATGAAGTTTTAATAAATTTCTTCATAAAAATATTAGAATGATGCCCATGTAAAATGAAAGAGGGTTTAGCATATATTAATAAAAATGTAGAATGTGGTTAGAAATTTTAGAACAACACTAAAGTATAGGTTTCAATATATAGTACATTTAACATAAAACTCAGTATTTTCGTATGGGTTAACACATAGATATTGAGATAAATTTAAAAAATATTACAATAATTTTTTTAAGCATATTTGTATCCTGAAAAAACATATAATGACGGTCAAAGAGGTTTGGAATCTTTGTTGTTTCTATTACTCTTGGAAATAGTGATTTTATAGTGGCTAGTCCACCAATATAAGGAGTATTACGAAGTTTTACTAAATTTATTGATAAAAAAAAATTAGAACTATGCCCATGTACCATGAAAGAGAGTTTAGAATACATTACTAAAAATGTAGAATGTGGTTAGAAATTTTAGAACAAACTGAAATATAGGTTTCAATATATAGAGCATTTAACGAAACTCAATATTTTCAGATGGGTTAACACATAGATTTTGAGAAAAATTCAAAAATATGATAATAATTTTTTAAGCATATTTGTATCCTGAACTAATATATGATGATGGTCAAAGAGGTTTGAAACTTTTGTTGTCTCTATTTCCCTTGAAAATAGTGATTTTATATTGGTTAATCCACCAATTTAAGAAGTATTTTGAAGTTATACTAAATTTATTGATAAAAAATTAGAACTATGCCCATGTACCGTGAAAGTGAGTTTAGAATACATTAATCCAAATGTACAATGTGGTTAGAAATTTTAGAACTACACTAAAGTATAGGTTTAAATATATAGAACATTTAACATAAAACTCAAGATTTTCGTATGGGTTAACACATAGATTTTGAGAAAAATTCAAAAATATGACAATAATTTTTTAAGCATATTTGTATCCTGAACTAATATATGATGATGGTCAAAGAGGTTTGAAACTTTTGTTGTCTCTATTTCCCTTGAAAATAGTGATTTTATATTGGTTAATCCACCAATTTAAGGAGTATTTTGAAGTTATACTAAATTTATTGATAAAAAAAATTAGAACTATGCCCATGTACCGTGAAAGTGAGTTTAGAATACATTAATCCAAATGTACAATGTGGTTAGAAATTTTAGAACTACACTAAAGTATAGGTTTAAATATATAGAACATTTAACATAAAACTCAAGATTTTCGTATGGGTTTACACATAGATATTGAGATAAATTCAAAAAATGACAATAATTTTTTATGCATATTTGTATCCTGAACTAACATATTATGATAGTCAAAGAGGTTTGGAACCTTTGTTGTCTCTATTTTCTTGAAAATAGTGATTTTATAGTGGTTAATCCACCAATTTAAGGAGTATTTTGAAGTTTTACTAAATTTATTGATAAAAAAATTAGAACTATGCCCATGTACCATGAAAGTGAGTTTATCATACATTAATAAAAATATAGATAGCGGTTAGAAATTTTAGAACAACACTAAAGTATAGGTTTCAATATAAAGAGCATTTAATGTAAAACTCAATATTTCCATACGGGTTAACACAAAAATTTTGAGAAATATTCAAAAATATGACAATAATTTTTTAAGCATATTTGCATCCTGAACTAACATATGAAGATGGTCAAAGAGGTGTGGAACCTTTGTTGTCTCCATTTCTCTTGAAAATCGTGATTTTATAGTTGTTAGTCCACCGATTTTGGGAAAATTAAGAAGTTTTACTAAATTTATTGATAAAAAAATTAAAACGATGCCCATGTACCATGAAAGAGAGTTTAGCATACATTAATCCAAATGTAGAATATCGTTAGAAATTTTAGAACAACACTAAAGTATATGTTTTAATATATAGAGCATTTAACGTAAAACTCAATATTTTCGTATGAGTTAACACATAGATATTGAGATAAATTCAAAAAAAAATGACAATAATTTTTTAAGCATATTTGTATCCTGAAATAAAATATGATGATGGTCAAAGAGGTTTGGAACCTTTGTTGTCTCTATTTTCTTGAAAATAGTGATTTTATAGTGGTTAATCCACCAATTTGAGGAGTATTTTAAAGTTTTATTAAATTTATTGATAAAAAAATTAGAACTATGCCCATGTACCATGAAAGTAAGTTTAGCATACATTAATAAAAATATAGATAGTGGTTAGAAATTTTAGAACAACACTAAAGTATAGGTTTCAATATAAAGAGCATTTAACGTAAAACTCAATATTTTCATACGGGTTTATACAATGATTTTGAGAAAAATTCAAAAATATGACAATAATTTTTTAACCATATTTGCATTCTGAACTAACATATGATGATGGTCAAAGAGTTTTGGAACCTTTGTTGTCTCTATTTCTCTTGAAAATCGTGGATTTTATAGTGGTTAGTCCACCGATTTAGGAGTATTATGAAGTTTTACTAAATTTCTTCATAAAAATATTAGAATGATGCCATGTAACATGAAAGAGAGTTTAGCATACATTAATAAAAATATAGAATGTGGTTAGAAATTTTAGAACAACACTAAAGTATAGGTTTCAATATATAGAGCATTTAACATAAAACTCAATATTTTCGTATGGGTTAACACATAGATATTGAGATAAATTTAAAAATATTACAATAATTTTTTAAGCATATTTGTATCCTGAACTAACATATGATGATGGTCAAAGAGGTTTGGAACCTTTGTTGTTTTATTTCTCTTGAAAATAGTGATTTTATAGTGGTTAGTCCACCAATTTAAGGAGTATTTTGAAGTTTTACTAAATTTATTGATAAAAAAATTAGAACTATGCCCATGTACCATGAAAGAGAGTTTAGAATACATTACTAAAAATGTAGAATGTGGTTAGAAATTTTAGAACAAACTGAAATATAGGTTTCAATATATAGAGCATTTAACGAAAACTCAATATTTTCAGATGGGTTAACACATAGATTTTGAGAAAAATTCAAAAATATGATAATAATTTTTTAAGCATATTTGTATCCTGAACTAATATATGATGATGGTCAAAGAGGTTTGAAACTTTTGTTGTCTCTATTTCCTTGAAAATAGTGATTTTATATTGGTTAATCCACCAATTTAAGGAGTATTTTGAAGTTATACTAAATTTATTGATAAAAAAAATTAGAACTATGCCCATGTACCGTGAAAGTGAGTTTAGAATACATTAATCCAAATGTACAATGTGGTTAGAAATTTTAGAACTACACTAAAGTATAGGTTTAAATATATAGAACATTTAACATAAAACTCAGTATTTTCGTATGGGTTTACACATAGATATTGAGATAAATTCAAAAAAATGACAATAATTTTTTTATGCATATTTGTATCCTGAACTAACATATTATGATAGTCAAAGAGGTTTGGAACCTTTGTTGTCTCTATTTTTCTTGAAAATAGTGATTTTATAGTGGTTAATCCACCAATTTAAGGAGTATTTTGAAGTTTTACTAAATTTATTGATAAAAAAAATTAGAAATATGCCCACGTACCATGAAAGTGAGTTTATCATACATTAATAAAAATATAGATAGCGGTTAGAAATTTTAGAACAACACTAAAGTATAGGTTTCAATATAAAGAGCATTTAATGTAAAACTCAATATTTCCATACGGGTTAACACAAAAATTTTGAGAAATATTCAAAAATATGACAATAATTTTTTAAGCATATTTGCATCCTGAACTAACATATGAAGATGGTCAAAGAGGTGTGGAACCTTTGTTGTCTCCATTTCTCTTGAAAATCGTGATTTTATAGTTGTTAGTCCACCGATTTTGGGAAAATTAAGAAGTTTTACTAAATTTATTCATAAAAATATTAGAACGATCCTCGTGTACCATGAAAGAGAGTTTAGCATACATTAATCCAAATGTAGAATATCGTTAGAAAT
Organism: Brassica carinata; assembly: GCA_016771965.1. Taxonomy (NCBI): domain Eukaryota; kingdom Viridiplantae; phylum Streptophyta; class Magnoliopsida; order Brassicales; family Brassicaceae; genus Brassica; species Brassica carinata. The sequence goes on along the minus strand of JAAMPC010001585.1, from coordinate 54,705 downwards.
TTTAGAACAACACTAAAGTATAGGTTTCAATATAAAGAGCATTTAATGTAAAACTCAATATTTTAGGTATGGGTTAACACATAGATATTGAGATAAATTCAAAAAATGACAATAATTTTTTAAGCATATTTGTATCCTGAAATAAAATATGATGATGGTCAAGAGGTTTGGAATCTTTGTTGTTTCTATTTCTCTTGAAAATAGTGATTTTATAGTGGTTAATCCACCAATTTGAGGAGTATTTTAAAGTTTTATTAAATTTATTGATAAAAAAATTAGAACTATGCCCATGTACCATGAAAGTAAGTTTAGCATACATTAATAAAAATATAGATAGTGGTTAGAAATTTTAGAACAACACTAAAGTATAGGTTTCAATATAAAGAGCATTTAACGTAAAACTCAATATTTTCATACGGGTTTATACAATGATTTTGAGAAAAATTCAAAAAATATGACAATAATTTTTTTAACCATATTTGCATTCTGAACTAACATATGATGATGGTCAAAGAGTTTTGGAACCTTTGTTGTCTCTATTTCTCTTGAAAATCGTGATTTTATAGTGGTTAGTCCACCGATTTAGGGAGTATTATGAAGTTTTACTAAATTTCTTCATAAAAATATTAGAATGATGCCGATGTAACATGAAAGAGAGTTTAGCATACATTAATAAAAATATAGAATGTGGTTAGAAATTTTAGAACAACACTAAAGTATAGGTTTCAATATATAGAGCATTTAACATAAAACTCATTATTTCGTATGGGTTAACACATAGATATTGAGATAAATTTAAAAAAATATGACAATAATTTTTTTAAGCATATTTGTATCCAGAACTAACATATGATGATGGTCAAAGAGGTTTGGAATCTTTGTTGTCTCTATTTCTCTTGGAAATAGTGATTTTATTGTGGTTAGTCCACCAATTTAAGGAGTATTACGAAGTTTTACTAAATTTATTGATAAAAAAAATTAGAACTATGCCCATGTACCATGAAAGAGAGTTTAGCATACATTAATAAAAATGTAGAATGTGGTTAGAAATTTTAGAACAAACTAAAATATAGGTTTCAATATAAAGAGCATTTAACGTAAAACTCAATATTTCCGTATGGGTTAACACATAGATTTTGAGAAAAATTCAAAAAATATGACAATAATTTTTTCAAGCATATTTGCATCCAGAACTAACATATGATGATGTTCAAAGAGGTTTGGAACATTTGTTGTTTCTATTTCTCTTGAAAATAGTGATTTTATATTAGTTAGTCCACCAATTTAAATAGTATTTTGAAGTTTTACTAAATTTATTGATAAAAAAATTAAAACGATGCCCATGTACCATGAAATAAAGTTTAGCATGCATTAATAAAAATGTAGATAGTGGTTAGAAATTTTAGAACAACACTAAAGTATAGGTTTCAATATATAGAGCATTTAACGTAAAACTCAATATTTTCGTAAGGGTTAGCACATAGATATTGAGATATATTCAAAAAAAATGACAATAAATTTTGTAAGAATATTTGTATCTTGAACTAACATATGATGATGGTCAAAGAGGTTTGAAACCTTTGTTGTCTCTATTTACCTTGAAAATAGGGATTTTATAGTGGTTAATACATCAATTTAAGGAGTATTCTGAAGTTATACTAAATTTATTGATAAAAAAATAAGAAATATCCCATGGTAAAAGTGAGGTTAGAATACATTAATAAAAATGTAGATAGTGGTTAGAAATTTTAGAACAACACTAAAGTATAGGTTTCAATATATAGAGCATTTAACGTAAAACTCAATATTTTCGTACGGGTTAATACAAAGATTTTGAGAAAAATTCAAAAAATATGACAATAATTTTTTTAACCAAACTAACATATGATGATGGTCAAAGAGTTTTAGAACCTTTGTTGTTTCCATTTCTCTTGAAAATCGTGATTTTATAGTGGTTAGTCCACCGATTTATGGAGTATTATGAAGTTTTACTAAATTTCTTCATAAAAATATTAGAATGATGCCCATGTAACATGAAAGAGAGTTTAGCATACATTAATTAAAATGTAGAATGTGGTTAGAAATTTTAGAACAACACTAAAGTATAGGTTTCAATATATGGAGCATTTAACATAAAACTCAGTATTTTCGTATGGGTTAACAGATAGAGATTGAGATAAATTCAAAAAATATGATAATAATTTTTTTAAGCATATTTGTATCCTGAACTAACATATGATGATGGTCAAAGAGGTTTGGAATCTTTGTTGTCTCTATTTCTCTTGAAAATTGTGATTTTATAGTGGTTAGTCCACCAATTTAAGGAGTATTACGAAGTTTTACTAAATTTATTGATAAAAAAAATTAGAACTATGCCCATGTACCATGAAAGAGAGTTTAGCATACATTAAAAAAATGTAGAATGTGGTTAGAAATTTTAGAACAAACTAAAATATAGGTTTCAATATATAGAGCATTTAACGTAAAACTCAATATTTCCGTACGGGTTAACACATAGATTTTGAAAAAAAATATGACAATAATTTTTTCAAACATATTTGCATTCTGAACTAACATATGATGATGGTCAAAGAGTTTTGGAACCTTTGTTGTCTCTATTTTTCTTGAAAATCGTGATCTTATAGTGGTTAGTCCACCGATTTAAGGAGTATTATGAAGTTTTACTAAATTTCTTCATAAAAATATTAGAATGATGCCGATGTAACATGAAAGAGAGTTTAACATACATTAATAAAAATGTAGAATGTGGTTAGAAATTTTAGAACAACACTAAAGTATAGGTTTCAATATATAGAGCATTTAACATAAAACTCATTATTTTCGTAGGGTTAACACATAGATATTGAGATAAATTCAAAAATATTAAAATAATTTTTTTAAGCATATTTGTATCCTGAACTAACATATGATGATGGTCAAAGAGGTTTGGAATCTTTGTTGTCTCTATTTCTCTTGAAAATTGTGATTTTATAGTGGTTAGTCCACCAATTTAAGGAGTATTACGAAGTTTTACTAAATTTATTGATAAAAAAAATTAGAACTATGCCCATGTACCATGAAAGAGAGTTTAGCATACATTAATAAAAATGTAAAATGTGGTTAGAAATTTTAGAACAAACTAAAATATAGGTTTCAATATATAGAGCATTTAACGTAAAACTCAATATTTTCAGTATGGGTTAGCATATAGATATTGAGATAAATTAAAAAAAATGTCAATAATTTTTTAAGTATATTTGTATCCTGAACTAACATATGATGATGGTCAAAGAGGTTTGAAACCTTTTTTGTCTCTATTTCCCTTGAAAATAGTGATTTTATAGTGGTTAATCCACCAATTTAAGGAGTATTTTGAAGTTATACTAAATTTATTGATAAAAAATTAGAACTATGCCCATGTATCATGAAAGTGAGTTTAGAATACATTAATAAAAATTTAGATAGTGGTTAGAAATTTTAGAACAACACTAAAGTATATGTTTCAATATATAGAGCATTTAACGTAAAAGTCAATATTTTCGATGCGGGTTTATACAAAGATTTTGAGAAAAATTCAAAAATATGACAATAATTATTTTAACCATATTTGCACTCTGAACTAACATATGATGATGGTCAAAGAGATTTGGAATCTTTGTTGTCTCTATTTCTCTTGAAAATAGTGATTTTATAGTGGTTAGTCCACCAATTTAAGGAGTATTATGAAATTTTATAGGTTTCTATAAATAGAGCATTTAACATAAAACTCATTATTTTCGTAGGGTTAACACATAGATTTTGAGAAAAATTCAAAAATATGACAATAATTATTTTAACCATATTTGCATTCTGAACTAACATATGAAGATGGTCAAAGAGGTGTGGAACCTTTGTTGTCTTCATTTCTCTTGAAAATCGTGTTTTATAGTGGTTAGTCCACCTATTTAAGGAATATTATGAAGTTTTACTAAATGTTTTGATAAAAATAATTAGAATGATACTCATATACCATGAAAGAGAGTTTAGCATACATTAATCCAAATGTAGAATGTGGTTAGAAATTTTAGAATAACACTAAAGTATAAGTTTTATATATAGAGCATTTAACGTAAAACTCAATATTTTTGTAAGGGTTAACACATAGATTTTGAGAAAAATTCAAAAATATGAAAATGATTTTTAAGCATATTTGATGATGGTCAAAGAGGTTTGGAACCTTTCTTGTCTCAATTTCTCTTGAAAATAGTGATTTTATAGTGGTTAGTCAACCATGGAGTATTATGAAGTTTTACTAAATTTATTGATAAAAAATTAAAACGATGCCCATGTACCATGAAAGAGAGTTTATCATACATTAATAAAAATGTAGAATGTGGTTAAAAATTTTAGAACAACACTAAAGTATATGTTTCATTATATAGAGCATTTAACGTAAAACTCAATATTTTCGTATGGGTTAACACATAGATTTTGAGAAAAATTCAAAAATATGACAATAATTTTTTAAGCATACTTGCATCCTGAAATAACATATGAAGATGGTCAAAGATATTTGGAACCTTTGTTGTCTCTATTTCTCTTGAAAATCGTGATTTTATAGTGGTTAGTCCACCGATTTATGGAGTATTATGAAGTTTTACTAAATTTATTGATAAAAAATTAAAACGATGCCCATGTACCATGAAAGAGAGTTTATCATACATTAATCCAAATGTAGAATGTGGTTAGAAATTTTAGAATAACACTAAAGTATAGGTTTCTATAAATAGAGCATTTAACGTAAAACTCAATATTTTCGTATGGGTTAACACATAGATTTTGAGAAAAATTCAAAAATATGACAATAATTTTTTAAGCATATTTGTATCCTGAACTAACATATGAAGATGGTCAAAGAGGTGTGGAACCTTTGTTGTCTTCATTTCTCTTGAAAATCGTGTTTTATAGTGGTTAGTCCACCTATTTAAGGAATATTATGAAGTTTTACTAAATGTTTTGATAAAAATAATTAGAATGATACTCATATACCATGAAAGAGAGTTTAGCATACATTAATCCAAATGTAGAATGTGGTTAGAAATTTTAGAATAACACTAAAGTATAAGTTTTTATATATAGAGCATTTAACGTAAAACTCAATATTTTTGTAAGGGTTAACACATAGATTTTGAGAAAAATTCAAAAATATGAAAATGATTTTTAAGCATATTTGATGATGGTCAAAGAGGTTTGGAACCTTTCTTGTCTCAATTTCTCTTGAAAATAGTGATTTTATAGTGGTTAGTCAACCATGGAGTATTATGAAGTTTTACTAAATTTATTGATAAATAAAATTAGAACGATGCCCATGTACCATGAAAGAGAGTTTATCATACATTAATAAAAATGTAGAATGTGGTTAAAAATTTTAGAACAACACTAAAGTATATGTTTCATTATATAGAGCATTTAGCGTAAAACTCAATATTTTCGTATGGGTTAACACATAGATTTTGAGAAAAATTCAAAAATATGACAATAATTTTTTAAGCATACTTGCATCCTGAAATAACATATGAAGATGGTCAAAGATATTTGGAACCTTTGTTGTCTCTATTTCTCTTGAAAATCGTGATTTTATAGTGGTTAGTCCACCGATTTATAGAGTATTATGAAGTTTTACTAGATTTATTGATGAAAAATTAGAACGATGTCCATGTACCATGAAAGAGAGTTTATCATACATTAATCCAAATGTAGAATTTGGTTAGAAGTTTTAGATTAACACTAAAGTATAGGTTTCAATATATAGAGCATTTAACGTAAAACTCAATATTTTTGTATGGGTTAACACATAAATTTTGAGAAAAATTAAAAATAATGATATTTGCATCATGAACTAACATATGAAGATGGTCAAAGAGGTTTGGAACCTTTGTTGTCTCTATTTCTCTTGAAAGGTTTCTCCGGGTTTATTAGCAAGGAATGTGACGTGGTGATGTGGCTTCACGAGAAGCTTTTATTTAGTAAAACGCTTAGGTGTCACGTAGAGAACGCTTTCACCAAAACTGTGAATTTAATGTATTTACACTAACATTCCTTTAAAAGAACTTCATACTATCTATAATTTTCTCGACGAACACTTTTACGTGATAAACCTTCAGCTTCATGTTCGATTAGTTGATTTATCAATCCTCTCAATATAATCATAGCATCAATAAAGATTCCTTATTCCTCTATACGTTTATGTTAAAACGGTAACCCATCTGATCTATCGCCATTAAGTCGACAAATATGTAGAGCGACAAAGCGATGAAACTTTAGTACGATGCCAAGTGTTAATGAAAGAACCTTTTTCTCCATACCTGCTTTTATGAATTTAGCATAGCACTCACGTTCTTGAGAACCGCCTCTCATTGTCGTACTCGGTTTTGTTATTGCCCGATGAGGTGATCTCTGTTTCGAGGAGACTGAATCACTGTAAATCGTCTCGGTTTAGTGTATTAGTCTTCTCGAGCAAGCAATATAAGCATCGCGAGTGTCACCACCTTCGCCATGAGAGCTCTGCATTAGGCGACCTTGAAGATAAGAAGAAACTTCCAGAACGAACCACCAGCAAGTCTCACGTGTTGGTGCATCTGGAACAACCTTTACAATTTAGAGGCCAAATAACCTTCAATTTCTTTTATTATGCAACTATGTTTTCTGAATTTAAAGGAGTTATACTTTTTTATTTCACACAGTTATTGTTTTGCTTATAATATGTTACTAGGATAAGACCCGCGCCTTACGCGGAAATAAGTTATTATTTTTATTATATTTTGAAGAATGAAACAATAGTTTGGCTTCATTTGGATTAGGGGTGTTCAATCCAGATATCGGGTTGGTTTCGATTCGGTTCGGTTTTTTTCGGTATTTTGGTTAGTAAAATATAACTACTATTCTAAATCCATATTTACTTTGACTTTAGTCTTTCACATACTTTTGAAAGATTTCAACTGGACAACTAAATTGATCAGCCAATCTTGTTGCTTTAAATCATTAGTATATATAAATATATATATATATATTATTTAGTTTGAATATTTATTAAATAAAAATTCATATGCGTTATATTTTATGATCATTTGTAACTTATTATAACAAAAAATAATCTATTGATCACAAAATTTTCAGAGTGAGAATCTTCAAATTTCTAATAATATTTTGAAGTTTTACTAAATTTCTTCATAAAAATATTAGAATGATGCCCATGTAACATGAAAGAAAGTTTAGAATACATTAATAAAAATGTAGAATGTGGTTAGAAATTTTAGAACTACACTAAAGTATATGTTTTAATATATAGAGCATTTAACGTAAAACTCAATATTTTCGTATGGGTTAACACATAGATATTGAGATAAATTCAAAAATATGATAATAATTTTTTAAGCATATTTGTATCCTGAACTAACATATCATGATGGTCAAAGAGGTTTGAAACTTTTGTTGTCTCTATTTCTCTTGGAAATAGTGATTTTATAGTGGTTAGTCCACCAATTTAAATAGTATTTTGAAGTTTTACTAAATTTATTGATAAAAAATTAGAACTATGCCCATGTACCGTGAAAGTGAGTTTAGAATACATTAATAAAAATGTAGATAGTGGTTAGAAATTTTAGAACAACACTAAAGTATATGTTTTAATATATAGAGCATTTAGCGTAAAACTCAATATTTTCGTATGGGTTAGCATATAGATATTGAGATAAATTCAAAAAATGACAATAATTTTTTAACCATATTTGCATTCTGAACTAACATATGATGATGTTCAAAGAGGTTTGGAACCTTTGTTGTCTCCATTTCTCTTGAAAATCGTGATTTTATAGTAGTTAGTCCACCAATTTAAATAGTATTTTGAAGTTTTACTAAATTTCTTCATAAAAATATTAGAATGATGCCGATGTAACATGAAAGAAAGTTTAGAATACATTAATAAGAATGTAGATAGTGGTTAGAAATTTTAGAACAACACTAAAGTATATGTTTTAATATATAGAGCATTTAGCGTAAAACTCAATATTTTCGTATGGGTTAACACATAGATTTTGAGAAAAATTCAAAAATATGACAATAACCTTTTCAAGCATATTTGCATTCTGAACTAACATATCATGATGGTCAAAGAGGTGTGGAACCTTTGTTGTCTCCATTTCTCTTGAAAATCGTGATTTTATAGTAGTTAGTCCACCAATTTAAGGAGTATTATGAAGTTTTACTAAATTTCTTCATAAAAATATTAGAATGATGCCGATGTAACATGAAAGAAAGTTTAGAATACATTAATAAGAATGTAGATAGTGGTTAGAAATTTTAGAACAACACTAAAGTATAGGTTTCAATATATAGAGCATTTAACGTAAAACTCAATATTTTCGTATGGGTTAACACATAGATTTTGAGAAAAATTCAAAAATATGACAATAATTTTTTAAGCATATTTGTATCCTAAACTAACATATGATGATGTTCAAAGAGGTTTGAAACTTTTGTTGTCTCTATTTCCCTTGAAAATAGTGATTTTATAGTGGTTAATCCACCAATTTAAGGAGTATTTTGAAGTTATACTAAATTTATTCATAAAAATATTAGAATGATGCCGATGTAACATGAAAGAGAGTTTAGCATACATTAATAAAAATGTAGATAGTGGTTAGAAATTTTAGAACAAACTAAAATATAGGTTTCAATATATAGAGCATTTAGCGTAAAACTCAATATTTTCGTATGGGTTAACACATAGATTTTGAGAAAAATTCAAAAATATGACAATAATTTTTTAAGCATATTTGTATCCTAAACTAACATATGATGATGGTCAAAGAGGTTTGAAACTTTTGTTGTCTCTATTTTTCTTGAAAATCGTGATTTTATAGTGGTTAGTCCACCAATTTAATAAGTATTTTGAAGTTTTACTAAATTTCTTCATAAAAATATTAGAACAACACTAAAGTATATGTTTCAATATATAGAGCATTTAGCGTAAAACTCAATATTTTCGTATGGGTTAACACATAGATTTTGAGAAAAATTCAAAAATATGACAATAATTTTTTAAGCATATTTGTATCCTGAACTAACATATTATGATAGTCAAAGAGGTTTGAAATCTTTGTTGTCTCTATTTCCCTTGAAAATAGTGATTTTATAGTGGTTAATCCACCAATTTAATAAGTATTTTGAAGTTTTACTAAATTTCTTCATAAAAATATTAGAATGATGCCCATGTACCATGAAAGAGAGTTTAGCATACATTACTAAAAATGTAGAATGTGGTTAGAAATTTTAGAACTACACTAAAGTATATGTTTCAATATATAGAGCATTTAACGTAAAACTCAATATTTTCGTATGGGTTAACACATAGATTTTGAGAAAAATTCAAAAATATGATAATAATTTTTTAAGCATATTTGTATCCTGAACTAACATATGATGATGTTCAAAGAGGTTTAGAACCTTTGTTGTCTCTATTTCTCTTGAAAATAGTGATTTTATAGTGGTTAATCCACCAATTTAATAAGTATTTTGAAGTTTTACTAAATTTCTTCATAAAAATATTAGAATGATGCCCATGTAACATGAAAGAAAGTTTAGAATACATTAATAAAAATTTAGAATGTGGTTAGAAATTTTAGAACAACACTAAAGTATATGTTTCAATATATAGAGAATTTAACGTAAAACTCAATATTTTCGTATGGGTTAGCACATAGATATTGAGATAAATTCAAAAATATGATAATAATTTTTTAAGCATATTTGTATCCTGAACTAACATATGATGATGATCAAAGAGGTTTGGAATCTTTGTTGTTTCTATTTCTCTTGAAAATCGTGATTTTATAGTGGTTAATCCACCAATTTAAATAGTATTTTGAAGTTTTACTAAATTTATTGATAAAAAATTAGAACTATGCCCATGTACCGTGAAAGTGAGTTTAGAATACATTAATAAAAATGTAGATAGTGGTTAGAAATTTTAGAACAACACTAAAGTATATGTTTCAATATATAGAGCATTTAACGAAAACTCAATATTTTCGTATGGGTTAGCATATAGATATTGAGATAAATTCAAAAAATGACAATAATTTTTTAACCATATTTGCATTCTGAACTAACATATGATGATGGTCAAAGAGGTTTAGAACCTTTGTTGTTTTATTTCTCTTGAAAATAGTGATTTTATATTGGTTAATCCACCAATTTAAGGAGTATTATGAAGTTTTACTAAATTTATTGATAAAAAATTAGAACTATGCCCATGTACCATGAAAGAGAGTTTAGCATACATTACTAAAAATGTAGAATGTGGTTAGAAATTTTAGAACAAACTGAAATATAGGTTTCAATATATAGAGCATTTAACGTAAAACTCAATATTTTCGTATGGGTTAACACATAGATTTTGAGAAAAATTCAAAAATATGATAATAATTTTTTAAGCATATTTGTATCCTGAACTAATATATGATGATGGTCAAAGAGGTTTGAAACTTTTGTTGTCTCTATTTCCCTTGAAAATAGTGATTTTATATTGGTTAATCCACCAATTTAAGGAGTATTTTGAAGTTATACTAAATTTATTGATAAAAAATTAGAACTATGCCCATGTACCGTGAAAGTGAGTTTAGAATACATTAATCCAAATGTACAATGTGGTTAGAAATTTTAGAACTACACTAAAGTATAGGTTTCAATATATAGAGCATTTAACGTAAAACTCAATATTTTTGTATGGGTTAACACATAGATATTGAGATAAATTCAAAAATATGACAATAATTTTTGTAAGCATATTTGTATCCTGAACTAACATATGATGATGGTCAAAGAGGTTTGAAATCTTTGTTGTCTCTATTTCTCTTGGAAATATTTATTTTATAGTGGTTAGTCCACCAATTTAAGGAGTATTATGAAGTTTTACTAAATTTATTGATAAAAAATTAGAACTATGCCCATGTACCATGAAAGAGAGTTTAGCATACATTACTAAAAATGTAGAATGTGGTTAGAAATTTTAGAACAAACTAAAATATAGGTTTCCATAAATAGAGCATTTAACGTAAAACTCAATATTTTAGTATGGGTTAACACATAGATTTTGAGAAAAATTCAAAAATATGACAATAATTTTTCAAGCATATTTACATCCAGAACTAACATATGATGATGTTCAAAGAGGTTTAGAACCTTTGTTGTTTTATTTCTCTTGAAAATAGTGATTTTATAGTAGTTAGTCCACAAATTTAAATAGTATTTTGAAGTTTTACTAAATTTATTGATAAAAAATTAAAACGATGCCCATATACCAGGAAATAGAGTTTTGCATATATTAATAAAAATGTAGAATGTGGTTAGAAATTTTAGAACAACACTAAAGTATAGGTTTCAATATATAGAGCATTTAGCGTAAAACTCAATATTTTAGTATGGGTTAGCATATAGATATTGAGATAAATTCAAAAAATGACAATAATTTTTTAAGAATATTTGTATCCTGAACTAACATATGATGATGGTCAAAGAGGTTTGGAACCTTTGTTGTCTCTATTTCTCTTGAAAATAGTGATTTTATAGTGGTTAATCCACCAATTTAAGGAGTATTTTGAAGTTTTACTAAATTTATTGATAAAAAATTAGAAATATGCCCATGTACCATGAAAGTGAGTTTATCATACATTAATAAAAATTTAGATAGTGGTTAGAAATTTTAGAACAACACTAAAGTATAGGTTTCAATATAAAGAGCATTTAATGTAAAACTCAATATTTTCGTATGGGTTAACACAAAAATTTTGAGAAATATTCAAAAATATGACAATAATTTTTTAACCATATTTGCATTCTGAACTAACATATGAAGATGGTCAAAGAGGTGTGGAACCTTTGTTGTCTCCATTTCTCTTGAAAATCGTGATTTTATAGTTGTTAGTCCACCGATTTTGGGAAAATTAAGAAGTTTTACTAAATTTATTCATAAAAATATTAGAACGATCCTCGTGTACCATGAAAGAGAGTTTAGCATACATTAATCCAAATGTAGAATGTGGTTAGAAATTTTAGAACAACACTAAAGTATATGTTTTAATATATAGAGCATTTAACGAAAACTCAATATTTTCGTATGAGTTAACACATAGATATTGAGATAAATTCAAAAAATGACAATAATTTTTTAAGCATATTTGTATCCTGAAATAAAATATGATGATGGTCGAAGAGGTTTGGAACCTTTGTTGTCTCTATTTCTCTTGAAAATAGTGATTTTATAGTGGTTAATCCACCAATTTGAGGAGTATTTTAAAGTTTTATTAAATTTATTGATAAAAAAATTAGAACTATGCCCATGTACCATGAAAGTAAGTTTAGCATACATTAATAAAAATATAGATAGTGGTTAGAAATTTTAGAACAACACTAAAGTATAGGTTTCAATATATAGAGCATTTAACGAAAACTCAATATTTTCATACGGGTTTATACAATGATTTTGAGAAAAATTCAAAAATATGACAATAATTTTTTAACCATATTTGCATTCTGAACTAACATATGATGATGGTCAAAGAGTTTTGGAACCTTTGTTGTCTCTATTTCTCTTGAAAATCGTGATTTTATAGTGGTTAGTCCACCGATTTAGGGAGTATTATGAAGTTTTACTAAATTTCTTCATAAAAATATTAGAATGATGCCGATGTAACATGAAAGAGAGTTTAGCATACATTAATAAAAATATAGAATGTGGTTAGAAATTTTAGAACAACACTAAAGTATAGGTTTCAATATATAGAGCATTTAACATAAAACTCATTATTTCGTATGGGTTAACACATAGATATTGAGATAAATTCAAAAAATATGACAATAATTTTTTTAAGCATATTTGTATCCTGAACTAACATATGATGATGGTCAAAGAGGTTTGGAATCTTTGTTGTCTCTATTTCTCTTGGAAATAGTGATTTTATTGTGGTTAGTCCACCAATTTAAGGAGTATTACGAAGTTTTACTAAATTTATTGATAAAAAAAATTAGAACTATGCCCATGTACCATGAAAGAGAGTTTAGCATACATTAATAAAAATGTAGAATGTGGTTAGAAATTTTAGAACAAACTAAAATATAGGTTTCAATATAAAGAGCATTAAACGTAAAACTCAATATTTCCGTATGGGTTAACACATAGATTTTGAGAAAAATTCAAAAAATATGACAATAATTTTTTCAAGCATATTTGCATCCAGAACTAACATATGATGATGTTCAAAGAGGTTTGGAACCTTTGTTGTTTCTATTTCTCTTGAAAATAGTGATTTTATAGTAGTTAGTCCACCAATTTAAATAGTATTTTGAAGTTTTACTAAATTTATTGATAAAAAAATTAAAACGATGCCCATGTACCATGAAATAAAGTTTAGCATGCATTAATAAAAATGTAGATAGTGGTTAGAAATTTTAGAACAACACTAAAGTATAGGTTTCAATATATAGAGCATTTAACGAAAACTCAATATTTTCGTATGGGTTAGCACATAGATATTGAGATAAATTCAAAAAATGACAATAAATTTTGTAAGAATATTTGTATCTTGAACTAACATATGATGATGGTCAAAGAGGTTTGGAACCTTTGTTGTCTCTATTTCCCTTGAAAATAGGGATTTTATAGTGGTTAATCCACCAATTTAAGGAGTATTTTGAAGTTATACTAAATTTATTGATAAAAAAATTAGAACTATGCCCATGTACCGTGAAAGTGAGGTTAGAATACATTAATAAAAATGTAGATAGTGGTTAGAAATTTTAGAACAACACTAAAGTATAGGTTTCAATATATAGAGCATTTAACGTAAAACTCAATATTTTCGTACGGGTTAATACAAAGATTTTGAGAAAAATTCAAAAAATATGACAATAATTTTTTTTAACCAAACTAACATATGATGATGGTCAAAGAGTTTTAGAACCTTTGTTGTTTCCATTTCTCTTGAAAATAGTGATTTTATTGTGGTTAGTCCACCGATTTATGGAGTATTATGAAGTTTTACTAAATTTCTTCATAAAAATATTAGAATGATGCCCATGTAACATGAAAGAGAGTTTAGCATACATTAATTAAAATGTAGAATGTGGTTAGAAATTTTAGAACAACACTAAAGTATAGGTTTCAATATATAGAGCATTTAACATAAAACTCAGTATTTTCGTATGGGTTAACAGATAGAGATTGAGATAAATTCAAAAAATATGATAATAATTTTTTAAGCATATTTGTATCCTGAACTAATATATGATGATGGTCAAAGAGGTTTGAAACTTTTGTTGTCTCTATTTTTCTTGAAAATAGTGATTTTATATTGGTTAATCCACCAATTTAAGGAGTATTTTGAAGTTATACTAAATTTATTGATAAAAAATTAGAACTATGCCCATGTACCGTGAAAGTGAGTTTAGAATACATTAATCCAAATGTACAATGTGGTTAGAAATTTTAGAACTACACTAAAGTATAGGTTTAAATATATAGAACATTTAACATAAAACTCAATATTTTCGTATGGGTTAACACATAGATATTGAGATAAATTCAAAAAATGACAATAATTTTTTATGCATATTTGTATCCTGAACTAACATATTATGATAGTCAAAGAGGTTTGGAACCTTTGTTGTCTCTATTTTTCTTGAAAATAGTGATTTTATAGTGGTTAATCCACCAATTTAAGGAGTATTTTGAAGTTTTACTAAATTTATTGATAAAAAATTAGAACTATGCCCATGTACCATGAAAGTGAGTTTATCATACATTAATAAAAATATAGATAGTGGTTAGAAATTTTAGAACAACACTAAAGTATAGGTTTCAATATAAAGAGCATTTAATGTAAAACTCAATATTTTCAGTATGGGTTAACACAAAAATTTTGAGAAATATTCAAAAATATGACAATAAATTTTGTAAGAATATTTGTATCTTGAACTAACATATGAAGATGGTCAAAGAGGTGTGGAACCTTTGTTGTCTCCATTTCTCTTGAAAATCGTGATTTTATAGTTGTTAGTCCACCAATTTAAGGAGTATTATGAAGTTTTACTAAATTTATTGATAAAAAATTAGAACTATGCCCATGTACCATGAAAGAGAGTTTAGCATACATTACTAAAAATGTAGAATGTGGTTAGAAATTTTAGAACAAACTAAAATATAGGTTTCAATATATAGAGCATTTAACGTAAAACTCAATATTTTCAGTATGGGTTAACACATAGATTTTGATAAAAATTCAAAAAATATGACAATAATTTTTTCAAGCATATTTGCATCCAGAACTAACATATGATGATGTTCAAAGAGATTTAGAACCTTTGTTGTTAGAAATTTTAGAACAAAATATGATGATGTTCAAAGAGATTTAGAACCTTTGTTGATGATGTTCAAAGAGATTTAGAACCTTTTGTTGATGATGTTCAAAGAAATTTTAGAACATATGATGATGTTCAAAGAGATTTAGAACCTTTGTTGTTAGAAATTTTAGAAATTAAAAAAATGTAGAATGTGGTTAGAAATTTTAGAACAAACTAAAATATAGGTTTCAATATATAGAGCATTTAACGTAAAACTCAATATTTCCGTACGGGTTAACACATAGATTTTGAAAAAAAATATGACAATAATTTTTTAAGCATATTTGTATCCTGAACTAACATATGATGATGGTCAAAGAGGTTTGGAATCTTTGTTGTCTCTATTTCTCTTGAAAATTGTGATTTTATAGTGGTTAGTCCACCAATTTAAGGAGTATTACAGTTTTACTAAATTTATTGATAAAAAATTAGAACTATGCCCATGTACCATGAAAGAGAGTTTAGCATACATTAATAAAAATGTAGAATGTGGTTAGAAATTTTAGAACAAACTAAAATATAGGTTTCAATATATAGAGCATTTAACGTAAAACTCAATATTTCCGTACGGGTTAACACATAGATTTTGAAAAAAAATATGACAATAATTTTTTCAAACATATTTGCATTCTGAACTAACATATGATGATGGTCAAAGAGTTTTGGAACCTTTGTTGTCTCTATTTTTCTTGAAAATCGTGATCTTATAGTGGTTAGTCCACCGATTTAAGGAGTATTATGAAGTTTTACTAAATTTCTTCATAAAAATATTAGAATGATGCCGATGTAACATGAAAGAGAGTTTAACATACATTAATAAAAATGTAGAATGTGGTTAGAAATTTTAGAACAACACTAAAGTATAGGTTTCAATATATCGAGCATTTAACATAAAACTCATTATTTTCGTAAGGGTTAACACATAGATATTGAGATAAATTCAAAAAATATTAAAATAATTTTTTTAAGCATATTTGTATCCTGAACTAACATATGATGATGGTCAAAGAGGTTTGGAATCTTTGTTGTCTCTATTTCTCTTGAAAATTGTGATTTTATAGTGGTTAGTCCACCAATTTAAGGAGTATTACGAAGTTTTACTAAATTTATTGATAAAAAAAATTAGAACTATGCCCATGTACCATGAAAGAGAGTTTAGCATACATTAATAAAAATGTAAAATGTGGTTAGAAATTTTAGAACAAACTAAAATATAGGTTTCAATATATAGAGCATTTAACGTAAAACTCAATATTTTCGTATGGGTTAGCATATAGATATTGAGATAAATTAAAAAAAAAATGTCAATAATTTTTTTAAGTATATTTGTATCCTGAACTAACATATGATGATGGTCAAAGAGGTTTGAAACCTTTTTTGTCTCTATTTCCCTTGAAAATAGTGATTTTATAGTGGTTAATCCACCAATTTAAGGAGTATTTTGAAGTTATACTAAATTTATTGATAAAAAAATTAGAACTATGCCCATGTATCATGAAAGTGAGTTTAGAATACATTAATAAAAATTTAGATAGTGGTTAGAAATTTTAGAACAACACTAAAGTATATGTTTCAATATATAGAGCATTTAACGTAAAAGTCAATATTTTCGTACGGGTTTATACAAAGATTTTGAGAAAAATTCAAAAAATATGACAATAATTATTTTAACCATATTTGCACTCTGAACTAACATATGATGATGGTCAAAGAGATTTGGAATCTTTGTTGTCTCTATTTCTCTTGAAAATAGTGATTTTATAGTGGTTAGTCCACCAATTTAAGGAGTATTATGAAATTTTATAGGTTTCTATAAATAGAGCATTTAACGTAAAACTAATATTTTCGTACGGATTAACACAAAGATTTTGAGAAAAATTCAAAAAATATGACAATAATTTTTAAGCATATTTGTATCCTGAACTAACATATGAAGATGGTCAAAGAGGTGTGGAACCTTTGTTGTCTTCATTTCTCTTGAAAATCGTGTTTTATAGTGGTTAGTCCACCTATTTAAGGAATATTATGAAGTTTTACTAAATGTTTTGATAAAAATAATTAGAATGATACTCATATACCATGAAAGAGAGTTTAGCATACATTAATCCAAATGTAGAATGTGGTTAGAAATTTTAGAATAACACTAAAGTATAAGTTTTTATATATAGAGCATTTAACGTAAAACTCAATATTTTTGTAAGGGTTAACACATAGATTTTGAGAAAAATTCAAAAAATATGAAAATGATTTTTTAAGCATATTTGATGATGGTCAAAGAGGTTTGGAACCTTTCTTGTCTCAATTTCTCTTGAAAATAGTGATTTTATAGTGGTTAGTCAACCATGGAGTATTATGAAGTTTTACTAAAATTTATTGATAAATAAAATTAGAACGATGCCCATGTACCATGAAAGAGAGTTTATCATACATTAATAAAAATGTAGAATGTGGTTAAAAATTTTAGAACAACACTAAAGTATATGTTTCATTATATAGAGCATTTAACGTAAAACTCCGTATTTTCTTATGGGGTTAACAAATAGATATTGAGCAAAATTCAGAAAATATGACAATAATTTTTTTAAGCATACTTGCATCCTGAAATAACATATGAAGATGGTCAAAGATATTTGGAACCTTTGTTGTCTCTATTTCTCTTGAAAATCGTGATTTTATAGTGGTTAGTCCACCGATTTATAGAGTATTATGAAGTTTTACTAGATTTATTGATGAAAAATTAGAGCGATGTCCATGTACCATGAAAGAGAGTTTATCATACATTAATCCAAATGTAGAATTTGGTTAGAAGTTTTAGATTAACACTAAAGTATAGGTTTTCAATATATAGAACATTTAACGTAAAACTCAATATTTTTGTATGGGTTAACACATAAATTTTGAGAAAAATTAAAAATAATGATATTTGCATCATGAACTAACATATGAAGATGGTCAAAGAGGTTTGGAACCTTTGTTGTCTCTATTTCTCTTGAAAGGTTTCTCCGGGTTTATTAGCAAGGAATGTGACG
Source organism: Brassica carinata (assembly GCA_016771965.1). NCBI lineage: Eukaryota > Viridiplantae > Streptophyta > Magnoliopsida > Brassicales > Brassicaceae > Brassica > Brassica carinata. The sequence goes on along the minus strand of JAAMPC010001585.1, from coordinate 36,241 downwards.
TGGTGATGTGGCTTCACGAGAAGCTTTTATTTAGTAAAACGCTTAGGTGTCACGTAGAGAACGTTTCTCACCAAAACTGTGAATTTAATGTATTTACACTAACATTCCTTTAAAAGAACTTCATACTATCTATAATTTTCTCGACGAACACTTTTACGTGATAAACCTTCAGCTTCATGTTCGATTAGTTGATTTATCAATCCTCTCAATATAATCATAGCATCAATAAAGATTCCTTATTCCTCTATACGTTTATGTTAAAAACGGTAACCCATCTGATCTATCGCCATTAAGTCGACAAATATGTAGAGACGACAAAGCGATGAAACTTTAGTACGATGCCAAGTGTTAATGAAAGAACCTTTTTCTCCATACCTGCTTTTATGAATTTAGCATAGCACTCACGTTCTTGAGAACCGCCTCTCATTGTATTCTTTCGGTTTTGTTATTGCCCGATGAGGTGATCTGTTTGAGGAGACTGAATCACTGTAAATCGTCTCGGTTTAGTGTATTAGTCTTCTCGAGCAAGCAATATAAGCATGCGAGTGTCACCACCTTCGCCGCCATGAGAGCTCTGCATTAGACGACCTTGAAGATAAGAAGAAACTTCCAGGAACGAACCACCAGCAAGTCTCACGTGTTGGTCGCATCTGGAACAACCTTTACAATTTAGAGGCCAAATAACCTTCAATTTCTTTTATTATGCAACTATGTTTTCTGAATTTAAAGGAGTTATACTTTTTTATTTCACACAGTTATTGTTTTGCTTATAATATGTTACTAGGATAAGACCCGCGCCTTACGCGGAAATAAGTTATTATTTTTATTATATTTTGAAGAATGAAACAATAGTTTGGCTTCATTTGGATTAGGGGTGTTCAATCCAGATATCGGGTTGGTTTCGATTCGGTTCGGTTTTTTTCGGTATTTTGGTTAGTAAAATATAACTACTATTCTAAATCCATATTTACTTTGACTTTAGTCTTTCACATACTTTTGAAAGATTTCAACTGGACAACTAAATTGATCAGCCAATCTTGTTGCTTTAAATCATTAGTATATATAAATATATATATATATATTATTTAGTTTGAATATTTATTAAATAAAAATTCATATGCGTTATATTTTATGATCATTTGTAACTTATTATAACAAAAAAAATAATCTATTGATCACAAAATTTTCAGAGTGAGAATCTTCAAATTTCTAATAATATATAGACGTTTTGAAAAATTCAAAATATAACATATAACAAAAAATATAAATGTTTTTATTATATATTTAATGTGATTTTTTTAATATCTTTTAATAATATAAAATTAAAAAAAGAACTAAGATACCAAAATTGTTATCAAATATTTATTATTCATAATAATTAATTTTCATATATACGTTAATCATATTAGGTAATTTCGTAGCTTCTAATTAAGGAAAGTGCAAAAACAATATTTGGTAGATTATTTATCAATTCGAATATTCGATAGTTAGTTTAATAAAAAATATAATGTAAGTTAAGATGGACCAACCTATTTTTTTAAGAATAGTATATTTTATATAGTCATTTATTAAATGAGAATTTATAATCATACACTTCTACGATCATTCATATCGTTTTATAACTGAATATTTAAATCATCGATAACCAGCAAGTCTTATTATTTTTATCAGCAATTTAAGGAGTATTACGAAGTTTTACTAAATTTATTGATAAAAAAAAATTAGAACTATGCCCATGTACCATGAAAGAGAGTTTAGCATACATTACTAAAAATGTAGAATGTGGTTAGAAATTTTAGAACAAACTGAAATATAGGTTTCAATATATAGAGCATTTAACGTAAAACTCCATATTTCTGTATGGGTTAACACATAGATTTTGAGAAAAATTCAAAAAATATGATAATAATTTTTTTAAGCATATTTGTATCCTGAACTAATATATGATGATGGTCAAAGAGGTTTGAAACTTTTGTTGTCTCTATTTCCCTTGAAAATAGTGATTTTATATTGGTTAATCCACCAATTTAAGGAGTATTTTGAAGTTATACTAAATTTATTGATAAAAAAAATTAGAACTATGCCCATGTACCGTGAAAGTGAGTTTAGAATACATTAATCCAAATGTACAATGTGGTTAGAAATTTTAGAACTACACTAAAGTATAGGTTTCAATATATAGAACATTTAACATAAAACTCTGTATTTTCGTATGGGTTAACACATAGATATTGAGATAAATTCAAAAAAATGACAATAATTTTTTTAAGAATATTTGTATCCTGAACTAACATATTATGATAGTCAAAGAGGTTTGGAACCTTTGTTGTCTCTATTTCTCTTGAAAATAGTGATTTTATAGTGGTTAATCCACCAATTTAAGGAGTATTTTGAAGTTTTACTAAATTTATTGATAAAAAAAATTAGAAATATGCCCACGTACCATGAAAGTGAGTTTATCATACATTAATAAAAATATAGATAGCGGTTAGAAATTTTAGAACAACACTAAAGTATAGGTTTCAATATAAAGAGCATTTAATGTAAAACTCAATATTTCCATACGTGTTAACACAAAAATTTTGAGAAATATTCAAAAAATATGACAATAATTTTTTTAAGCATATTTACATCATGAACTTACATACGAAGATGGTCAAAGAGGTGTGGAACCTTTGTTGTCTCCATTTCTCTTGAAAATCGTGATTTTATAGTTGTTAGTCCACCGATTTTGGGAGAATTAAGAAGTTTTACTAAATTTATTCATAAAAATATTAGAACGATCCTCGTGTACCATGAAAGAGAGTTTAGCATACATTAATCCAAATGTAGAATATCGTTAGAAATTTTAGAACAACACTAAAGTATATGTTTTAATATATAGAGCATTTAACGTAAAACTCAATATTTTCGTATGAGTTAACACATAGATATTGAGATAAATTCAAAAAAAAATGACAATAATTTTTTTAAGCATATTTGTATCCTGAAATAAAGTATGATGATGGTCGAAGAGGTTTGGAACCTTTGTTGTCTCTATTTCTCTTGAAAATAGTGATTTTATAGTGGTTAATCCACCAATTTGAGGAGTATTTTAAAGTTTTATTAAATTTATTGATAAAAAAATTAGAACTATGCCCATGTACCATGAAAGTAAGTTTAGCATACATTAATAAAAATATAAATAGTGGTTAGAAATTTTAGAACAACACTAAAGTATAGGTTTCAATATATAGAGCATTTAACGTAAAACTCAATATTTTCATACGGGTTTATACAATGATTTTGAGAAAAATTCAAAAAATATGACAATAATTTTTTTAACCATATTTGCATTCTGAACTAACATATGATGATGGTCAAAGAGTTTTGGAACCTTTGTTGTCTCTATTTCTCTTGAAAATCGTTGATTTTATAGTGGTTAGTCCACCGATTTAGGGAGTATTATGAAGTTTTACTAAATTTCTTCATAAAAATATTAGAATGATGCCGATGTAACATGAAAGAGAGTTTAGCATACATTAATAAAAATATAGAATGTGGTTAGAAATTTTAGAACAACACTAAAGTATAGGTTTCAATATATAGAGCATTTAACATAAAACTCATTATTTAGGTATGGGTTAACACATAGATATTGAGATAAATTCAAAAATATGACAATAATTTTTTTAAGCATATTTGTATCCTGAACTAACATATGATGATGGTCAAAGAGGTTTGGAATCTTTGTTGTCTCTATTTCTCTTGGAAATAGTGATTTTATTGTGGTTAGTCCACCAATTTAAGGAGTATTACGAAGTTTTACTAAATTTATTGATAAAAAAAATTAGAACTATGCCCATGTACCATGAAAGAGAGTTTAGCATACATTAATAAAAATGTAGAATGTGGTTAGAAATTTTAGAACAAACTAAAATATAGGTTTCAATATAAAGAGCATTTAACGTAAAACTCCATATTTCTGTATGGGTTAACACATAGATTTTGAGAAAAATTCAAAAAATATGACAATAATTTTTTCAAGCATATTTGCATCCAGAACTAACATATGATGATGTTCAAAGAGGTTTGGAACCTTTGTTGTTTCTATTTCTCTTGAAAATAGTGATTTTATAGTAGTTAGTCCACCAATTTAAATAGTATTTTGAAGTTTTACTAAATTTATTGATAAAAAAATTAAAACGATGCCCATGTACCATGAAATAAAGTTTAGCATGCATTAATAAAAATGTAGATAGTGGTTAGAAATTTTAGAACAACACTAAAGTATAGGTTTCAATATATAGAGCATTTAACGTAAAACTCAATATTTTCGTATGGGTTAGCACATAGATATTGAGATATATTCAAAAAAAATGACAATAATTTTTGTAAGAATATTTGTATCTTGAACTAACATATGATGATGGTCAAAGAGGTTTAAAACCTTTGTTGTCTCTATTTCCCTTGAAAATAGGGATTTTATAGTGGTTAATCCATCAATTTAAGGAGTATTCTGAAGTTATACTAAATTTATTGATAAAAAAATTTGAAATATCCCATGGTAAAAGTGAGGTTAGAATACATTAATAAAAATGTAGATAGTGGTTAGAAATTTTAGAACAACACTAAAGTATAGGTTTCAATATATAGAGCATTTAACGTAAAACTCAATATTTTCGTACGGGTTAATACAAAGATTTTGAGAAAAATTCAAAAAATATGACAATAATTTTTTTTAACCAAACTAACATATGATGATGGTCAAAGAGTTTTAGAACCTTTGTTGTTTCCATTTCTCTTGAAAATCGTGATTTTATTGTGGTTAGTCCACCGATTTATGGAGTATTATGAAGTTTTTCTAAATTTCTTCATAAAAATATTAGAATGATGCCCATGTAACATGAAAGAGAGTTTAGCATACATTAATTAAAATGTAGAATGTGGTTAGAAATTTTAGAACAACACTAAAGTATAGGTTTCAATATATAGAGCATTTAACGTAAAACTCAATATTTTAGTATGGGTTAACAGATAGAGATTGAGATAAATTCAAAAATATGACAATAATTTTTTAAGCATATTTGTATCCTGAACTAACATATGATGATGGTCAAAGAGGTTTGGAATCTTTGTTGTCTCTATTTCTCTTGAAAATTGTGATTTTATAGTTGTTAGTCCACCAATTTAAGGAGTATTACGAAGTTTTACTAAATTTATTGATAAAAAAAATTAGAACTATGCCCATGTACCATGGAAGAGAGTTTAGCATACATTACTAAAAATGCAGAATGTGGTTAGAAATTTTAGAACAAACTAAAATATAGGTTTCAATATATAGAGCATTTAGCGTAAAACTCAATATTTTAGTATGGGTTAGCACATAGATATTGAGATATATTCAAAAAATGACAATAATTTTTGTAAGAATATTTGTATCTTGAACTAACATATGATGATGGTCAAAGAGGTTTAAAACCTTTGTTGTCTCTATTTCCCTTGAAAATAGGGATTTTATAGTGGTTAATCCATCAATTTAAGGAGTATTCTGAAGTTATACTAAATTTATTGATAAAAAATTTGAAATATCCCATGGTAAAAGTGAGGTTAGAATACATTAATAAAAATGTAGATAGTGGTTAGAAATTTTAGAACAACACTAAAGTATAGGTTTCAATATATAGAGCATTTAACGTAAAACTCAATATTTTCGTACGGGTTAATACAAAGATTTTGAGAAAAATTCAAAAAATATGACAATAATTTTTTTTAACCAAACTAACATATGATGATGGTCAAAGAGTTTTAGAACCTTTGTTGTTTCCATTTCTCTTGAAAATAGTGATTTTATTGTGGTTAGTCCACCGATTTATGGAGTATTATGAAGTTTTTCTAAATTTCTTCATAAAAATATTAGAATGATGCCCATGTAACATGAAAGAGAGTTTAGCATACATTAATTAAAATGTAGAATGTGGTTAGAAATTTTAGAACAACACTAAAGTATAGGTTTCAATATATAGAGCATTTAACATAAAACTCAGTATTTTCGTATGGGTTAACAGATAGAGATTGAGATAAATTCAAAAAATATGATAATAATTTTTTTAAGCATATTTGTATCCTGAACTAACATATGATGATGGTCAAAGAGGTTTGGAATCTTTGTTGTCTCTATTTCTCTTGAAAATTGTGATTTTATAGTTGTTAGTCCACCAATTTAAGGAGTATTACGAAGTTTTACTAAATTTATTGATAAAAAAAATTAGAACTATGCCCATGTACCATGGAAGAGAGTTTAGCATACATTACTAAAAATGCAGAATGTGGTTAGAAATTTTAGAACAAACTAAAATATAGGTTTCAATATATAGAGCATTTAACGTAAAACTCAATATTTTCGTATGGGTTAACACATAGATTTTGATAAAAATTCAAAAAATATGACAATAATTTTTTCAAGCATATTTGCATCCAGAACTAACATATGATGATGTTCAAAGAGATTTAGAACCTTTGTTGTTAGAAATTTTAGAACAAAATATGATGATGTTCAAAGAGATTTAGAACCTTTGTTGATGATGTTCAAAGAGATTTAGAACCTTTTGTTGATGATGTTCAAAGAAATTTTAGAACATATGATGATGTTCAAAGAGATTTAGAACCTTTGTTGTTAGAAATTTTAGAAATTAAAAAAATGTAGAATGTGGTTAGAAATTTTAGAACAAACTAAAATATAGGTTTCAATATATAGAGCATTTAACGTAAAACTCAATATTTCCGTACGGGTTAACACATAGATTTTGAAAAAAAATATGACAATAATTTTTTCAAACATATTTGCATTCTGAACTAACATATGATGATGGTCAAAGAGTTTTGGAACCTTTGTTGTCTCTATTTTTCTTGAAAATCGTGATCTTATAGTGGTTAGTCCACCGATTTAAGGAGTATTATGAAGTTTTACTAAATTTCTTCATAAAAATATTAGAATGATGCCGATGTAACATGAAAGAGAGTTTAGCATACATTAATAAAAATGTAGAATGTGGTTAGAAATTTTAGAACAACACTAAAGTATAGGTTTCAGTATATCGAGCATTTAACATAAAACTCATTATTTTCGTAAGGGTTAACACATAGATATTGAGATAAATTCAAAAAATATTAAAATAATTTTTTTAAGCATATTTGTATCCTGAACTAACATATGATGATGGTCAAAGAGGTTTGGAATCTTTGTTGTCTCTATTTCTCTTGAAAATTGTGATTTTATAGTGGTTAGTCCACCAATTTAAGGAGTATTACGAAGTTTTACTAAATTTATTGATAAAAAAAATTAGAACTATGCCCATGTACCATGAAAGAGAGTTTAGCATACATTAATAAAAATGTAAAATGTGGTTAGAAATTTTAGAACAAACTAAAATATAGGTTTCAATATATAGAGCATTTAACGTAAAACTCAATATTTTCGTATGGGTTAGCATATAGATATTGAGATAAATTAAAAAAAAAATGTCAATAATTTTTTTAAGCATATTTGTATCCTGAACTAACATATGATGATGGTCAAAGAGGTTTGAAACCTTTTTTGTCTCTATTTCCCTTGAAAATAGTGATTTTATAGTGGTTAATCCACCAATTTAAGGAGTATTTTGAAGTTATACTAAATTTATTGATAAAAAAATTAGAACTATGCCCATGTACCATGAAAGTGAGTTTAGAATACATTAATAAAAATTTAGATAGTGGTTAGAAATTTTAGAACAACACTAAAGTATATGTTTCAATATATAGAGCATTTAACGTAAAAGTCAATATTTTCGTACGGGTTTATACAAAGATTTTGAGAAAAATTCAAAAAATATGACAATAATTATTTTAACCATATTTGCACTCTGAACTAACATATGATGATGGTCACAGAGATTTGGAATCTTTGTTGTCTCTATTTCTCTTGAAAATAGTGATTTTATAGTGGTTAGTCCACCAATTTAAGGAGTATTATGAAATTTTATAGGTTTCTATAAATAGAGCATTTAACGTAAAACTAATATTTTCGTACAGATTAACACAAAGATTTTGAGAAAAATTCAAAAAATATGACAATAAATTTTTAAGCATATTTACATCCTGATCTAACATACGAAGATGGTCAAAGAGGTGTGGAACCTTTGTTGTCTTCATTTCTCTTGAAAATCGTGTTTTATAGTGTTAGTCCACCTATTTAAGGAATATTATGAAGTTTTACTAAATGTTTTGATAAAAATAATTAGAATGATACTCATATACCATGAAAGAGAGTTTAGCATACATTAATCCAAATGTAGAATGTGGTTAGAAATTTTAGAATAACACTAAAGTATAAGTTTTTATATATAGAGCATTTAACGTAAAACTCAATATTTTTGTAAGGGTTAACACATAGATTTTGAGAAAAATTCAAAAAATATGAAAATGATTTTTTAAGCATATTTGATGATGGTCAAAGAGGTTTGGAACCTTTCTTGTCTCAATTTCTCTTGAAAATAGTGATTTTATAGTGGTTAGTCAACCATGGAGTATTATGAAGTTTTACTAAAATTTATTGATAAATAAAATTAGAACGATGCTCATGTACCATGAAAGAGAGTTTATCATACATTAATAAAAATGTAGAATGTGGTTAAAAATTTTAGAACAACACTAAAGTATATGTTTCATTATATAGAGCATTTAACGTAAAACTCCGTATTTTCTTATGGGGTTAACAAATAGATATTGAGCAAAATTCAGAAAATATGAAAATAATTTTTTTAAGCATACTTGCATCCTGAAATAACATATGAAGATGGTCAAAGATATTTGGAACCTTTGTTGTCTCTATTTCTCTTGAAAATCGTGATTTTATAGTGGTTAGTCCACCGATTTATAGAGTATTATGAAGTTTTACTAGATTTATTGATGAAAAAATTAGAACGATGTCCATGTACCATGAAAGAGAGTTTATCATACATTAATCCAAATGTAGAATTTGGTTAGAAGTTTTAGATTAACACTAAAGTATAGGTTTTCAATATATAGAACATTTAACGTAAAACTCAATATTTTTGTATGGGTTAACACATAAATTTTGAGAAAAATTAAAAATAATGATATTTGCATCATGAACTAACATATGAAGATGGTCAAAGAGGTTTGGAACCTTTGTTGTCTCTATTTCTCTTGAAAGGTTTCTCCGGGTTTATTAGCAAGGAATGTGACGTGGTGATGTGGCTTCACGAGAAGCTTTTATTTAGTAAAACGCTTAGGTGTCACGTAGAGAACGTTTCTCACCAAAACTGTGAATTTAATGTATTCACACTAACATTCCTTTAAAAGAACTTCATACTATCTATAACTTTCTCGACGAACACTTTTACGTGATAAACCTTCAGCTTCATGTTCGATTAGTTGATTTATCAATCCTCTCAATATAATCATAGCATCAATAAAGATTCCTTATTCCTCTATACGTTTATGTTAAAAACGGTAACCCATCTGATCTATCGCCATTAAGTCGACAGATATGTAGAGACGACAAAGCGATGAAACTTTAGTACGATGCCAAGTGTTAATGAAAGAACCTTTTTCTCCATACCTGCTTTTATGAATTTAGCATAGCACTCACGTTCTTGAGAACCGCCTCTCATTGTCGTACTCGGTTTTGTTATTGCCCGATGAGGTGATCTCTGTTTCGAGGAGACTGAATCACTGTAAATCGTCTCGGTTTAGTGTATTAGTCTTCTCGAGCAAGCAATATAAGCATGTGAGTGTCACCACCTTCGCCGCCATGAGAGCTCTGCATTAGACGACCTTGAAGATAAGAAGAAACTTCCAGGAACGAACCACCAGCAAGTCTCACGTGTTGGTCGCATCTGGAACAACCTTTACAATTTAGAGGCCAAATAACCTTCAATTTCTTTTATTATGCAACTATGTTTTCTGAATTTAAAGGAGTTATACTTTTTTATTTCACACAGTTATTGTTTTGCTTATAATATGTTATTGATCCATTTTTTGATTTTATTTGTTAAACCCCTAAGTCCATAACTACTACAACGTGATAGGCGAAATATAAAAAAATTATTTTCCAAAACTTCTTTTCAAACTTGCAAACACTATATATTAAATTTTAATATTAGTGAATCCATTATAAAAAGTCTATGGCTTCGCCCCTAATAACAATCATACCTTTAGTTCTATTTAACTATTGCTTAAAGTATACTTTATATTATACATAATCATAATATATAATTTTAATATTAATATAGACTTCTTATTCTGCGTAAAACGCGGGTTACTATAAGTATGTGATATTCACAACATGCTGAAGTCTATTAGTTTACATATGCTTATAATTTAGTCGTCAAATGTCACATTACATACAAACAAACAAAACGTCTCAAAAACTATAGTCTAATAATAATCACAAGTTTAAAATTAGCTCTTGTATCCAAAAGAATTGATCCTCTAAGTCTCCATGAACTAAAGATTTCACAACATCTCTGTTTAAATAAAGTGAACTAAACTCGAATAGTAGTCTAATATTGTTTGTTAGTTTAAAGCATAAGAACTTCGATAGGTAACAACGTACCATGAAATGGAATTTTTTTAAATACGAGTTTCAGAAAACTCATGGAAATGATGTTTCGCCTTTGTTTCCAAGTTATCAAACCTTATAGAATTGCGAGATCACTAAATAAGAGTATGAGTAGATGAGTAGCTATGAAACGTGAACACGGGCGACGGTGGTGGGTATGGAGCCCGTGGGCCACGGTGCATGCAAGCTGTTCTTGTCGGATACTAACCTAACAACGTCTCCCTCCGCCGTGGGTCGCCGTCCCTTTCCTGTCTCCGCCGAATGGACCTCTTCCTCTCTCTCTCTCCCCCACGTGTGTTTCTTTCTCATCCCTACAATTTTCTTAATTAATTTATTATCTTCGTAAATCCTAATAGATATTCTTGATACATTATTTTCATACGCCTGGTTAATTTATAAATTATTTTCGCAACTTTTTTCTTTTGTAAAAATGCTTTCAATTTAAAAAGCAAAATACAAGATGTGATTTGTTAGATTACATCGTTTGGAAAAGTTAGATATATAATGTGAGCGATGAAAGAGCTATAAAAACATAAGCTTTGTACAGCTCTTTAGTTTGCCAAACATAGAAAGATTTTTGTTCGCTTGATTAGGTATCTCAACCCCTACGGCCTCGTTTTCTTTTTCCACGAACTGTCAACCATTCTATTCATTGGTACTTTTGTGTAGATTTGATGAGCCTACCCCCTCTTGAGACACTTCCAAATTCATCCATTTGCTCATTAGTATGAAAATCACTTTCCATATTAACATGCTCTTGGACATACTCAGTTGTAAAAGGGGTCATGATTAAAAGATCATTTCCTGAGAGTGTAATACCATCATTCATGATAATATTAGATGGAACATCGTCTATAACTTGGGAAGTAGTGTAAGCAGATGATGAACCTGCTAGTGTAGAGGCTGGAGTAGACTTGGCATCCGAAGATGATCTTAGAAAAGCAAAAGCAGTGGAGCTTTCCTTAAGAGAAGAAGACACCTGAGGAGACAATGAATCCGTAGATGTTGACGACGTTTCTGTACTTTCAAATTGGGAGGGAGAATGTTGAGGCAGATGCGGAAACACACTCACAGCCTTGTTGATCTCTGATGCCTTCTCATTAGAAACATTGTTTTCCAACAAAGAGTCAATATCAACCACATGAATCTCCAAATCTTCTTGAGCCGATTTACTTTTATTTGTGGAGTCATTTTTGTCTTCCTTAAGTAGACATATTTTTGCTTTGTGATCTAGACTCTCACGTCTTTCACAAGTTGAAGGAATCCAAGAGTAGACCACATCAACTAAAAAAATATTACCAAGCTTGTCATCCAATGCGATTTGTTTGGGGAAGTTCTTGTCAAGCTCTATTTCCACTAAAATCTTAGCCTCTCCTATGTTTAAGGGATCTAGCCTTGGCTTGTGAGTGAACATGGGCCGCCTAGGCCAGAAGCAATGTGAGAAATTCCAAGCCTGGAATGACAAGTGGTTGGAATATTTTTTTAGTCACCCAAGCTGGTACAATGGAGATTTCAGGGATTTTCAGTGTGCCTACTGAATTCCAAGGAGCCACAAACATTAAGCAATCGTCTACATGCCAAACACTTTGTTGAATGATCCAATTCTTTGTCTCTTTGTGTGGAACATGGAAAAGGTAGGATGATTCTCCTAGTTTCCGACTAACAATTTTGCAGCTTCTAGCCCATAGACAGTTTACAACAGCATGTGTAAGATCACCGAGGGAACATAACAGCGATGAAATTGCCCAATTACATATTCTCTTCGTTCTCAGGACCAAGTTGAAGTACCTTAATTGGGATGATGATCTCAGAAGTGCCATCAAGTCTGAAAGTTGGTCTGGAAGCTCGATACAAGTTTTTCGTAGCCGGATTATTTTCACAACTTGTCAATGACACTGCGAGTTACGCGGAATTATTGGGTACGTACGTGGGTTTCCTGCTTTCATTGTCCTTTCTGTAATCAAGAAATCAGGACACATAATTAATTACAGGAATATGCACCATGCTAACAGCCACTAATTATTAAAATTATGTCCGAGTGGTAGTAACCTTGAAAGTGATAGAATTACATGAAATGTAATAGTTACAGGAGAAAACAGATAATTGATTTGCAAAACCGTGGAAGAATTCTGTTCCCTATCATATCAAGTTGGTAGAGTTACAGGATACTAAATCTTAATTTACGATTCCATCTAATTATGCAGTTGGCAAAATTGCATATTTGCAAAATCATTCTATGTTTTACTATCGTTTTCTACTGTATAAATCAATCATTCATGTTGAAAAAACGTTGGCGTGTATCTGCATGTATATAACCCTTTCTTAAAAAAAAAACTACATGTTACATGTACATATATTTACATATACATATATATGGGTCAGGTGTAAGACGATCCATGCATTTTGATATTTTTTTTGTTATAAGTAGTAACGTAATAAGTGGAGGATTGCAATGTTGTACGTAGTCCACAAAACAAATACCGTAGGCTACATATACAGCTGTATATAATGGGATTGAGAATCTGAATCAATCTAATCGTGGTTTTGTTCTTTTCTCGAGGCTTCAATCTCACGGACAAACCTTCACGCACGTGCGAATGCTTCTTCTCAAATTTTAGGATGTACGAACTACAGAAACGTACAAAATAGTTAGATAAACAGAAATACATAAATAAAAACTTGTGTACGTAAACATTGAGACAAATCCGCTCTATTCCACGCGTGTGAGCTCTAAACCATGTATATACAGCTAAGACTTATGAAAACGACATTGATTAATGTAAAGGTCTGATCGCGAAAAAATTGTAAACCAAAATTAAACAATTTGTTTCTAAAAGTCTGATTTTTTATCGGTGATTTATTATAAGTTAGATATATAATGTGGCGATGAAAGAGCTATAAAAACATAAGCTTTGTACAGCTCTTTAGTTTGCCAAACATAGAAAGATTTTTAAGCTTGATTAGGTATCTCAACCCCTACGGCCTCGTTTTCTTTTCCACGAACTGTCAACCATTCTATTCATTGGTACTTTTGTGTAGATTTGATGAGCCTACCCCTCTTGAGACACTTCCAAATTCATCCATTTGCTCATTAGTATGAAAATCACTTTCCATATTAACATGCTCTTGGACATACTCAGTTGTAAAGGGGTCATGATTAAAAGATCATTTCCTGAGAGTGTAATACCATCATTCATGATAATATTAGATGGAACATCGTCTATAACTTGGGAAGTAGTGTAAGCAGATGATGAACCTGCTAGTGTAGAGGCTGGAGTAGACTTGGCATCCGAAGATGATCTTAGAAAAGCAAAAGCAGTGGAGCTTTCCTTAAGAGAAGAAGACACCTGAGGAGACAATGAATCCGTAGATGTTGACGACGTTTCTGTACTTTCAAATTGGGAGGGAGAATGTTGAGGCAGATGAAACACACTCACAGCCTTGTTGATCTCTGATGCCTTCTCATTAGAAACATTGTTTTCCAACAAAGAGTCAATATCAACCACATGAATCTCCAAATCTTCTTGAGCCGATTTACTTTTATTTGTGGAGTCATTTTTGTCTTCCTTAAGTAGACATATTTTTGCTTTGTGATCTAGACTCTCCGTCTTTCACAAGTTGAAGGAATCCAAGAGTAGACCACATCAACTAAAAAATATTACCAAGCTTGTCATCCAATGCGATTTGTTTGGGGAAGTTCTTGTCAAGCTCTATTTCCACTAAAATCTTAGCCTCTCCTATGTTTAAGGGATCTAGCCTTGGCTTGTGAGTGAACATGGGCCGCCTAGGCCAGAAGCAATGTGAGAAATTCCAAGCCTGGAATGACAAGTGGTTGGAATATTTTTTTAGTCACCCAAGCTGGTACAATGGAGATTTCAGGGATTTTCAGTGTGCCTACTGAATTCCAAGGAGCCACAAACATTAAGCAATCGTCTACATGCCAAACACTTTGTTGAATGATCCAATTCTTTGTCTCTTTGTGTGGAACATGGAAAAGGTAGGATGATTCTCCTAGTTTCCGACTAACAATTTTGCAGCTTCTAGCCCATAGACAGTTTACAACAGCATGTGTAAGATCACCCGAGGGAACATAACAGCGATGAAATTGCCCAATTACATATTCTCTTACGTTCTCAGGACCAAGTTGAAGTACCTTAATTGGGATGATGATCTCAGAAGTGCCATCAAGTCTGAAAGTTGGTCTGGAAGCTCGATACAAGTTTTTCGTAGCCGGATTATTTTCACAACTTGTCAATGACACTGCGAGTTACGCGGAATTATTGGGTACGTACGTGGGTTTCCTGCTTTCATTGTCCTTTCTGTAATCAAGAAATCAGGACACATAATTAATTACAGGAATATGCACCATGCTAACAGCCACTAATTATTAAAATTATGTCCGAGTGGTAGTAACCTTGAAAGTGATAGAATTACATGAAATGTAATAGTTACAGGAGAAAACAGATAATTGATTTGCAAAACCGTGGAAGAATTCTGTTCCCTATCATATCAAGTTGGTAGAGTTACAGGATACTAAATCTTAATTTACGATTCCATCTAATTATGCAGTTGGCAAAATTGCATATTTGCAAAATCATTCTATGTTTTACTATCGTTTTCTACTGTATAAATCAATCATTCATGTTGAAAAAACGTTGGCGTGTATCTGCATGTATATAACCCTTTCTTAAAAAAAAAACTACATGTTACATGTACATATATTTACATATACATATATATGGGTCAGGTGTAAGACGATCCATGCATTTTGATATTTTTTTTGTTATAAGTAGTAACGTAATAAGTGGAGGATTGCAATGTTGTACGTAGTCCACAAAACAAATACCGTAGGCTACATATACAGCTGTATATAATGGGATTGAGAATCTGAATCAATCTAATCGTGGTTTTGTTCTTTTCTCGAGGCTTCAATCTCACGGACAAACCTTCACGCACGTGCGAATGCTTCTTCTCAAATTTTAGGATGTACGAACTACAGAAACGTACAAAATAGTTAGATAAACAGAAATACATAAATAAAAACTTGTGTACGTAAACATTGAGACAAATCCGCTCTATTCCACGCGTGTGAGCTCTAAACCATGTATATACAGCTAAGACTTATGAAAACGACATTGATTAATGTAAAGGTCTGATCGCGAAAAAATTGTAAACCAAAATTAAACAATTTGTTTCTAAAAAGTCTGATTTTTTATCGGTGATTTATTATAAGCAAGATGTTATTTCACATGACGAAAAGCAGTCAAAGTTGTTTTAACCGAGTAACTGTCAGTCTCGTTAACCATCGTTATAATGTTTCAAGAAGATACAATATTTAACTTTTTTTTTTTGGTAGGAAGATACAATATTTAACTTGTATAATCAATTAATCATATATGTTATCTTATTGTTCGGTTACACTTTTGTTTTGTCATCGAAAATATTTAATTTATCAATATTTATCCTCATGCTCAAGCCGAGTTATAATTATGTAAAATAAATATAATAAATCGTAAATTTAATAATAGAAGATAATTTAATCAAATAGAATAACTCGATGGATTCATCTCACCTTGGAATCTTCCTTCTTTTCACGACGAAGAGACAAAGAAACAAAAAGCTATGGCTCAGATTTCGTCAATGTTTAGTGAAACTTCAAATATTATAAACTACTTCATCTCCTCGCAGCTTCGCTCAGCTTTCTCGTTTTTAATTCCCACTCTCATTTGAACAATTGTACTTGAACTAAGGGAGCGAACGTGCAGTCCACGAGGGACTCACGTGGGGATCTCCCTCGGACTCGGCGGAGCAAACGGGTCTCAACTTTTCATGTCCTCGTAACTTATGATTTTATCCTTTTAAATGTTTGTGTGTCTTCTTCTGATCTTTTCTTACAACAGTTTATCTTTTCTTTTGTAGTACGGTTTCGTAAAAGAAAATTTGTTTTGACTTAAGGTTTCGTAATAGTATAAGTTTGATCAACGTGTTACTATTATTTGAGATTCATCTTTGGATATAGAGCCGCTCACGTGCAAGTTCTATGAGTATTACGATCTAAGACCTATATTCGGTTGTCACTTCTTGCCCATGCACACTAATATACAGCACTTTTGTCGACTTGCGTTAGACTTATGAATTAGGATATAAGAAGCCCATTCACGTGCAAGCTTAGGTTCAGTACGCTATTTCTTTGGGGCCTATAAGATACATCTGTATTGACTTTGCCCCGTTAACAATTAAAATACAATTAAGGCCCATTAACTGAAGATATTGTTCTCGTTTTTTTTTTCTTTAATTCTCCTTTGGGCAATTCCTCTGTTATTTTTAAGTTTTAACGCACAGACGACGTGGCATGAAGAAGTAATTCACATAGAAATAGTGCATATAATTTCGTAACAAATTTCTAATTTTCGTAGAAGAACATTTTACTTACGTTTAACGTTTGCAAACATACGTTTAATGTTTAAGTTATGGGTTCATATACAAAGAAAGATACTTGTGTTTGATTCTACTTAACGTTTAATACTTAAAGAGTTATGGGTTCATATCGAAAGAAAGAGACACTAAAAGTCTAAAATTAAACATAAACACACAGGATGAAAAACAACGGCCGTGACCGTGGACATAAACCAGGTTATGGTATGAGTGTTTTTTTGACTAAATTATGGTAGTTGTTTTTTTTTTGCTAAAACAAATTACAAGTAATTGTTAATTAGCAGAAGAAATAAAGTAAAGGAATGTGTTTATTCGTTAATTGTAAAACCATATGTACAAGTAATCATCGTATTATAGTGGATAAAAACACTCCATTTATATTTAGAACTTGCGATTGTTTTGCATATAAATGGGCTCGAGTGTGTTTGATGCGACCATAAACCACGCGTCTGTGGTCGGGTGATCAGGTGTTCCGTGGATCCCTAAAAAAACCCGAATCCGCACCACACCAGATTTCCACACTCGTGACCACCGAAACTTTCACATAAGATTTACCATTTTTTTTTATGCGACCATATACTGCATCCACCGCTAATATATTTCACCATACAAACTACAAAGTCTTAAACTTTGCCAATCACACCACAGAAAATAAGGAATCGTCTCACGACATGTCCACATACATAATCCTCAGATTGTAAAATAGTACATTGTTAACCTTACAAATAACAAACCCTAACCACCACCAGACAACACACATTACACATATAGAACCACGTACCTATTTCCAAACGAGAATATAGATATAGTTATTACTTATTACTTTTCATGAAGGTATTGATTAATATAGGGATGATCAGTTAGAGGCAGGATTTTTTATTAATTTAAAATTAAAGCAATCAAGACAAATTAGAATATCACCAGAAGAAGTTGGAGAGAGGAGAGTGGTGAGAGTAGGAGAGAGAGTCGTCGTCGAGATGATTAGAAGGAGGGTGAAG
The DNA here is from genome assembly GCA_016771965.1 of Brassica carinata. NCBI lineage: Eukaryota > Viridiplantae > Streptophyta > Magnoliopsida > Brassicales > Brassicaceae > Brassica > Brassica carinata. The sequence goes on along the minus strand of JAAMPC010001585.1, from coordinate 18,202 downwards.
ATGTCTTCCTTCGTAAGTTGTGATTACCATCCTTGGATCATCTGCTAATCTCTCCACTCTCTTCTTCACCCTACACTTGTCCTGTGTGCATCTGTAATAGCTCCTGCCATTTGAAAATTATAATACTCGTATTAGTTAACCTAATTTCATCATTTTTGATGAAAAATGCATCACAACAATTATACATCTATCTACTGATAATGAGAAAAGCTAGTTTTCTTTCTCAGTGTTATACCATAAAACCAGTGTTTAACTAACTCTAAGATAGTCTAGAAAATGATTTCATATTGTGAACTAAATCAAGATTCATATATCAAATTACATTCATATATACTATATATATATATATATATCTCAAAGGAACATATTTTTTGTGTAAGGGAAACCGTATACCTAGTGCTATATCACACAGATACCGAGAGTCAAATGGAACTTTATTACCGATCGAGCTCATGATAAAACTTTACAAAGGAACTAAAGTAGTATAATATGAAGAAACAATACCGTTTGAACAATTAAAAAAAAAATGAAGAAACAATACCAATTACCCAAACAAATCATTGTTGGTAAATTTCAAATGTCAACTTCAAAGAGAGAGAGAGAGAGAGAGAGAGAGAGAGAGACATGGAGAATATTAAGGAAACCCCATATGTCTCACATAATACTCAAATGCTTCCACATGAATCATTTATCCACCTATTTTTGTCTCATTTTGTAAACGGTTGTCTTTTTTTTTCTTGATTTATTGTATAATTACTAATATTCCCACTGGGCCAGTAGTCTTTGTTATCATAGAATTGATAATTAGTAGAGAACAAGATACTAATAATTTCCAATTCATTAGCAAAATGCTGAAGCAATTTTAGTCTTTAGATGGCTCACACAATTAAATTCTTCAGAGGCTACATTTTCTCATCATATTAGCTATCGTTAAAAACTTGGAAAAAAAATCTGATTTAAGTCGGTAAAGTTCCTAGAATAAGTCATCATTAACCCCCAAGCGAAGAGATAACCGATATACAAATCATATTAACTAGATAAGTACAGAAATAGAGTACAAAACTTAAAACCAATTTCGAATCTATAACGAGTTTTTGATTAAATTAATCTACGAGAAACAAATACCTGGGATGTTGAGTGTTTTTGACAACTTTCTGACCATATTTTCTCCATCTATATCCATCATCTAAGACATCAACATCACTTAGCGTCTTAAAGCAAAACCGAGGCTCCCTTACTTTTCTTCTTGTCTTAAGCTTCTTCATCTTTAAAGTACACCCTACTCCTACAGGCGTCGTATTATGTTTATCACGACGAAGAGTATCATTATGTTGATGATCCTCGTCATCATTAATACGACCACCATTACCAACATCGTCATCAATATCATATACATGAATCTCGCTTCCATGGTTGTTTTTCTTACTGTATCCATATTCTGCTTGACAACTCCCTGCCCTAAATAACATTAACACAACGCCTTTTACATAAGTAGCTGTGGCATGTGTGCATGCATGGCACTTCAAACTAATTAAAAAATTATGTAGTAGAATGAATAGATGATAGTTAAATACCTCATAAAAGAAAATCAATATCTTATGTCGGGAAAGGGATATTGAGATATAATCATATAAAGTTGTAGTTGTAGAGAATCTATTTTTAGACTCTTAGAAATCTATTAGTATTTCTTTCTGTTTTTGTTTTGGTTTTGTAATTTGAATAGATCCTTTGAGACTTTAACTTATTTAATATATCATTTTCGTAAGTAACTTACCATTGATTTAAATAGGGCCGTTGGGATGATATACCACCGGTGAGACGATGATGATCAAGATTAACAATACCATCATGAGCATCCTTTTGCTTTGATGGGGATAATGAGGAGATCGAGATTAGGGTTTCTGGGAGATTGGCCATGGAATTGATGGGATCTTGAGGATGAGTTAGAAATGAAGGAGGGTTATTTTGAAGGAAGGAGTTTAAGGAGTGATGACTCAGAAATGAAGACGCAAGAGAAGGAGATGATGATGAAGGAGAAGAAGAAGAAGATAGTGTTTGATTAGGGAAAGAGAGGAAAAAACCCAGATGGTTACTATTAGGGTTTATGATGCTTTGTGGTTCATCGTACAAGCTGATTCCTTGGTTTATCGTACCCATATCCCTCTCTCTTCTTTCTTTTACGCAAAAGCTTGGGAGATATGAGACTGTGTGTGTGCGTTGGGAGAGAGAGAGAGCGTAGAGGGAATTTTGATTTGATTTTATGTTGAGACAATCCAATCCATTCATGTGAGTGTTTCGATAAATATATATTTGTTGGAAAAAGAAAGTTGCAGGTAGGTCCAATAAGATTGGCTTTGTAGGAAGATTTACATGTGACTAGAATGCTAATTGTTTTTCATTCCTTGGTTAGAAACTAAATTAAATTAAAATAAAATAAAATAAATAAACACTAATATTGATATCCATATAACTAAAGTATATTTTCAGTTGTAGTTGTTTAAGGAATTTTGAGGTTGAAGACGTTTGTTATCTGAAAAAAGAACGGTCTCACCATCAGAGCAACCGGTACGATTAGAATTTCTATAATAGTCAAATTTTCGTATGTGATGGGAGAGCAGTACGGGAGTATCATACATACGTCATAAAAATAGTAATACATGAGTTAGAGTTCTATGCGGTTGATGTTACAAATGTTTTACCGATTAGATCACACTGCATGAATTAAATTATACGTTAGTCCAGTGGCCTTGCAACTTTCACTTCAATATAACCAAGATTTATTTGTTTTAGTGAAAAAACTACAGATGTAGAACCACTTGTCGTCTACTTAGCTTTCAAAACTCAAATTAATCTGGCTCTTAAAATCAACTTCTTTGTACGAATCGTTGTTTATTACGTAGCGATATTTAACTTGTTTATCACGTAGCAAATTAGCAATATATTTAATCATTAACCAAAACAAAAGAAATCTGATTTTGTGTTAAAAAAACAAGCTAATTTTGATTTTTAAAAGTTTGTTTGTTGCTAACTTATAAAGTTTGTTATGAATTCCATGGGATAAATGTGTTTTTATTTTGTCAACTTTCAGATGCATTATTATGGACTAAATTATGGTGTAGACAAAAATAAAATGAACAAATAAGAAAAAGCGAGAAAGAAAGAAGAAAAAGGAGAAAACGCGTCAGGGCACTCGAGAGAAAGATGAAGAGAGGTAGTGGTTGTTAACGTCGTGTCGCTCAAACGGCAGTCAGCTTTTGTCACGGCGTGCCGTAACGTCCCTGAGACGGCGTTCATGTGTTATGATATTATATGTATATTAGAAAATGCTAATTTGTATGGTTAATTCTATAAAAATCTTAGTGATAGTTTTTTTGATATCACGTTTACTTATAAAATGCACTATTTTAACAATCTTTCTTTATGTTCACGTCTTCAAAATCAACGAACTGAGATTAGTTGACAATTTTTCTTTTATATACTTGTGTTGTAATGATATATGGAGAGTTCGGAGGAATAAAGAGGGATAATTGCACCATTTTGTAACCATTGTATCCTAAAACAAATCCAAATCCAAATCCTCTAGAATTGGCGTTTTCGATGATATGTTATTTACAACAGTATATGATTTTTTTAAATACAACAGTGTATGATAGTATTTAAATTCTGGCCATAGAAAAATGAGCTATAGATGTGATGGGAATATATCACATCTATCACTATCTTCTAGCTAGGATTTCACATTTTCTTACGAAATTAAAATAAAATAAAATAAAATAAAATAAAATAAAATAAAATAAAATAAAATAAAATAAAATAAAATAAAATAAAATAAAATAAAATAAAATAAAATAAAATAAAATAAAATAAAATAAAATAAAATAAAATAAAATAAAATAAAATAAAATAAAATAAAATAAAATAAAATAAAATAAAATAAAATAAAATAAAATAAAATAAAATAAAATAAAATAAAATAAAATAAAATAAAATAAAATAAAATAAAATAAAATAAAATAAAATAAAATAAAATAAAATAAAATAAAATAAAATAAAATAAAATAAAATAAAATAAAATAAAATAAAATAAAATAAAATAAAATAAAATAAAATAAAATAAAATAAAATAAAATAAAATAAAATAAATAAACACTAATATTGATATCCATATAACTAAAGTATATTTTCAGTTGTAGTTGTTTAAGGAATTTTGAGGTTGAAGACGTTTGTTATCTGAAAAAAGAACGGTCTCACCATCAGAGCAACCGGTACGATTAGAATTTCTATAATAGTCAAATTTTCGTATGTGATGGGAGAGCAGTACGGGAGTATCATACATACGTCATAAAAATAGTAATACATGAGTTAGAGTTCTATGCGGTTGATGTTACAAATGTTTTACCGATTAGATCACACTGCATGAATTAAATTATACGTTAGTCCAGTGGCCTTGCAACTTTCACTTCAATATAACCAAGATTTATTTGTTTTAGTGAAAAAACTACAGATGTAGAACCACTTGTCGTCTACTTAGCTTTCAAAACTCAAATTAATCTGGCTCTTAAAATCAACTTCTTTGTACGAATCGTTGTTTATTACGTAGCGATATTTAACTTGTTTATCACGTAGCAAATTAGCAATATATTTAATCATTAACCAAAACAAAAAGAAATCTGATTTTGTGTTAAAAAAAAAAAAACAAGCTAATTTTGATTTTTTAAAAGTTTGTTTGTTGCTAACTTATAAAGTTTGTTATGAATTCCATGGGATAAATGTGTTTTTATTTTGTCAACTTTCAGATGCATTATTATGGACTAAATTATGGTGTAGACAAAAATAAAATGAACAAATAAGAAAAAGCGAGAAAGAAAGAAGAAAAAGGAGAAAACGCGTCAGGGCACTCGAGAGAAAGATGAAGAGAGGTAGTGGTTGTTAACGTCGTGTCGCTCAAACGGCAGTCAGCTTTTGTCACGGCGTGCCGTAACGTCCCTGAGACGGCGTTCATGTGTTATGATATTATATGTATATTAGAAAATGCTAATTTGTATGGTTAATTCTATAAAAATCTTAGTGATAGTTTTTTTTTTGATATCACGTTTACTTATAAAATGCACTATTTTAACAATCTTTCTTTATGTTCACGTCTTCAAAATCAACGAACTGAGATTAGTTGACAATTTTTCTTTTATATAAACGATCGTTTGATCATTGTAAACACACTATTCCTTCTCCTTCTAATAACACTTCCTCTCTGTTATCGGTGATATCTTCTCCTACGGATATAAAATTTTGCTCTTATTTAAATTTCCGCAATACAATAAAATTCCAGTTTCTTTTATAACACGTTATCAGCACGATCACTCTGCGATTCGGTAAAATTTATTTGTATCATTTATACCCTGTTATAATGGTCGGTATACCGCCTCTACTATTATTTATATCATGTTATAATGGCCGGAATACCGCCTATATTATTTACTAGTAATTTAATTTATTTATTGGTCGGCCGAGCCGCCTTATATTCTGTTTATTATTTATTGGTCGGCCGAGCTTTATATTCTGTTTATTATTTATTGGTCGGCCGGAGCCTTTATATTCTGTTTATTATTTATTGGTCGGCCGGAGCCTTTATATTCTGTTTATTATTTATTGGTCGGCCGAGCTTTATATTCTGTTTATTATTTATTGGTCGGCCGAGCCGCCTTATATTCTGTTTATTATTAATTGGTCGGCCGAGCCGCCGTATAATTTATTTATTACTCTGCATTGATCGGCTGAGCCGTCGCATGATTTGTTGTCATAACATAAATATTTCATTGCTATAATTTTTTTTTACTTTTATGAAATTTTATAGATTTGATTGACTGTTTAATACGATATTTTCATACTGATTTTTGGTGCACTAGATTTAACCCCAAACGGTCACAAAGAATTTTTTTCAAAAATTTCTCCTTTCTCCAACGGTCATGAACAGTAATTTTCATCTATAAATACAACTCATTTTCACTCCATTTCATCATCCAAAACATTTCATCTTCTCTCAAAAATTTCAAATCGCTCTCCTCCGATTTTTCATTTAAAAAAAAAACAAGCTAATTTTGATTTTTAAAAGTTTGTTTGTTGCTAACTTATAAAGTTTGTTATGAATTCCATGGGATAAATGTGTTTTTATTTTGTCAACTTTCAGATGCATTATTATGGACTAAATTATGGTGTAGACAAAAATAAAATGAACAAATAAGAAAAAGCGAGAAAGAAAGAAGAAAAAGGAGAAACGCGTCAGGGCACTCGAGAGAAAGATGAAGAGAGGTAGTGGTTGTTAACGTCGTGTCGCTCAAACGGCAGTCAGCTTTTGTCACGGCGTGCCGTAACGTCCCTGAGACGGCGTTCATGTGTTATGATATTATATGTATATTAGAAAATGCTAATTTGTATGGTTAATTCTATAAAAATCTTAGTGATAGTTTTTTTTTTGATATCACGTTTACTTATAAAATGCACTATTTTAACAATCTTTCTTTATGTTCACGTCTTCAAAATCAACGAACTGAGATTAGTTGACAATTTTTCTTTTATATACTTGTGTTGTAATGATATATGGAGAGTTCGGAGGAATAAAGAGGGATAATTGCACCATTTTGTAACCATTGTATCCTAAAACAAATCCAAATCCAAATCCTCTAGAATTGGCGTTTTCGATGATATGTTATTTACAACAGTATATGATTTTTTTTTAAATACAACAGTGTATGATAGTATTTAAATTCTGGCCATAGAAAAAATGAGCTATAGATGTGATGGGAATATATCACATCTATCACTATCTTCTAGCTAGGATTTCACATTTTCTTACGAAATTATGTTGTACTCAAATAATTTATATGATTACCGTTATGAAAGTCAGAAAAAGCAGCTACCGTTTTCGTTGAAAATATAAAAAGATGTGGAATCCGCTTCACTATTTGCACAGTGAATTTCTCTTTTATATAAACGATCGTTTCGATCATTGTAAACACACTATTCCTTCTCCTTCTAATAACACTTCCTCTCTTGTTATCAGTATTATCTTCTCCTACGGATATAAAATTTTGCTCTTATTTAAATTTCCGCAATACAATAAAATTCCAGTTTCTTTTATAACACGTTATCAGCACGATCACTCTGCGATTCGGTAAAATTTATTTGTATCATTTATACCCTGTTATAATGGTCGGTATACCGTCTCTACTATTATTTATATCATGTTATAATGGCCGGAATACCGCCTATATTATTTACTAGTAATTTAATTTATTTATTGGTCGGTAGAGCATATATATTCTTTATTATTTATTGGTCGGTAGAGCATATATATTCTGTTTATTATTTATTGGTCGGCCGAGCCGCCTTATATTCTGTTTATTATTAATTGGTCGGCCGAGCCGCCGTATAATTTATTTATTACTCTGCATTGATCGGCTGAGCCGTCGCATGATTTGTTGTCATAACATAAATATTTCATTGCTATAATTTTTTTACTTTTATGAAATTTTATAGATTTGATTGACTGTTTAATCTGATATTTTCATACTGATTTTGGTGCACTAGATTTAACCCCAAGCGGTCACAAAGAATTTTTCAAAATTTCTCCTTTCTCCAACGGTCATGAACAGTAATTTTCATCTATAAATACAACTCATTTTCACTCCATTTCATCATCCAAAACATTTCATCTTCTCTCAAAAATTTCAAATCGCTCTCCTCCGATTTTTCATTTCAAGAAAGATGATTCGCGCACTTTTGTTTTATGTGCCATTTTTATTTGTGTTTCTATTTATGGTTTATTAGTTGGAGAATTTACTCAGAGTGAATTTAAGATGAATATCGGTTTAATTTTCTTTACATCGCTTCTCCTTGTAATTTCTTGCATGATTAATGTAAACCGTTCCTTTTAATATTAATAATATTCTAATAATTTTATTTATGTGTTTTAGAAATTCAAATGGCAAAATCGAGAAACTTCAGTTCAGGCATTGGAAATGCTTGGGACAAACTACGGCATGGGTTACAAATATGGAGCTTCATCTAGATTCGAGGAAATACCGAACAATAAAAGACGACAATATATCAACCTCTCATGAAAAGGCTAAGGCCGTGATATTTCGAGAAGACATCTAGATGAAAATCTTACGATGATTATCGAGAACCAAAGATCCCTTAGATCTTTGGAAAGCTCTGAAGGAGAGGTTTGATAACCAAAGAAAATTACTCTCCCCATGCACTCGATGAGTGAAAAATCACGATTTCAAGATTTTGAAAATGTGGAAGCGTCAATTCGCTATATTGAGAATAGCGCTAATTAGATTATTGCGGTAAGCCTGTCTCGGAAGCGAAATGCTCGAGAAAACTTACCAAACGTTCCACAAATATCATTATGTTCTACAAGAACAATATAGAAATTGTGGGTATCACGAGGTTCTCGAACTTCGCTGTGGCTTATAATAGCGGAGAGAAATAATGAACTCCTCATTAAAACCACAATGCCGACCCACGGGAACCAAAGCATTTTCGAGGTAAATGCAACGGATATAAAAAATCCGGAAAGGGAAATTATTCCTATCGTGGGCGTGGTCGTGGCGTGGTCACAATCGTGGTTTTGGTCGTGGTCGTGGTTATCGATTTAACCGCAACCATGAAAGGAGTAACAACCAAGAGGAAGGGATCCAACACATGAAATCGATCTGATCGGGTAAAAGGGAAAGAAACCCAAGAAAACCCTACTCATAAAATGAGAGCGTCATTCTGAGATGTGGATCGAAGGGACGGTCTCAAGTATGTCGAACTCCTCGGCATCTATGCCAATTGTACCAAGAATCTATTAAAGGCAAGGCAAAGGAAGTAAATCTCAATGAACACCTTGTGGGTACAACATCGACATACCTCGAATCCTCTGACTTTATGGGAGATTTCGACGAGGCCACTCATCAAAATAATTGAAGTGCTTGTACTGATCAAGCTTAATAATGCCTAGTGATGCCATAAAATATTATGTATTTCACTTTCAGAATAATGTTGTATTTCAAAATATCTAATGTATAATTATTGTGTACTTGTTATTGATGCATAATATGTTTACTTATGAAAGTTTATTTTCTTTATTAATATTAACTGTGTGTTACAGAAATGGATAAGAAAGCAAATAGAACAACAACTAAACAAATTGGTAGAAGTTTGCATACCGGATAGTGGCACAACGCACACTATACTGAAGGATAAGAGATATTTCTACTTTAAAGTCGATAAAATGACTATAAACACAATATCAGTCCTACGACTGATCGAAGAATTGGCAAGACGAACTTTATGTTGCCTAATGGAACAAAGTTTTCCATAGATAATGTCTTATATTCTCCAAATTCCAAGAGAAATTTGTTGAGTTTCAAAGATATATACCGTCAAGGGTATAACACTCAGTCTGCAACTGAGAATGGAAAGATGTATTTGTATATAACTTCTGAAAAATCAGGCAAAGGCCTTGTACTGGAAAAATTTCCAGAACTTCCTTCGGATTGCATCACACTTATATTGATGCTATAGAATCACATCTTGTGATAAAAAGAAATCCGAAGATGTTACATTATGGCATGATCGCCTTGGTCATCCGTGCACTACAATGATGCGAAAAATCATTGAAAGCTCACATGGTCATTCAATAAAACCCAAGATATATACCAAAGTAATAAAATGACATGTGATGCGTGTGCTCTTGGAAATTAATCATAAGACCATCACCAACCAAAGTTGACAAAGAATCACCAAAGTTTTTGGAAAGAATCCAAGGTGATATTTGTGGACCAATACATCCACCGTGTGGACCATTCTACTACTTTATGGTATTAATCGATGCATCGAGTAGATGGTCACATGTTTGTTTGTTATCATCTCAAAATATGGCATTTCTGAGATTTCTAACTCGATAATCAAATTAAGAGCAGTTCTCAGATTATCCAATTAAAGAGTTAGATTAGGTAACGCTGGTGAATTCACATCCCAAGCTTTTAATGATTATTGTATGGTATCGAGGGATTGAAGTAGAGCATTCTGTTACTCATGTTCATACACAAAATGGTTTGGCGAATCATTAATTAAACGGCTGCAACTAATTGCGAGGTCATTGATCATGAGATCAAAACTCCCAACCTCGTATGGGAACATGCTATTTTGCATGCGAAGCACTAATTCGGATAAGACCATGTGCATACCATAGATATTCCCCATTACAGTTAGCATTTGGAAAAGAACCAAATATCTCTCATCTAAAAATCTTTGGTTGTGCGGTTTATATTCCAATAGCACCACCACAGCGTACAAAGATGGGACCGCAAAGACGGTTGGGAATATATCTGGCTATGATTCTCCATCAATAATAAGATACCAGAACCACAAACGGTGATGTGTTTACTGCACGATTTGCCGATTGTCATTTCAATGAGAAAGAATTCTCAACTCTGGGGAGACAATAAACAAGTAGGAAAAGAGATCAAATGGAGTGTACCATCGTTATTACACCTTGATCCTCTACGAAACGATCGAACTAGAAGTTTGGCGTATCATGCATTTACAAAATATAGCAAATCAGCTACCGATGCATTTCTGATACCAAAATGGTAACTAAATCACATATACCGCAAATACTCCACGCCGTATTGAAATACCACAAAATGGTGGAGCGACGGTTGATACACGTGAATCGGGAACCGCTTTAAAGCGCGGTAGACTATTGGTTCAAAGGATAAACTTCTGAAAGCGTAAGGAATGTGAAAAGCATGATACTCCCAAAATAACGAGAAAATATTTTGGGCGAAGAAAATTGTGAATCTAATGACAATATAAAGCATCTTGAATCTGAAGGAAATCATGAGATTTCTATCAATTACATCCATAATGGAAAGATATGGAAACGAAATGAGATGGATGATATTGATGGCGTTTTCTCATACCTTTTAGCAAAGGAAATAAATGAAGAAAGCGAAGATCGAACAAAGAATGCGTATATGAATGTCAAAAGAGACATGACTGGATAAAATGGAAAGATGCAATTCAAGTCGAATTAGATTAAGCTTAACAAGCGAAATGTATTCGGACCTATTGTGCTCACACCCAAAGATGTAAAACCAGTTGGGTACAAATGGGTGTTTGTCCGAAAAGAAATGAGAAAAAGAGATTACAAGAACATCTGGCTTCGTAGTGAGTTTCTCTCAAAGGCCAGGAATTGATTATGAGGAAACTTATTCTCTGTCATGGGCCTTGATCACATTTAGATTCTGATGAGCTGCGCCAATGAAAATTTAGAAATCGTCTCATGGATGTCGTTACGGCATATTTATATGGATCATTAGATACGATATCATATGAGAATCAGGATGGATTTAAAATGCCGAAGCGTTAAGTTCCAAACCTAAAGAGTTATGTGCAATAAAATTGCAAAGATCATTATATGGGTTAAAACAATGCGGGCGAATGTGGTATAATCGTCTCGTGAACACTTAACAAAGAAGGATACACGAATGATCCTATATGCCCTTGTGTTTTCATAAAGAAAACAACATCGGATTGTGATAATCGCGGTTATGCGTTGATGATCTTAATATTATTGGAACTCAAAGCGAAATCCAAAGGCATCAAACTATCCGAAAGGAGAATTTGAGATGAAAGATCTCGGCGGACAAAATATTGTCTAGGATTACAAATTGAGCATTCTCAAAAGGGTATATTTGTACACCAGTCTACATATACCAAACGAGTATTGAAACGCTTTAACATGGATAAAGCAACTCCTCTTAGCACTCGATGGTCGTTAGATCACTTAATGTTGAAAATGATCTGTTTCGACCATCCGAGGAAAATGAAGAAATACTTGGTCCCGAAACTCCATACTTAAGTGCAATTGGAGCTCTTATGTATCTTGCAAATTGTACTTTCGACCTGACATATCTTTTGCCGTTAATCTTTTAGCGAGATTCAGTTCGTCTCCTCGCGAAGACATTGGAATGGAATTAAACATGTCTTCGTTACCTTCAGGAACAACTGATTTAGGTTTGTTTTATCCTAAAAGTTCAAAAGGTCAAATGATTGGTTTTACATATGCAGGTTATTTGTCGGATCCACACAAAGCTCGATCCCATGGGATATGTTTTACAATTGGAGGCACCGCCATATCTTGGCGTTCTCGAGACACTTGTTGCTACTTCTTCAAATCACGCTGAGATCATTGCACTCCATGAAGCAAGTAGAGAATGTGTATGGCTAAGATCAATAAGCCGACACATCTGTTCAGCGATGGGATTAACGAAAATCTGGAGCCAACTATTCTATATGAAGATAGCGGCATGTGTTGCTCAAGCGAAGGAAGGATATATCAAAGCGATAGAACCAAACATATACCTCGAAGTTCTTCTCATACACTCAAGAGCTCGAGAAGAATAAAGAGATTGAAGTAAAATATGTTCGATCATGCGACAATGCAGCCGACCTCTTCACAAAATCACTCCTACCTCGGTATTGAGAAAACACATCCATAACATTAGGATCGCCATCGGAAGGATCTATGTTGTTCATTCGAGGGAGCTTACGTAGTTGTACTCTTTTACCTTCTATGGTTTTCCCATTGGGTTTTCTGAAACGCTTTAACATGGATAAAGCAACTCCTCTTAGCACTCGATGGTCGTTAGATCACTTAATGTTGAAAATGATCTGTTTCGACCATCCGAGGAAAATGAAGAAATACTTGGTCCCGAAACTCCATACTTAAGTGCAATTGAGCTCTTATGTATCTTGCAAATTGTACTCGACCGACATATCTTTTGCCGTTAATCTTTTAGCGAGATTCAGTTCGTCTCTACGCGAAGACATTGGAATGGAATTAAACATGTCTTTCGTTACCTTCAAGGAACAACCGATTTAGGTTTGTTTTATCCTAAAAGTTCAAAAGGTCAAATGATTGGTTTTACATATGCAGGTTATTTGTCAGATCCACACAAAGCTCGATCCCATGGGATATGTTTTACAATTGGAGGCACCGCCATATCTTGGCGTTCTCGAGCGGAACACTTGTTGCTACTTCTTCAAATCACGCTGAGATCATTGCACTCCATGAAGCAAGTAGAGAATGTGTATGGCTAAGATCAATAAGCCGACACATCTGTTCAGCGATGGGATTAACGAAAATACTGAGCCAACTATTCTATATGAAGATAACGCGGCATGTGTTGCTCAAAGCGAAGGAAGGATATATCAAAAGCGATAGAACCAAACATATACCTCGAAGTTCTTCTCATACACTCAAGAGCTCGAAGAATAAAGAGATTGAAGTAAAATATGTTCGATCATGCGACAATGCAGCCGACCTCTTCACAAAATCACTCCCTACCTCGGTATTGAGAAAACACATCCATAACATTAGGATGCGCCATCGAAGGATCTATGACTGTTCATTCGAGGGGAGCTTACGTAGTTGTACTCTTTTACCTTACTATGGTTTTCCCATTGGGTTTTCCCGGAAAGGTTTTAACGAGGCAACAAAGGCGTTAGCGAGTGGATAGTGACACCGGTCCCAAGGGGAGTGTTATGAAAGTCAAAAAGCAGCTACCGCTGTTGAAAATATAAAAGATGTGGGGCCGCTTCACTATTTGCGATGAATTTCTCTTCTATATAAACGATCGTTTCAATCATTGTAAACACACCATTCCTTCTCCTTCTAATAACACATCCTCTCTTGTTATCAGTATTATTTTCTCCTACAGGTATAAAATTTTTCTCTTATTTAAATTCCCGCGATACAATAAAATTCCAGTTCCTTTTATAACAATTGCTATTATTTTGGGACTCCAAAAAGGAATATATAGATTAGGAAGAGCAATGATGAAATATCTTAGGTGAAAATCTATTTCTCTGTACGCTGTGTGAGGGTATCATGATTATGATTTGATGAATTAGGTCCCTATTTGACCTTTTTGGTTAAAAATTTGCATCTAATGAAAGATAAATAAATGCATACAGAATTAATAATCATCCAAGAGAGAAAAGCTTCTTACCTTTTCTTGTTTTAACTTTTCCAAGATTGCATTTTGAAATAGCTTTTTTTTTTTAAAAAAGGGCATTGCATTTTGAAATAGTTTCATGATCAAGTTTTAACCCCACCGTTTATCAAATTCCAAGCCTACTTCTTTTTTTCCACTTATGTATACTTACACGAGAAATCCTGAATGGTTGTTCTGCTTACACATATGGACATGTAATACCCATCTTGTTTTTGTACATCATATTTGCCACTAACCAAAACAACTTGAAAATCTAGTTAGACTTATATTTTGCTAATCTATCTATACTATTAAAAGATAAGTACAAAAATAAAATAACTATTAGTTTTTCAATTTATTTACTATGGCATGCTACTGAAGTTATTAATTAACCTACTTTTTAGGATTTTTTTTCCTCTTTAATTAACACATTTTCAAAATCAAATTCTAACAAAAAATTATGGCAACAATAATTAATAAACCTAGCTTTAAGTATTCTTTGTCTTTTCCTATTTTATTATACATATGTGTGTTTTAAAATAATTAATTCTATATATACATTTCGTAATTACATAAATTATATGGTAATTATTTTACTAATTCCACATATACATAATAAATAGTATACAACAATTTTATTATACATAATCATAAAATTTTGATCCATAAAAACAGTTTATACAACAATTTTATTATATATTATCATAAAATTTTGATCCATAAAAAATAAAAATACATTTGTGTGACTTTACGGGTCATATTCTAAATAAATGGATGATATAATTAAGGGTTTACATGATAAAATAAAACTACTCAATATAAACTATAAAATTATTGTGTTTAGAAATGTCATATTAAAAAAAATTAAACATGTAAATTTTAAATATATATTATCACTTATACAAATAAATATTTATTTATAAAAAAGCTAACACATGCGCGGATGCGCGGATCAAGCTCTAGTTTTTTTTTAAAACAGAAGAGCTATATATAGAGATATGATTTTTTCCATTATATTTATCTAAAATAGCAATTTTAAATAGAAAGCAAAATATATAGGAATGTTATTTTTCTTCTATATTATAGAGAAAAATACAGAAGGGGTTGGAGATAGTCATCAAAGTTAAAAAACACTTGGTTGAGTAACTTGAGTTTCACCATGACAAGTATACAAGTATATATATGGTTTATCGTTTCTTATTTGCGTGGATGGTTAACAATAATTATCGTACACCATCCCCTCGTGGCACGAGGCTCGTGCTAATTCTATAGTGGGTGAAAAAGAACATCGTGAATAATAGTAGCATCCGCTATATCATTAGCATGTATCATAATTCGCCCCGGACGTTTGTTGATCAGACGAACAAAATAATAACAATAATAATTATGTGATTCCTTATAACAAGCAGTTATAAGGACTACTTATCCTAAACCATGATAATTAACGGAACACGTATGATCAATCATACCATCTTTAACAGTTTTTTTTGTCTTTACCACGTAGTTTCACATATGTTAGTGTACAGAATCGTATTGCTATTGTTTGTTATTGGATACTATAGAGTGAAAACGTCAAGTTTGAAAGAAAATAAATAAATGTTATACAATGATTTATATTGAATATTGTGTTGTGTAATATACTTATTTTTATATTTTCAGTGTTTTACTATATATCATAAAATTTTGATCCATAAAAATAAAAATACATTTGTGTGACTTTACGGGTCATATTCTAAATAAATGGATGATATAATTAAGGGTTTACATGATAAAATAAAACTACTCAATATAAACTATAAAATTATTGTGTTTAGAAATGTCATATTAAAAAAATTAAACATGTAAATTTTAAATATATATTATCACTTATACAAATAAATATTTATTTATAAAAAGCTAACACATCTTGGCGGATCTTGTGGATCAAACTCTAGTTTTTTTAAAACAGAAGAGCTATATATAGAGATATGATTTTTTCCATTATATTTATCTAAAATAGCAATTTTAAATAGAAAGCAAAATATATAGGAATGTTATTTTTCTTCTATATTATAGAGAAAAATACAGAAGGGGTTGGAGATAGTCATCAAAGTTAAAAAACACTTGGTTGAGTAACTTGAGTTTCACCATGACAAGTATACAAGTATATATATGGTTTATCGTTTCTTATTTGCGTGGATGGTTAACAATAATTATCGTACACCATCCCCTCGTGGCACGAGGCTCGTGCTAATTCTATAGTGGGTGAAAAAGAACATCGTGAATAATAGTAGCATCCGCTATATCATTAGCATGTATCATAATTCGCCCCGGACGTTTGTTGATCAGACGAACAAAATAATAACAATAATAATTATGTGATTCCTTATAACAAGCAGTTATAAGGACTACTTATCCTAAACCATGATAATTAACGGAACACGTATGATCAATCATACCATCTTTAACAGTTTTTTTTGTCTTTACCACGTAGTTTCACATATGTTAGTGTACAGAATCGTATTGCTATTGTTTGTTATTGGATACTATAGAGTGAAAACGTCAAGTTTGAAAGAAAATAAATAAATGTTATACAATGATTTATATTGAATATTGTGTTGTGTAATATACTTATTTTTATATTTTCAGTGTTTTACTATATATCATGCAACTTTGAGAAGATCATAATTTTCACATCTCTACTTGCTCTCTAGTCATTATGGGTTCGAATGTTATGGACCGCACTGCATCGCAGACCATCTCCAATGGTTTACTCTATTTTTTCTTCTAAAATAGAGTAATTCTATAATAGAATTGGAAGTTGCTCCAATAGTACTTTATTTTAGAGTGAAAAATAGGGTGATGAACAAAAAATAAAAAAATTACTCTATATATAGAATAAAAAATAGGTTTACACTATTATAGAGTAGAAAATAGAGTATCATTGGAGCATTTTTATTCTAAACTCTATTGTAGAGAAAAAAATAGAGTGAGGTTGGAGATGCCATTAACAGTAACAAAACATTTCTACATATATCGTATATCTATACGTTTTTATAACTATTAGAACCGCACCGCAGTTGAACCGTTTGTTCCGCACCGCTTGTCCTGCACCGCAATTAGCATTCAGAGTTTATAAGTTTCTTTTCTTATAACCTTTACTAAAGATAGAAATCAGGATTGATTCATAAATTTTTCTTTTTCTAATAACCAATTTTTTGTTGCCTTTCCATCATATTTCTTCTTGTGTAGTTAAGTCAGCTTAGCTTCCTGGTGTCGTAAGGACGACGTCACTATGACATATAATTGATCCGTGGGATAATAGTACTATAACGAACATACAAGTATAATTGATTCGGACTGATATTGTTTTTTCACATTAATGTTCGTTTATACATCTGGTCGAAAGGAGGGAAAGTGTAATTGTTTTTGTTTGGCAAAAAGAATAATTATAGGTAATAATATGAACCTGATTAATGGGCCTTCAGAAGTGGGGAAGAGACTAGAGTGTGGGTTGGCGAGAGTAATCATTTGGTTTATTTTCAAATTTTATTTCAACTTGCTTTTTTTTTGTTTGAACTAAAATTTACATTATTCGTCCTCATCCATCACCTTTCTTCATCTTTCTTTACCCCTTCAATTATTACATTTTCAGTGATCTCTGCGCAACCGGTAGTTTCATTTCAAGCATTGCATCTAACTAAGAATAACTATGCCTAGTCTAGTCCGGTCCGATCCGATCAGACCGTGATCGATCTTCTAGATTTGAGTAACCTTATTTGACCGGATAGACAGCTAAATGGTAGAAGAGGTGGGTCAAGTTTCATTTAGAAAAGGTAAAATCAGATATCAGTTACAAACAAGTCCAATATCGACTATTTACGACGTTGTCCAAATTAACTGTGTCGTTAATCTATATGTAATATAGTAGTATAACGGAGATCATCGAGTTCAGACATGAAATCACAGAGAAAAATTTCGACGTTTGACTATTGAACAAAATGCCCTGATCAATTTTTTTACCCTGTAAATATAAGATAATATACCACAATTTAAGACGGTGTTAGAAACACGACAAAAAAAGAAATATAGCTGATTCGAGAGAGCTAGGACTAAACTTGGAGGAGTCTACTTGTTTACGCATATATCACATTCCAAATGAATTGATA